>ML682007.1:21060148-21220044 GCA_007922195.1 Podocnemis expansa
AACAAACAAACAAACAAACAAACAAACAAACAAACAAACAAACAAACAGGCAATAATGAAAGAAATTATTTTCCTTGATATGGAAATCTCTTGCTTGAACTCTAACATTCATCCTTATAGGATACTGAACTAAGGATCAGGAGATCTGCATTCAATCCATTCCTCTCAGCTGCTGTACAACCTCACGTTACTTCATTTTTGCATGTCACAGTTTCCATATTAACATAATCGGGTTAAAGGCACAACTTTCTTTTGTAAAGTGTTTTGCAAACTATGATTGTCCAGTATCATATAAGTGTTAAGTATCATCATCACCCACCACCACTACCACCACCATTAAAAAACTAACCACATAAGCATCTACTGCATGTAAAACAAAAAACCAAACCAGGATTTAGAACAAAAATGAATTTGGGCAACTTAAACAGAACGTCCACTGACTTCTGTGGAAGCAGGGTTGGGAAGGCTATCAAATGCCACTGAATTTTAAAAAAAAAATAATGCATTAAAAATATATGGACAGAAGATGGCAGTGTTAGATTTCATTTGGTCATGTGATTGGTGTAACTAGTGAGATAGATTTAAGAGAAGGAAAAAAAAAGTTCTTGGTTGGAGGAAAAATGAAAGGGAAAGTGTGGTGTGACTAGGAACCTAATGAATTATCTACCTGAAATCCTGGGATCAATGAAAATACCTTCAATTGCTCCCAAGGAGTCAAGTCTGACATCACAATGGCCTGTCACATGGCACACTTCACACACACATAGCAAATTAGGAGAGTTGATAGTGCTACAGTTCTATAATATTAAAGCATGAGTTGATCCATTTTACTGATTCAAGACAACAGAGAATAAGTAAATTGTAGGTAATCTCAGTTATTCTGCATATCTAATAGCAGCAGTAATTCTCTCTCTCTTGATGGCTACTTGTCTTGCCTTTTGCCTAATTTTAATTCAATGCACAGAAACCGGCTTATTCCTTTCCTGCTTAAAAACTTCCTACAAGTCATTCACTGGCTTCTGCTGTATAACACTCTTAATTTCTCTGACCATACAAAGGGGAAAAGGAGTCATAGAACTGGAATAATGTTTCAGATTCCTCCTTTTACCTTAGTAGCCACCGTACCATACAAGACAAAATAAATTACTTACTAGATACAGAAACAGAATATTTTTATAAATAAAAGCAATGTGCTTTATTATATTGCCTATCACTCAGGACACTAGTAAAACAATTTCATTTTGTGATATATGAGAGTAAGTGGGTCAGTCCTCTGTGTTAACTCATCTGTCTGTCCTTCCATCATATTTTATGCCCTCTGTTAGGGGCAGGGATTCTAAGTTTAAGCCTCTTATTGTCCCTGAGTTTGAGGTCAAGGGGCTAGCTCAATCTCCACTACAGCCATAACATCCACATAACGTCTTTTAGTGCTCTAGATCTCAACAAGGTGTCCATGTACCACTGGGGGGATGTCTTCCAGGGGGTAGGTACATCAACTCATCTAGATATTTTCTTCACTTTACAACAGGTGACATGAAAACCACTAATGAAGTCAGTACAAACTAAAATTCATGCAGACAATGACTTGTTTATACAGCTCTATGTATTAAAAAATGAAATGCAAACTCAATATTTCTATTCCAGTTGATTTATTTTATAATTATATGGTAAAAATGAGAAAGCCAGCAATTTTTCAGTACTAGTGTGCTGTGACATTTCTATTTTTAAGTCTGATTTTGTAAACAAGTAGTTTTTAAATGATGTGAAACTTTAGGGTACTCAAGACAAATTAACCAATGAGTCCTGTGGCACTTAAAGACTAACGCATTTATTTATCACATGAGCTTTCATGGAAAAAAAATCCCCCTTCAAAGCATCTGATGAAGTGGTATTTTTCTCCTATGAAAGCTCATGCGATAAATAAATTTGTTAGTCTTTAAGTGCAACAGGAGTCCTTGCTTATTTTGCTGAACTAGACTAACACAGCTACACCTTTGGGATCAAGACACATTCAACTCCTGAAAGTGCTACAGTAGTCTGGAAAGTTTGGGAGCTACCGTTCCAGCTTGAACGAAGTTCGCAGAAGTCTGTCTACCTCTGCTGGGAGGTTCGCACCCAGGTGCAGAGTAGATGCCCTCTAATGGTTTAACTGGGGAGATTCCCTTACTGTAACAGTATCCATACTGAAATACCATTGAAAGCCATCATCCTTCATTCCCTCTCGTTCCTCCTCCTACTTATGACTTTCTAATAAAAAACAATATTTGTACCAAATGAATAGAGTAAAAAGCTGCTGTATGAAAAGAACCTTCTGCATCCAAATGACAATATTGTTTTAATGGTGCAGGTGCCAGAGCTCCTTGTTATGCCACCTTCCCAGGAAAAGCTCAATTCAAGGTTAAGTCAATACTGGATATAGGACAGCAGGAGTAATGAAGCCTCATAATGAACTCCCGAGTATTCTGCTTATACGTCCAGTGCTCTCTAACCTAAGAGCACTAACCAAATCTTATCTGCCTTATGGGAAGCTATGCTGCTGCCTTTTCAAAGCCATGGGGACAAAAATATCTGCATGTTAATCTAATTAGCTTGCAGAACCACTTTAGGCAGTGTGGTTAGAGAGAGAAAAACAGCAGGAAAGGCAATGCAACTGCATGACTAAAACCAATCACAGATGTTTTTTCTACCTGTCGGAGCCAAATTCATCTGCAGCCTTCTTCTAACAGCTCTATTACAGTTTTTTTCAATTTTGCCTCCTCTTTAGAATTGCAGCAGTAAAATAAACACGGATGCCAAAAAGGGGGGGGGGGGAATCTATATTTATTTATTTATTTTGGTATTTCAAAATTAAGTTTTATATACAATTAGCAACAGATGGACAAAGTACTCTTATAGATCAGGCCCTGAAATGCAAAAGAATCACAATTAAAGAAAACTGCAGATTAATATCTTCCATTTCAACAGATTGTTTAATGTGGCTAAGCAGGACTGAAATATACATTTGGTCAAAGGCTTTGAGATTCCTGGTGAAGGAAGAAATGCTGGAATGTAACTTAATAGCATCTTATTGTTTATTTCTGCTATGGCAATGTGTTGAGGCCTCAAGATCAGGTCTCCATTATTTTAGGCACTGTGCAAACAGGAAGGTGAGAGGGAGTCCTGTCAATAGTGGCTACAAAGCACTCAGTGAACAGGTGGGAAAGAGGTAGAATGACTCTCCCAAGATTATACAATAGGATCAGTGACAGAGACTAGAACAGAACACAGGTCTACTAAGTCTTAGGCCAACACACCGGAGTACAGCCCATGTAAGGTATTAGTCAGTCTCACAAAAACCACCAGTACTCCTCGAAAACACCATGATTTCTTTTTGGTTGGGATGTTTAGCGACCTGTATTTATGGAATTTGGCTATTCTACAGTGCTCATGACTAAAGGAGAGTGATACTAACATACACAATGGAGATGAATCTTGCAACAACAGATAGCACCCAACACAAATTAAATTTGCTTGATACATTCTTCATTATTTCCTCAGGATCATGCTCCACCTCCAGGATTCTCAAGATACAAAAGAGCAGCCGTCTTAGTCTAGTTCAGTAAAACAAACAAAGAGTCCTGTAGCAATTAAAGACTAAAAATTATATCTATTGCATGAGCTTTCATGGGAGGAAGGCCAAGAGCATCTGCTGAATCAGAACCCTAAAATCCTAAAGCCAGAGCCAAGGCTGCTGCTGCTGTGAACTCACATAATGCAGCCGAAGTCAATAGAGCTAAGCTGAAGATCTGGCCCTAACTAGTCATTCTCAACATGACTTCATTCTCTTTTAAAAGAGGAGGAAACCTATTTTAAAGTTAAAAGAATATGTCAAGTATACATAGAATCATAGGGTTGGAAGGGACCTCACAAGGTCATCTAGTCCAACCCCTGCTAAAAGCAGGACCACTCCCAGTAAATCATCCTAGCCAAGGTTTTGTCTAACCAAGCCTTAAATGTTTCCAAAGATGGAAAGTCCACCACCTCCCTAGGGAACCCCTTCTAATGCTTCGCCACCCTCCTAGTCAGAAAGTATTTCCTAATATCTGACCTCAACCACCCCAGCTGCAGCTTGAAACCATTGCTCCTTGCTCTATCCTCTGTTACTACGAGAACAGCCTAGCTCCCTCCTCTTTGGAACACTCCAAGTAGTTGAAGGTTGCTATTAAGTCTCCCCCTCAGTCTTCTCTTCCACAAACTAAATAAACCTAGTTTCTTCAGTCTCTCCTCATAACTCATGTGTCCCAACCCCCTAATCATTTTCATTGTCCTCCACTGGACTCTAACTTATCAATATCCTTTTGGAAGGGTGGACCCCAAAACTGGACACAGTATTCCAGATGCAGCCTCTCCAAAACTGGAGAGAGGGGAATGATCACATCCCTTGATCTGCTGGCAAAACCCCTACTGATGCAGGCTAATATGCCACTGGCCATTTTGGCAACCAGAGCACATAGTTGACTCGTAACCAGCTATCCATCCACCAATAACCCCTAAGTTCTTTTTTTTACGGTGCTGCTACTTAGTTGATCAATCCCCACATTGTAGCAGTACATGGGATTTTTCCATCCTAAGCGCAGGACTTTGCACTTGTTCTTGTTGATCCTCATGAGATTTCATTTGGCCCAATGCTCCAATTTGTCTAGGTCTCCCTGAATCCTATCCCTATCCTTCAGCGTGTTTACTGTTCCCCACAGCTTGGTGTTGTCTGCGAATTTACTGTGTGTGCAATCTATCCCATCATCCACATCACTAATGAAGAAGCTGAACAGAACTGGCCCCAGGAACAACCCCTGGGGTACTCCACTAGTTACTGGTTGCCAACTAGACACTGAGCCATCGATCCCTATCTGCTGAACCCGATGATCTAGCCAGCTTTCTACACACCTTATGGTTCATTCATCCAACCTATACTTCCTTAACTTGCTGACAAGAATGCAGTGCGAAACCATATCAAAAGCTTTGCTAAAGTCGAGGTATATCACACTGATGGCTATTCCTGCATCCACATATCCAGTCCATGGCCGTAACTAGGCTCGGGTGAACAGGGCAATGCACCAGGCATGGAATTTTAAAGGACACAGGGGATGAATCCAGATCTGTCCCCAGCCGCCACGGGGAGCTGGGTCCGTTCCCTGAGCCCTTTAAAATTCTGCGCCAGGGGCATCCAGTGCTCTTGGGGCTTGCTGTCGGAAGCTGCCGCCATGGCAGATGCGGGGGGGGGGGGGGATCCAGATCCGTCCCCAGCCACTGCCGCCTGCCTGGGGATGGATCTGGATCCATCCAGCCTGTCGGTGGCGGTAGAAGCTTCCCACTGCTTCTGGTGGTGGCTGGGAAGCTTTTGCCATCACCGGCAAGCTGGGGGGTTCCGAATCTGTCCCCAGCCGATAGCTGACCACAAGGATCTGGATCCTCCCTGGATTGGGATGGTGGGGGGGGGCATGTCTGGAGCTGCTTGCCCCAGGTGCCAAAACATCCAGTTACAACCCTGATCCAGTCATCTCACCATAAAAGGCAATCAGGTTTGTGAGGCATGATTTGCCCTTCGTGAATCCATGCTGACTGTTCCTGATTACTCTATTTTCTTCCAAGTGTTTCAGGATGGATTCTTTGAGGACTTGCTCCCTGATTTTTCCAGTGACTGAGGTGAAGTTGATTGGTCTGTAGTTCCCTGGGTCCTCCTTTTTACCTTTCCTGAAGATAGGCACTATATTTGCCTTTTGCCAGTCATACCGGACCTCCCCCATTCTCCATGAGTTTTCAAAGATAACGGCTAGCAGCTGTGTAACCACATCGGCTAACTTCCTCAGCACCCTCAGATGCAGTTCATCTGGCCCCACATCCATCTTCCATAAGTAGTCCCTAATCTGACCTTGCATCACTGAGGACTACTCTCCTTCTCTCCATCTGGCGTTGCTCAGTTTATTAGATTTGGAGCTGACCCTGCCTGTGAAGACCGAGGTAAAAAAAGCATTGAGTACTTCCGCCTCTTCCATATCATCTGCCACAAGAATACCTGCCCCATTCAGTAACAGACCTACACCATCTCTGGTCCTCTTCTTGCTACTGACATGCTTGAAGAACCCTTCCCTATTATCCTTTACATCCCTAGCTAGCTGCAACTCCAGTTGCCCTTTGGCCTGTCTGATTTTATCCCTGCAAGGCCGAGCAATATCTTTATATGCATCCCTAGTCATCTGTCCAAGCTTCCCCTTATCTTAAGCTTCCCTTAGAGGAAAGGGATTCTGACAAACAACTTGTGGGGGCAAGTGTATATGGACACAATTCTCAATCTTTATTTGATTTCGATATTTGGAAGTTTTAGGATATCTATTGTGGTTGAATGTTTTTTGAAATGCCCCTATTGCCATTTAGTCTTTAGCGTTGTTAGTCTTTAAAAGTGTCACAGGACTCCTTGTTTGTTTTGCTGAACCAGATTAACACAGTTACCCCTTTGGATACTGCCAGTTAGAAATCATCCGGCAAGGCTGCTACAGAATTTCGAGGCAATGGATCCTTCAAATGAAAAAAGAGTTTGCCTAAATGAAGACTGCATGCTGATGCTATTAAATATTTCTGTGTTGTGTAACTGCAGAATCAAGTTTTGCTTTCAAAGCTTCTGACTGCTGTTCAGGGACTATACTGTCTGCAGAACAACATACAAAGGATGTACATTAGGGGGCAGTTTGACTTCACATTTGTAGTTCTACTTCAGAAAGTAAAGTTCCCAAGTTTCTAATACAATCATTCGTCTTGGATTTTTATTCTACCCATGATATGGTAAAAAGTCTGCATTTAGTTTCTTTTCAACCTAGACATCAACAATATTACAAATCACTGATTTAAAAAAGATCAAAGAGATGGGGGAACACAAAGGATCAGAGTTTTAAACTGCTTCTTTGAGTTCAGAATTGAAGCAGAATCTGGTTTGTTCGAGAGCGCGTATGTGTATGTGGGGAAATGGATTAGACCAACACCTGATATTCTGCTGATAAAGTCTTGATCACCCCCACGGATGTGTGCTCCCCTGAAATATCTCCTGCAAGGAAAGGTGTACTACTTTCAACAGTAGTAAAACTCCTTTACTGGTTCTAGTTGCATAGGAGTCAGTCCTGTAAATGTAATTGGACCATATTATTTCTGACTATCAAAAAGTCGTTGAAGGACAACATCCACTGATTCGCTACCTCCCTTCTCTAATTATCCAAAGGTTTACTCTGGTCACCGATACTCGTCTCTATGCCACTCTGACACTTTTCAGGGGTACCCACGATTATGAGACCTGTCCAGTTCCCTGCTTTGTGCCCTCCCCACTTGGGCTGCGTAAGTGGAAAGCAGCAGCTCCTGATTCTCACCTCTCAGCAGTGCCCAGCTGGGGAAAGTGACTTGGATGTAGGGAGCCCTGGAGTTGCTTTTTGCTTCTCACTGCCTCCCCGTCCACTAGGAGGGCATGGAGGAGCATGGAGCATGTAGATATGTAACGGGGAGTGGTAAAGAGCATCTGTGCATTACTGCTCACCCTCTCCCTTCATGTTCCTCCCCCAGGAGGAAGTAGGGAGACGCAAAGTCCCGGGCTTATAGTTTACATTCCCCATATCAACCATGTGGTGACATCCCGTTTGAGAACAAATGCTCAAAGGTAAAAGACACAGTGCTATTAGCTACAGCTGTAGCAGGCTCATTCTCTAGCTGGCCTATTCACGCACAAAAGACAACAGAAAGCCCTACTGAGAAAGCCTACATAAGCAGGTCTAACAGTATCAGTGCATGGAGAAGCCTCATGAATAATCCAGGACTTCATTGTGCAAATCTTACTTACAGCTGAGCACTAGTATGGCTATTTGAGGGGTAAGTTAGTCAAACATAAGAAAGAAACGCAGAGCTGGGCCTGAAGCAATTCCAGCCATCTGTGAGCCTAGACCTAGCCCAAGAGATCAACACCTGCCAAGACAAAAATACTACAGCAAACATTAGCTTCCAGGCTAAGTAACCTTTTGAGGTCTACAGTATCTACCCAAAAGTGCTTAAGAGAAATCACTTCATTTCCCATAACACTCACAGTTCAGAAACATCTGTTTTGATTTCAAAATCAGCCTTTTCAGGCAAGTTCTACCATGGCACAAAGTCACACCTGTGAAATTTCTAGTGAATTGGTTTATATTAATCAAGGTAGCTGGGGTATAAAGATGGAGATTACAATGGAAGGCACTTTCTGATATGTTGTTCCATACTATCTGAATCTATAAAACTTGTTTTATTTGCTGAAGTAATCTGACCTAATACAGTGAAATGTGATCACAGGACTCATCTTTTCCTCCCATACTATAAGTTTTTTTTCCATTTTCTGGAATAACAAAGTGGGACTTCCCCCACGAGAGCTTATGTGAAAAATAAATTAGTCTTTAAAAGTGACACAGGACTTTTCACTTGTTTTGAATGTAAGGCTTGTTTCTTTCTTCAGCCCCTCCTAATAATTCATACTACTGCAATTTAGGTTAACCTAGCTCTGTACTGTTACATCTACAGTCTTTATGCAACCAGACAACCAATTAATCCAATGAATTTTAGGTGTGCACGGACTTCAGATCCTGCCTCTTGTATGTAAAACTTACTGGAAATGTAAGGACCATTCTCCTTGTCAACCTTATGGAGAGCACCTCAAAGTGTGCAAGCATCCAAAACATGACTGAAGATAGCAGGTAGTATTTTATTGCAACAGATGCCATCCAAGAACCTTACATACAGATTAGAAAATTTGTAATGAGCTTCAGAGGCCTATATCATAACAGCCAAAGCCAGCCTGGCAAAAGAAAAAAGAAAAGATAAATTTTTAATCAGCATCCAGATATAAGGGGCTTTGAGTTTATACATTTCAAGCACTCGTATTCCCACCCTCCCTGCTGCATATTAACCTTTTTAGGAATAACAGAATAAGTGTTTATTCTAATTCAAAGCTAAACAGAATTTATATTCTTCACAATGAATCATCTTAATGACCACTGCAGTTTTAACTGAAACTGGAGGAGTTCAGAACCCAGATTTCAATCCAGGAGTTCAGAGTGCAGATGTCAGCAAGTCAGTGTTATACTGAAATAAATCCATGACCTAAATTATCTGTTCTCACTTTATGATTCTCAACATAAATTTGGAACTGGAAGGGCATAGCAGGAAAAAAATGATGGGTTTGAGCCATGTAACAGTATGGCACACACTTCTCCTGACTGCCCCTTCTGGTCAGGTGTGTTTGCAGTCTTTAGACAGTCCTGGCCCTGGTATTAGACCATACCTCCAAGGTGTTCTCCCCCAGCAGCAATGGTTTTGCTCTCTTTTCATCCTTCGGGGCCTGAATTCTCCAGCTGGGCCACTGAATAGTTTGGTTCTCTTCTGGGTATTTATCACTGCCCAATTGTAGGTCACATCTGCAGTGGCCAGTGGGAAAGGGGCCCACATGCTTATCTCTAGGTTCAAGGACCCTAAGAATAGGAACCACACACTGACTTGTACCTTTAACAAAACTGATTTCAGTTCCTTGGGCCACTTTCTCTTGACCCCAGCTTTCTAAATTCAGCCTTAGCTCAGGGCTCTTTTGTGTTCAAGCCCAGCAGCCATATCCATGAGCTCTCTCTCACAAGCAAAGAGTCTGTCTCTGGCTCTGTGTGCCACTCCCCTTTTATATGGCCCTCCTGGGCCCTGATTGTAGGGCTTCCTGCAGCTGCTCTAGCCCTTTGCAATCTCTCCCTTATTAGTTGCTTCCTATGTAGTCTCTCTAGGCCCCTCAGAGGACTTAGCACCATTGCTCCTGCCCAGGGACAGATGTAACACGATCCTGAGGCCTCAAGCAGAGAGAGTGTCTGGGCTTAATCCACCTTGTAACAAGCCCTTATGCTCCTCCAGTCCTGGGGCTGACTAAAACCTAGGCTAATCTCCAGCATTACTGGAGCCTGAAGACTCCTCTAACTAGTTCTTTGCTGCCCACAGCCCCAGTTAGGCTATTCTGGCATCCAGAGACAAATGGGCTGCAGGAACAGTCCAGCTATGACCCTTTTTTCTGGCCATGCCCTTATGTGGTGGGTTGTCACAGCAGCTATGCTGGCTCAACACCACTCAGGAATCACTCAGGAATCTCCTTACATGAGAATTATTCTGATGGAACTAATTAATCTAGATTTCTAGCAGCTTTGTTCCAATGGAATGATGCCGAACAACTTTAAGAGGGGGGAAAAAAAAAAGCTTTGCCGAAGATCTGGACCACAGGAGAGCAGAAATATTAAGGTATAGGAAGTTACATGCCTATTTTCAATTTTAGATGAAAATTATTAAAATGTTAAATGCCAGTTGATTACCAAATTATATATTATTAGGATTAACAAGTATTTAAAAAAATACCTCATGCAATTGGCAACAAATCCATGCTTAATAATCAACTGGTATTTTACTGTATCTTAAGTTTAATTGTCTTCTAAATCTTAATTAAAATCCATATTACAGATGTAATTTAAGTTGTTAGCGAAATGTCTTATTGCCAGTCCATTTTAGAAATAAAATCATCTGAAGTTGCTATTGATTTTTTCGTTCTCCAGTCTGACTACTGTAATACACACACAAGCCTCTCCAACCCCCACTTCCAACAATAATTAACCCACATCAGCCAAAGCCAGAAAGCTGTCCAATCTGACTGCTAAAACAGACGGGATAATAAAATATAACTGCAATAACAACAGAAATAAAATGCTTTCCCTTCAGCATGTGGTGATCTCCTTGGAATCCTCAAAGGACTCTAGTGTTAAAACTGTTTGCAAGATAATAAGGACCCTGCAGAATAATGGGTTGTGTGTTAGGACAAAGTGCACAAAGCCTCACTGGACTGTCGCATGTTGAATCAAATATTACAATTATTGGGCTTGAGTTAGTGATGGCTCAGAAAGGCAGCACAATTTAATCATTAGAAAAAGAGGACTAGAAGTCAGGACTCATGGGCCCTATTCTTATCTGTCACTTACAATATACACTTGTAAATATAGAAAGGCAGGAACTTCAGACCTCCACATCAATCTTTTCTTTAGTATCTTCCAACAGTGTAGCTGCACTGGTGCTGGGAGCGCTAGCTCACTTTGGCCATTGGCATCATCTTAACCTGCTCTGAGTGAAGTTTGACAACATCTGTATCCTATAGACACTAGCGTAAACATCATTGCTGGGCTTTGTAGAGCTAAAGTACAAAGCGGAGATATTGCAAGGAAAAATCTCCTTAGGCTGGATGTAGCTCAAATGGGGTAAGGAAAAATGATCTAGAAATGACTCCTCCAGCATAGAATGGAGACACATCAGTGGTACAGGATAAAGAAGCATATGTCACTTCTGCCCACTGTGCGTGTTAAACAAATAAGGCTGTGATCATTTTTCAAAAGCATTAATATTTATCATAGGAATGATCTAGCTTGCTGTATTTTCCTAGCACATCTAGAAGGCTGAAAGAAAAAAATACTTGCTGTGATGTTTTAAAGCTGTTAGTCCTAAATTAAGCCTTTTTCTTTTAATAGCTTACAGCAGTGGTTCTTAACCATTTGCAGGTTGCGACACACTCAGTGGCCTATCGTGACCCTACAGGACACACCAGCTCACCCCTACTAGAGCAAATCTAGTCATCTACCTGGCTCGCTGTGACACACAAACCACCATGTGGCAACACAGTAACGTGTCCCAACACAGTGGTTGCGACTCATTTGCTTAAGGTACATGACAATAGGAGGAACAAAATTTTAGGGAAGCATAAAGACATTTAGTAACTGTAGCATCCCCTCATCTTTGTTCTCAGAGTGCTCTGCTACTCAGGGTAATGACTTTAAACCAATTTCTGAGCAAAATGCTGAAGAGGAATCCTCCCTGTGTCAGTTAAGGCCTCCAAGACAGAGGAAAGATGCACTCTGTTGCAGGGTATCCATTGGGACTTGTAGGGTAGGCAGCCAGTGGAACCTGCTGAGGGGCATATCAATCATCTCTTTCCATGGTCACTCTAGCCATGCCCACTTTCCAGTCAGAACCACTTAGGCTGCATGGACCCCAGGAGACCAAATGATATAATTGAGATCACTACCATGACAACCTGAGTCCCCAGCAGATCATTTACACCAGAGACCTCTACCAAGATTGATACCGGCATAAAACAGTGTAAGATCCATGTGAATCTTCCTTTGTGGGCAAAATTCAGATCTTGGATCTATGAAGTGGATGTTTAGTACAAAACTCTTTTTTCCACCTATACACTTCACACTATGTAACATCCTCATGCATGAGATAATACATCAGTGGGAATCTTGTGTTATGATAGACCACAACTCTAATATTCTGTCTATCATGTGGGTGAGAATGGATTTCTGCCCTGTGTATTTGTTTCTTCATGTATCTTGGAAATTACAGGCCACACACTTTACTCCTTCACAGTTCAAGTTGACTTTTTCCTCTTTTGAGCACTTTATTTTACTTTTGTTATAGTCTTGTAAAGATCTGCTTGAATTAAGACTCATTTAATATACCATGGCTCAGTAATATTTCAGGCTGGAATCCTTTCAAGTCTCCCTTATTGTTTGTTCCACAGCCTCTGCTGTTCCAAATTTAGTTTCATCAGCAACTAACTAGTTCACTCTCCCTGTCAGTCATGTATATAGATTAGACACTGTCGATGCCCAAGGACAATGCCCTTTGGGGCTCTGCTTAATGCTACGAGCCAATTTTGAAGAGCTTTTCTGATGAGAAGGTGCTTGTTCCTTTTTTATAACCTGTCTTTATCTTCTGCATCCACTCTGATGTCCTCCCTTGGCTAGTCACAGCTTTCAGTTGATGCAGGAGTCTGTGAAGTGGAACATTAGTGAAGACCTTCCTCAAAATCCATAAATTCAGCCACATTATGAAGAACAGAATTCTGTCCTCAACAGAATGTATAAGAGTTTGAAGAAATAAGAGTTTTCCCATCTGTAGCCAAACTGGCCATTTCTTACTAGGTGAACAGAAAATGCTAAAGTTTCAGTTCACCTCATATTATAAGATTGAAGTAGATTCTGTTCTCAGTTACTGTATACCAATGCAAAGTCAGAGTAATTACACTGACTTCAAAGGTCTATCTCAGAAAAACAGGTCTAATCTCCATATCTGGTGTTACATATTCCTAACATTTAGCACAGTCACAAACAACTACACCTCAGAGTGCCTCTCTCATCCATCCATTTAATTGGTTGTGCTTATATTTTAAGAGTACAATTCTCCTCTCCATCCTTCTGGGCATTCTGCTTTGGAAAGACTTCATAGGTAGATGCTGAAACCCGTGCAAGTTCCACACAAGGAACAAGGGTAGCATATGGCTGAGATTTGTACTGCAAATAAACGTTCAAGCTGGAGATTTTTACCATAAGAGCCAGACTGTTGCCCAGGCATTGATCTCCCACTACCATCAATGCAAGCACACAGCAGCTAGATTTTTTTGTACAAAAATAAGTCTGTATCCATCCAGTCTTCATACCTATTTAAAGTCTCCACAAGAACTCGCTTCTGATTTGTAACCAGAACATCTGCTACCTCTTGTTCAGTTGCACCTCTCTCTCCTACAGTAATCAGTAAGCATCCTGATCCTCTGTGAACGGAGAGCATAAGTGTGCCTGCAAATATATTGAAGATTTTTCTGAAAAGTGCACAGGACTTAGCTGAGTCTTCACTCTGGCCAGCAGGGTGGCAAATAAACATTGATAGTTTTTTTTTGGAAGTATTCTCATAGGGACACCAATAATTAGGGAGACTTCAGTCTTTAACATACCAAGGGCTTAACTGTTAGCAAAGGGGCCCTCAATATATTTCTTCCTCCTCCCAACATAGCAGTGTGTTCTCTCCCTGATCCCATAAAGAAAACAAGATCCCACATCCTCCAGCCAGTCATCTCACTCCTAGCTACATCCTAGAACACTGTGGTTAGTATGTACACACACACTGGGATCTCAGGGTCTTATGCCCAGGGTCTTGAGGATGAGGGCAGCTTGTCTTGGTATTAGAGCTCGCAGTGACTCCATAAAGTCTTTCCATTCAAGGAGGGGCATCTCTTCACCATGATCCCCTGGTTCTTGAGACTGGATCCGCTGGGTTCCCAACTGACCATTGCCCCCTTGCTCCCACCCAGCAGTTTGCTGTTACCTAACAGAGCAGAAGAGTCCATGAAACCTGAAATTACATCATGGGAGGGCTTCCTTGGGTATACTTGGAGAAACATCATGAACTCTGGTGGGTTTCCTATGTAACAGAGACGGGCACACAACAGCGTTCTGTTTGGCTCTATTCTGTTTGGCTCCTATCTTCTTGCATGACTCCTGAATGCACCAAAACCTTACATGGTATTTCAGTAGTTCTCACCAAAGCCATATTTATTGGTCATATCTCCTTCCCTATTCTTATTCATAAGTTCTCTGTTTTAGCTACAACATTTACTCACATCTGCTCAACTCCAGATAACTTGCCTTACTCTATGTTCTCAGGTAACAAAGAGAGAGATGCATCATAATTTCATGTACCACAGCATTTTGTTCAGAAAGTAAACTTCAAAATGTATTACAAAGCCAGTACTGTATGTAGTGGTGTTGTAACCACATCTCTCTGGATATTACAGAGACAAGGCGGGTGAGGTAATAATCTTTTATTGGACAAACTTCTGCGTGGAGAGGAGCTTTCAACCATTCACAGAGCTCTTCTTTTTCAGGTCTGAGAAACCTACTCACAGTGTCACATCACACTTAGATACAAGATGGAACAGGTTCCATAACATAAGTAAATAAGTCAAGGGGCCATGTTTCAAGAGACCATTCAAGGTGAAGATAACTGTTAACAACCCTCAAATGACAGAGAGAGGAAAGGAAGGTTGAGAAAACAGCAGGCAGAGGGTTGTAGGTAGGTTACAGATTATTGTCATAAGCTGTAAATTGTATTTTTCTTCTCTTTTATAGATTGTAGACTTATAATTGTGGATTTAGGCTTGAAATTAGATGCAGGTTTCTAACCTTCAGAGGAGTAAAGTTCTGGAATAGCCTTCCAAGGGGAACTGTGGGGGCAAAAAACATAACTGCCTTCCAAAACTTGATAAGTTTATGAGCTTGAAAAGTTTATGGAGGGGATGATATGATGGGACGGCCTACTTTGGAAGTTGACTGATCTTTGATTTCTGACTACTGCTGGTGGATAAGGAAGAGGCCTAAGAAGGGAGGGTAGGTGGTGTGGGTTCTGAGTTATTACAGAGAATTCTTTCTTGGGTGTCTGGCTGGTGAGACTCACTCATGTGCTCAGGGTTTAACTGATCACCATATCTGAGGTTGTGAAGAAATTTCCCCCCCCAGGGCTGATTGGCTAGGGCTCTGTTTTTCTCTCTCTCTCCCCCCCCTTTCTTTCTTTTTTTGCCTTCCTCTGTAGCATGGGGTATGGCTCACCTGCGGGTGAATGCTCTGTATCTTAAAAGGCCCTAAATCATGATTTGAGGACCTAAATAACTCAGTCATAGGTTAGAGGCTTATTGCTGGAGTGGGTGGGTGAGATTTTGAGGCCTGCATTACGAAGGGGGTCAGACTAGATAATCATGCTGGTCTCTTTTGACCTTAGAGTCTATGACAGTGATTTTCAAACATAGGGTCAGGACCCAGAACTGGGTCATAGACCCTCAGGTCCTTGCTCATGGTGCTCTCTGCTGCCTCCGCCAAAACACTGGAGTGCATTGCTAAAAGATGTAATTGTTGGGTTGTGGGAATAAATGATCTTTTTCAACTAGGTCCTGAGAAAAGGAGTCTGAAAACCACTGGTCTATAAGACTGAACAGAGACACTGGATCTGTGACTTGTAAAACAACCTATAATACACTAACGACACCCTTCCTCCCAATACTCCCACACCCCCTCCAATGCTGTAAGCTTGTGGCTGAAGAAATGGCTTTATAAAGCTCATAGAGATAACTCAGAGGTTCAAGTTTTGGCACTACAAGTGAAAGGAGAGAAATGTTGGTCACATCACTAGGTAGACTGGTATCCAAAGGACAGTGGAAACTTTACAACTATCATGACTACAAAAGACTAGGTGATGGTTAACTTCCATACTGGTCACGAGAGAGGCCTGAATTAGAATAATGATCAACTTCTATATTGACTAGACCGCCACAGCACAACATAATGACTCACAAAGGCCTAAAATGACCAAAGTCTTTTGCACATTTTTAACCAGCAAAATCAGAAGATGCATGAATGCCACTTCTCTCATTACTGCTTCACATTCTAATTACCTGTAAGAGCCAATCTTTGCTTTCCAGTTTTTCTTAGTGATGCACACATCCATACATAATGGACTTTTGTGACTAAAAACTTTAAAACGTGTCCATTATACTTTCCCAGATGAATTTATTCCTGCTTAACCAACCAATCAGTTCCAGATAGTATGTGATAGCTTCTGTCCTCGTCACTCTTTAGAAGTGTGTTTTTGAACAAAAAGCACTTTTGGTGCGTTGTACTTCTTTCTCTTTTACATTCTAATCCCATCAGTCAAACATGCTTTCTTATAAATGATCTATGGACCACCAAGGAGGAAAAGCTGTTGGTTCCTATTTCCAGAGAACTGATGCAAGCTGTTCCACCAGTATGAAGTCAAGTTAAGCCTGGGCTAGCCCCCCCCCCTTCTCCCTCAAATACACAGTTCTTAAAAAGGCATTTTGCTGTTCTGGGTAGAAGAACAGGCTCATATGAAATATCACCAGCTTTTCTGTCTTGGTGACATCACAAAAATATACTGTACCTTTAAAAAAACATGAAAAAACCCCTTTAAAATGATTAATAGAAATATTCTCCTTTGTGCAACAATGTGAACAACTTATTTTTACATTAGCTCATAAAATATTCTCATTGTATAACACTGCACACGGAACAATCATGTTTCATGAAAGAAACCATTCTATGGCAAATATAACCATTAACATTCATTCAGTCAGTTGCTCATTTGCTATATTTTTCAAACCCATCAACTATGCAAGTATAATACCAATACATCACAAAGCCCATCCGTTGGTCTACAAGCACTGGTCTCAAAGCCAGTTTCATATGATTCATTCTCCTTTCCTTTGCATGTCTAGAAACAATTATTGCATATAGTCAGAAAATTATTACTGAATCAGCAAATGACATTATGTGAATTTTTTTAGTGGCCGTAACACACACACACAGAACAGGGGCTACTGTTGCAACTCTTTGATCTGACAGAGTATTGCAGGATAACCAGCTAAGAGTTTTACTTTGTGACTGGATATCTTTTCTACAATTTACATGGATAAGAATCAAAACCAAAGCTCTAAATTTTGTAGGTGAACACATGGAATTAAATAATAGTTGAAATGTTGGGATGTCTCTGTTATGTAGCTTACATAGTCTCTTGATCTCTGAGATCATTCAAAAGTAATATGAGAAGTTCTCCTGCTTCTGTGAAGATGCTAGTTAAGTAAACATCATAGTTATGTATGAGTATGTATATTTGGAAAAAGAAAGGAAGAAGACTGGCTCGCTGACAAATGTATGATAAACAGAAGTTCACACACAGGTAACTTTGATTTTACCAATAGGTGGTCCTGGCACATGAAAGGAATATTAAAAATCAACTCATTATTTATTGTTAGAAGACTGCAGTTAAGAATTGAAGCAATTACACTGGTGTTCATATCATTACAGTCAAATAAATCTTGTTCAGAAGTGTGAAAATGGCAAAAATTAATTGGCTATAAAAAACCCTAAACCACTAACACAACATGAAAAATATGTTAACATAAAAAACTCACAGGAATTAATTTTAACAGTATCACAGCAATTGAAGAAATAATTGTGGAAGCATTTACTGTTTAAAAATCTCTCAATGCACAGTGATCAAAGTTAAATATTTGCACAAAACCTAATGCAGAAGTGTAGACCCTATTATATTACAAGCCGGTAAAAAAAAAAAAAAAAAAAAAACAACACAACACAAAAACAACAACCAACCCGCTTTTCAAGCAGGATGACTCTTTCTCACAGTCACAGTCTCACACTTAAGCCTAGATAGTCCCTGAGGATGCAATAGTATTTGATTGATTTTTTCAGAATGCTCCATTATTATATCAAGCTTCCTTGACAGTAGAGGACAAAATGCCTTTCATATGATATAAGGTAATGTGCCAGCAATTCAAGAGAAAAAGAAAGATTAAACAAGACCAGGTCTGTTGAATTTATTTACACTGAGCATTAGAAACCATTGTCCTCAAGAAACTTTCAGTGACACTCTGTTTAATAGAATCAGAATAGCCTTAAGTTTGAAGGATTATACTAAAATGCATTGAATTTACCTCTGAGCTCAGTGTAATAACATGAAAAAGCCCTAAAGCATACATCAGTTCCAAATTCATATTGACCTTTTCAACACAGCATATATATGCTTAGTGTTCCTCAGCCACAAGTTCTTACATTTTCAGAAGACAGGAAACAGCACCTGGGTCACCATCCCAGATTCCCACTGCCAGAAAATATACAGCTGAAAGATGTTGCTTAACCCTTGAGCTACAGTATTCTTTTAAGTACAAATGATCACTGAATTGTTATCTTTCAATGAGGACATGCCAGATAAAGTATATTGGCCCACACAGGAGATGTATTTTGTCCCATGCATATGGGAGCATTAAAAACAGTTCAAAACACTCACCTATTTCATAGACAGATTGATGTGCATTTTGCACATAGCTCAATAGCCACCAAAACCTGATGAATGTTAAGGATTCTTCATCTCTTTCCCAACAAACCATTAAAAGCAACTGGCAGTTTCTCAGCATGCTTTCATAAACCTACCAGCTCAACTAACTACTATTTTATAGATGCGAGTCTGGGCTGACAAGGAATTATCATCAAACAAGTTACTTTAGCAAGAAAAGTGGGGCCTGGGGAGACACACTAGGAGTGGAGCAAGAAGGGCATGAAGAGACAAACTAAGTAACTTGCAGCAAGTGATTTATAGCTGAAAGCATTAGCTTAGAGAAGAGCAACTGAAAGGGACAAGTAAAGAGTGCTTGTATCTGTAAAGAAAAACATTTGTGCAAACTTTTCCCTAAACTCATAAATAATCACATCTGCAGTTAGCATTATCTGAGAACTCAGGTGAGCTCTAAATCACTTGGAAAGAAGAAGTTATCCGTCTCTGTAACTGGCGGTTCTTTGAAATGGGTGGTCCGTATCTGTATTCCATTGTGCGAACATATTAGTCATGCCTTGAGTGCAAGTGAACTTAATGACCTTTTGTAGTCCCTTCCACTCATTAACTTCTATCATTGTGTGCTCCACAGGCCTCAGTGGATTCTAGAAAGCAGTGGCCACAGGTCTTGCACATGTACCCCTGCTCTCCTAGTGCCTCTAACTGAGAAGAAAAAGGGAAAAGTGGGCTGCCTATCCCTTCTATTCCTTTTCTTCCATGAATCAAAGAATAATCTGAAGTAGAAGGAAAGGAGGATAGGTACTGAAATACAAATAGGGATCCTACATCTCAATGACCCTTCAGTAGCAAAAGATAAGTCACTTTTTCTCTTCTTTGAGTGCCGGCCCCTGTGTGTATTCTACTGGGAGTGACTGACGAGAGGGAAGGAAGCCACAGGTGGGAAAGCCAAGCCAAAGACCACCAGCCCAAAAAAATCCATCAGCAGAAGACTCTTGTTAAAGCATAATGCCTCACAAGTGTGTGGATGGCACCCCAGGTAGCTGGTTTGCAAATACAAAGCAGAGGACTTGGAGTGATGCCTTTGAAGTCACTTGTGCCCTCACCCCCTAGGGATGAGGGACGTTAGATGTCTTACAGAAGAATAAGATACATGTGTAGATCTGTATATGTTCCGGCAATGAAGAATCTCAAATTTTTGACAGGCTTTCTTCTTTGTAGATAAAAGGCTAAGACTTGTCACATGATTAGGGAGTGATGTTGCCTTTTCTTCCAACACGTGTTTTTGAGAAACAGACAAATAAGTGAACTGACTGGTTCAGGTGAAACTCAAAACTCCTTTGGAGGTGAACTTCGGAAGTAAATACAATGAAATCTTGTCGAGGAAATACAGTATAAGGAGGGTCAGCCATCTGTTCCCTGACCTCACCATGAACTATAACCCTCATGGATAGGAGAGGTATGGAACTAGTGGTTTGAAGGGAGACTTAAGAGTACCTAAAGCAGAAGCTTCAGGGAGAGCAGGTTTCTTTACCAGTGGAAAGGTTTTCATTAAAATCTGGCAGGCAGTGGCTGAGCAAAACCTCATGAACAAGTGAGTTGTGCGCACATATCGCTGACAGCGGGCCCCTTCTGCCACGCCTTCCTCCTACAAATTATCATCCAGCACAACAAGTCTGTAAATGCCCTGCCCCATATCTAGGCTAGTCTTGTAAAATCAGATGTTCCCAAGACATTAATATCGTAGCTTACTGGTGAGTAGGGCAAGGGGACTGGAGAATTCACATCTGATAACTCACAGTACCAAAAATCTGTGGTCTGGTTATAAGCAGCCCTTGTGCAGCTGTGCTGGGACACAGAGGAAAGAAAGAAGCCAACTTCTTGACTGGATGTGGTTCAAGTGCTGCTCACAACAGTAGCCCCCCAGCTCCCTGCACTCTGGGGAGCAAAGGCACCATATGCTTCTGCTCCCCACATTAATAAGAATGCTAGAAAAAGAGGAGTGAGGGAGGCAAGGCCACGTGCCGGTCTGCAAAGTGAAGTCTGCACACCAGAGGGTGTAATCTGCTCCATCCAAATGGATGTGCACTTCCCACAAGTGAGGAGCAGCTCCAGGAGAAAGAGAGAAAGAGTCAGCCAGACACTCTCAGGCAGGCAGTCATTCCAGTATGATACCTGTGGTGGTGAAAAGCCAAACTGCCCTAGCATGATGGTTTTAGATCCACAATGAAGCCCACCAAAGAGCAAGAGATTTCACCAGACACAGCAGAGGAAGAAGAACAAATCAAATCAAAAGGAAATGAGGAATATGCACAGCTTCTTACAGATGCTTCTCCGGCAGACAGTAACAGCCAGTCCATTTAGGCCAAAATCATTATTGCTTAATTCAGTAACAGCTGGCACAAGCATGGGCTAGAAGCAAGATAGGGAGAGAATTCTACAAATGAAACAGTACATTTTCCTCTTATTTATTACCAGCAATGGGCACATGGACTGCCAGATGCCAACAATAAGAGGCAGATGCTGAAGGTGACATTTCTTTCCCCTCATCGTGAGCATCTCAGGGAATCAGCTGCATTTACAGAATCAAAACACATTCTCTTTTACTATACTTCAAAGGATTTGGACAGTGGATGACAGAACACATAACAGTTATATTACACATTGCCAGAAGAATTAATAAAAAAACAAAGGAACCATTTGGGACCTATAGTGGGTACTACCAGGTCCTTTGAGACTAGTGCATCACACCATATGGAAAATATACACTGGCAATTGTGGCAATTGAAGACATGTATTATCTTTGCCAGGGAGGTGCCCATTTATATTGTCACTCTGCGTTTCATCTTCAGGCCCCAGAATTGTGCTATGCCTTATAATAAAGGCTGTCAGACACAGTAACTTCATCCATTGGATACAGTCCCACATTGTCTGATGGGATTTCTTGAGCACTCAGATGAAAACTGCTCCTTTCATACACTCGGGTGGCATATGACAAGCTCTGCCAAGTCTGCAATAGTACAGACATAGCCAATTGAGGTGATAGCTGTCACTCTACACCAGAGCGTCAAACTTATTTGCTATGGCGGGCCAGATTTGACTTAAATATACTTCATGTGGGCTTTACATACTGTAAATAATAATACTAGAGCGCTTTCACTGCATCGCGGTGCACTGGGTATGTAAGACTGTGCTCCACAAGACCACATTCTCTCTCTGTCAGGGAAAGAGTGTGGTCTCATGGAGTGCAGTGTTGCATACCCAAGTGCTATGTGATTTTGCAAGACTCGACACTCGCAGCACTGGATATGCGAGGCCACTCTCTTTGTCACATGGAAAGAGTCTGGTCCCATGGAAAACAGTCATGGGTCAGATGAAAGAGGTTCATGGGCTGCATCTGGCCTGCAGGTTGCATGTGTGACACCCCTGCTCTACGCCAAAGTAGCTGTGGCAAGGTTCTTATATTCTTATGTACTTGCCCACCACACACTTTCCTTCCTGGTTCCCTCGTGTTTTTAATATTTGCAAAACAAACAAGAAGTCCTGTGGCACTTAAAGACTAACAAATTTATTTATTGTATGAGCCTTTATGGGAGAAAATCTCACTTCATCAGATGCTTTAAAGATCGGGGAACTTATAGAATGTGAAGAAATAAATGCAGGGAAGTGAGAGTCATGGGAGCGGGTCACACTGTAACAGCAAATCAAAGCAGTTGTTAAAATTCAAATACTGAAGAACAGCATACAGAGGAAGATGAGGTCAAGTCACCTGTTTTAATGAGAGAAAAATCTAAGCTCCTATTAAGCCCTGAAGCAATGCAACCAAATTTGCAAACAAATTCAATCTCAGCAGCTTCTCTTTGAAGTCTTGATCTGGCATTCATCTGTCTGAGCACCGCGATTAGCAAACTGTAAGTGGAATAATCAGGAAGATTGAAATGCTGACCCACTGGTTTTAGAATGTTGTGATTTCTGACATCAGATTTGTGCCCATGTATTCTCTTGTGCAGAAACTGTCCTGTTTGTCCACTATATAAGGCAGAGGGGCATTTCTACCATATGATGGCATAAATCACAGTGGTGGTTGAGCAGGTGAATGAGCCTTTGATGGAGTAGCTGGTTTTACTAGGTCCTATAATAGTGTATTTTGTGCAGATATGTAGAGCCCTGAAAATCCGTGGATATCCGCATTATATCCGCATCCGTGGATGCAACATGGATATCCGCAGACCATTTCTTGTGGATGCAGATTGAATATGGATCCACATATTTTTATCTGCACGGAGATAGAGACCTGCAAATATGTGGATATCCGTGGATATCCGCATTATATACACATCTGCGGATACAACACGGATATCCCTGGGCCATTTCTTGCAGATGCAGGTCGGATATGGATCCACGCATCTGTATCCGTGCAGGGCTCTACAGATATGTGGGCAAAGTTGGCAGTGGCATTTGTTGCAGGGATATGTGCCTGCTTTATCAGTTCTGCTGTTAGGTCTTATTTGCTGATAAGTATCTGCTTAAAGTTGGGGGGCTGTCTGTAAGCAAGGAGAGGTTTGTCTCCCAAGGTTTGCCAGAGTGAGGGATCATCTTGTAGAATAGGCTGTAGATCCCTGAGGATGTGCTGTAGAGGTCTGACTTGGAGGCTGTAGGTAACACTTGCAGATACTGTATAAAGTAGTACTTTTCCAGCCAATTTCCAGCCTGTTCATTGGCAAGCAACTCAAACACCATCTTCACTTCCTACCTGTGCTAATGTTTTGTCCACTATAAATGTTATCAATCACGAGCATTTCTGACACCTATAAATTACCACACAATGTAACTCTCAAAAGCAACCCACAAACATTTTAGGAGATAGACATCGCCACTGTCCAAAACTCAGGCATTAGAACTTGTCCATGTTAGCACATTCTCTGTGAAGTCAGTAATGAGAATGGATTTCTTTCCCGTTCAGATAATAGAAGGGTTAGTTGGAGAAAAACACTTTTAAGAGAGACAAAACCTAAAGCATTGATATTTAAGACTCCTTATCAGGAAGAAGAGTAGTGTTTGAATTAAGCTGGTTTGCTTTAGCTGAGGAAGTCTTTTCTGAAGTCAGCCATTTTGTGCTTCAAAATCTAGCCATTCATTTACTCAGTATTAAGTCTGGAGGCTTTAAAAATTCACATTACAACAATATGGAACAATGTCTGCGTGAGTCTGCACACTACTTTAAACATCAAGCTTGAGAGGAATGATCTACCACTAGTCATCAGGTTATTGGTGCTAACGCTTAATGATGTCAACATTTAAATGCTGACAATGGTAAAAATTATATTTCATAGCTGACCCACATATGTGAACAACAGATTTTCATTAATCAAGATCTGTGCAATTTGTTCAGTGGCATCTCATGCAAATGTGAACTGGAGTAAAAAAAAAAAATAATTAAAAAAATCACCTCTTTCTTTTCCTTTCCATTTCAATCCTACAGTAAGTGAAGTAATAGCTCTGCTTGTGGCATTTGATGCAACCAGAAACTGCATGACTAAAAAAATATTAGGTGTATTTTAATCACTGCCAAAGAACAAATCAGGTACATTTGATGAGTTTGAACTGAAGAATTTAATTGCATTTCTGACAATAGTTAACATGTATCAAAATGAGAAAAATATTTACAATTTAAGAGGTAAGTGGAATTTAAATAAATTCATACATTTGTGGTAAGAGAAAAAAAGGACATCAAATTAAATGAAAAATTCAGTAGATATTTTCAATGGTAATTATAATAGTATCTACACAGAAAACAACATATCTGATTTGCTTGATTAGTGACTTAATATAACAGTTCATTTGCCAACGAACAGGAATCCCCTGGTAATCCTGACTGCATTAATTCAAGATTTGAAAACAGTACAAGGTTAGGCACTGAACTATTCATTAAGCTTTCATCAGTAAAAAAATAAAATGATTTTTGTATATTAGAAAAGTTCACATACACAGTTTTACAGGAGGAAATCCTAACTTAAAGGTCAAAGTGATTATCCAGTTAATAGCTTTATCCAACATGTTGCCCAAGTACATAATGCTGGGACTTCTAGAATGGCATAGATTGCATCTGTTCATCACAATGAAGTTTTAACAATAACCACAAATAGACATATTGCAGCCTGCAGAATTAGTTGAACTATTTTTGACCAACAGTCTACTAGAAAGGGTCAATAAAAAATGAAGGTACTCACCCAGGTTCAGTCCACAAAGCAATGGAGTTGAAATAAGACTTCAGCCATAGCTTACTTCATATCATCAACATCACTTACTAAGCCTGACAGTTCAGAAATGTGGCAACTCTGCTGAAATTACTTGAGCCTGAATTTGGGCATTGGTGAACTATACCATGCCTTATTCACAAATCTTTATTTCAAAATATGAGCCCCTATCATTTCAAAATAAGGTCCGTCATTTCGGAACAATAAAACCTGGGTTGTAATAAAAATAGCCATTCCAACGTGTTGTTTTGAAACAACTGCTGTTTCAAGTAATGGGTTTGACCTTCCTCCGAGGGTGCTTGGCACCCTGGAAGGAAGGCCCCCCCCAGCACCTTGGCCAGGGAAGTGCTGAGGGGAGGTGCAGGGGGGGGGGATCAGAGGGGCAATGGATCCCGAAGCGGGCTTTGCTCCCCACCTGGGCTCAGCAGCTGCCACCCGGGCAGCCAATGCAGGAGCTGCCTCTCCCCGCTGCCGGGGCTCAGCGGCTGCTGCCTGCGGAGGGGACGATGTGGGAGCTGACTCTCCCCGCTGCCAGGCTTCGTGGCTGCCACCTGGGCTGGGGATGTGGAAGCTGGCTTGGAGCCAGGCAGCTCCAGCCCCAGCCACCCGGCCAGCAGCCGTGGAGCCCGGGCAGCAGGGTGTGTGGGATTGGGGTGCCCTGCACCCCCGCTGCTGAGCTGGTGGCAGAGGCTGAGCTGTAGAGGCGCCCTGGTCCCGCAGCCTCTGGCCACCTGCAAGTGGCCGGGGCAGATGTCCGGTTCCCCACCCCTGGCAGGCTCCGCAAGCTGGTTAATTTCACGTAAGAAATAAGAGTTTACATGTGAACATAACCATAAATAATAATAATTACCAGAACTTAAGTATGATAAGGCTGCTGCCCAAAACATTGTTCCATTCTTAGCTGTCTGTGAAATCATCCTGGATAACTCCAATAGCTCCTTGAGACTCTGCCTCATTTGTTTCTTGTCCCAGAGCAGTGGAAGGTTATAGCTAGGTTGCTGGTTATTGCTTTCCAAGCATGGGTGAGGGGGTGGAAAGCTTTCTGCCATAAGCTGGGAGCCCATTTCTGGCTGTGTCTTGTTCTCCTTGCTGGTAATTGATGGCAAGACTCTATGGCTAGAGCACAATTCAGCATTGCTCTAGTCTAGAACTAACTCCAAATCCATGACCATGGCTGAGTAGTGGGCAAGGCTATGGGACAGTGGCTCTCAACTTTTCCAGACTAGTGTAACACCCTTTGGAGCCTGATTTGTCCTGCATGCCCCCAAGTTTCATCTCTCTAAAACTACTTGCTTACAAAAATCAAACCTAAAAATACAAAAGTGTCACAGTATATGATTACTGAAAAATGACTGACTCTCTCATTTTTACTATAGAATTGTAAAATAAGTCAGTTGGAATATAAATATTGTACTTATATTTTAGTGTATAGTATACAGAGTTGTATAAACAAGTCATTTTCTGTATGAAATTTTAGTTTGTATAGACTTCGTTGGTGTTTTTTATATAATCTGTTGTAAAACTAGGCAGCTATCTAGATGCGTTGATGTACCCCCGTAAGATCTCTGTGTACCCCCAGGGCTAGAAGCACTCCTGGTGGAGAACCACTGCTCTAGGCTACATCTCTGTAGAGTTTCCTCCCAGCTGGTTTGAACTGTTAAGAGTCTACCTGGAGTGGTCCCACTCATGGAGAAAAAGCATAAGATACCTTCTCAGTTCTCCAGACCAGAAGAATAAAGTGCCTAGTCAGGAGCAGCCTGGGAAGCAGCTATAAAATGGAGACTACCCGCCACACCAGGAGAGGTAACACATCTTTGTGAGTGTCTTTCTTCCCTCTCCTTTTGATCAGCAGTGAACTATTTCATCTTTTTACATTTGTATTGTCATTTGACTTCAAAGTTAGCACCACCTTGAAATGAATGGGGACTATTTATAATTTTCAGTGCTATTGTTTCACCACATTTATCTTTCATTCTGTCCCCAATTTTAAAAGACTATTTTCTAAACCAAACAGCTCGTAAAGCTAGCCTGTTTTTTATAAAGCTGAAATTCTGGAGAACAAGATGGCAGCTTTCAACTGAGGAGGAAAGCAAACCAAAACCACAAGAAACCAAAAACAAAACAAAAACACCTTCTCATCATAGTGGGAAGAGACAAAATGTAACTCCTGGACTCTCCTGCTGCTTTTGACTTAAGGAAGGGAACACTGAGTAGAAAACATGTTGCACTCATAACTGTTAAAGTGATGTGTGCGCACATAAATATACAAAAGTATCGTGATCATTTAACTAATGTTCTAAAAGCTGTCTGAACTTCCAGTAATTTTCTCATCTTTGCAATACACAAAACATAATTCTGGAATATGTAGGTTTTGTACTAATTTCAAAGGCTGGTGAAAAAATGTGCTGCAGCTATATTTTAAAGAAATACGTAAGACTTTTTAAACTGCTATCTAATGAAGCTGAAGACAAACTGCCATCTGGCATTATATTTTGTACAAATCACTACAATGCAAATGAACATTAAGCATGCAATGTTTTTCTTTTACAGCTTGTACTAAGCAGACCATATTTAACCTCTAGTCTTGCTTTCTTTGAGTCTTAAATTAGAGGTGATAGAAGTAACAACACTAAGAATCCTACATGAGGAAATACAGAAAGCTGCTTTTAGTTTTCAGTATTATACAGACTGGGTATATTTACATTGCAATGTGCAGAAGGAAAGAATAATCTATTGCTTTCAATTTCAAAATGTCTAGATTATCCTATCCATTAATTGTTCCCAATATGTTTGATTTATATTTATTACAATCTTGTTTATCTCTATTTTGTGATGCTACATCTCAAGGATATTTGAGAATACCTGTATAAGGCATTTTGTACTTATTTTATGCCCATGTTCATTATTATACCAAGCCCAAGGTTCATAAATCTGCTGTTTGATATAGTCATCCTGGTTATTGATTTCAGTTTGATAAAAGTAAGTGGCAATAATTAATCAATCTTATTTGCATATATCATCAACAAACACAGAGAATCAGATGCACAGATGTTTGCTGATCATGCTGACTTACACATCACCAAAGGATGCTTCCTTGTGTAATCCTTTAAATTATCTGTCACTCGGATAATAGGAAGGAACACTTTCAGACAGTCATGTCAAATGATCAGTCATCCATCTCACAAGCAAACTGGCAGTGCCATAGTTTCTGGAGACTGTTGCATGCAGATCACCTTAGCACTGATCCTAAAATAATAGGGTTAAACTGTCTCAATCAACAGGCTGCGGAAGAAGAAACATAGTAACTCATTCTAACTGGAAGCTTGTGTACCTGAAAAAAGGACACAACTTCGTGTGTCTTACCAACAATTCCCCTTTGGTGCTCTGGGGAATTCTAACAGTCAGCAGCACTAGAGCGTGCTGGTTTGTTCACCTGTTTGTTTCACAGTTGCATTTGATGACAAGTCTAAAGCCCTTGAATGCACAAGTGGGTAGATAAAGAAAAGTAAGTCTCAATTACAGCCTCATCACTATATTTCCGTTAGATACTCTAATCCGTCAGTTTGGTGATTGTTGCTCTGTATAAAGAACTAATGTTTATTTTACCTGTTCTGGATGCTCTCTAGTTTGAAAAATCATTATGGCAAGATAATTTCCAGTACTCTTTCACTTACTTATGAACAGACCTATTACCATTTTGGAATTTCATACTATGTTGTGCATGTCAAAATATACTAAGGAACTTTTAGCAGATGGTAGAAGGATCCACACAGCAGCTTAGCAAGCTTGAGGTTCATATACTATATATTCACACCTCAGTTTGCTGCATGGTATGTCTCCGCATAGATAAGCTCTTAGGCATGGATGGGATAAGTGACTTATTACACAGCTAATTACTGGATGAGTCCTAATTCCTTGCTCTACACACTAGGTGAGATGTGAGAGACATCGCTTAAAGTTAGTTCTTAATTATTACAAATCTACTACTAAGACCTTCCCTAGTGGCTTATTCCTGCTATTAACAAATTTATTACATTACAAATGGGAGACCCCAATCAAATGAGACCCCACTGTGAAAATCCATGTACATGAAGCAATACAAAAATAGTCTCTGCTTTACAAAACATGGAGTTCAGTGGCACTTTTAAAGACTAACAAATTTATCTATCACATAAGCTTTTGTGAGCACAATCCCACTTCATCAGATGCATTAAAAGGAAAATGTGTCAGGTTAGCTTTTTATACATGTACAGAGAAGGGGAGACCATAAGGTGAATTCAAACAGTTCCAGGAGGACAATTATTAGCCTATGTCAGCAAAGTGAACAAGCTGTTTTGAGTCAAAGGGTGTGGAAGAGGGCCCTGTAAGCAAGAGCTGGGAAGGTGAGAATGTTAATAGAGGGGAAATTACATTTTGTAATGAGTTAGCCATCCCTATTCAAATGCAATTTATATATTCAAGAGATGCAGAGAAACAATCTACAAACAAAAAATTGGGTACTGGGGCATGGAGAAATTCAGAGATTTACTCACCATCAGAGGGGAAATCTATGGCACTGCCTGGAATGGGACCCAAATCTCCTGATTCGCCATTTAATGCCTTAAGCACAAAGTCTACGCATGAGGTCAACCTACAAAGTCTAGGCATGAGGTCACCCTACAATCTAGAGAATACAATGCCCATCTTTAAAATTCAGCTCTATCAACACATTAAATATGTTTTTAAAATGGATTATTCCAAATCTTTGAAATATAAGGAGACTTTTTAAAAGTGCTCAGCTGAGTTCCTCAAACAAATATCCTTTCTAACCAGTCACTGATACTGAAAAGCCACTGACAGTTAAAATGCAAATCAAGTCTGATAGACCATCAGTGCAAGTCATGAGAAGGTCACAGGGAAGAGCTTGTGACTCCTTGAATAACAATTCATTCAAATCAATATATAAATGAGAAAGAAAGATTAGAAAGTGGTGAAATTGACACAGTAAGAACTAATTTATATTTTTAACAAATTGCATCCTGCTGTCTGATCAGTAAGGCTGGAATTAAGATTCAGATCCAAGTTCCCCATTTTCTTTTTTTAACATGGTACCAAAGATCCTTCAGTAACAAATGCAGGCAAAGATAGATAATGCAATTATTGTGATTTGTAATAAACATCTGGCAATAGTTTGGGATCTTAGCTGGTGGGTTCCTGAAGTATGTGCATTTTAATTAAAGCCCTAATAAACCATTAATGAGTTCTAGCAAGAGCTACACAACAAGACTAGAGCTTCCTAGCAGGGCTGTCATTTCAAAAGTCTGCACCAGAACTTTACAAGAACATTTGAGACAAAACAACATTAGAAATAAATATTTGAATATATTCTAGATTCCTAGTACTATAGAAATATGAAATCTTACAGCTTATTCCAATCTAATATTCTTTTGTCCAACTCCTATAGATAGAAAGCAAAGACAAAAAGTTGTGGTATTCCATACAGAATTACTACAATAGGATATTTTATTGGTATGTGTACTTGTGTGTTTGCTTGTAATAAACCACTATTGTGCACGCTTATCAAAATTTAAAAAAAACACACTTTCAAAAATCCTGTCCTAAGTGACTTAGGAAGAGAAATTCCATTGACATTCAAAAATATGTGTTCCAAAGTCCCTTGCATGCTTTTGAAAATCCTGCCCACATAGAGCTACACAGAAATAGTAATAATAATAATAATCATAATAATAATAAAAACTCCCCTATCCTTATCCTTTATGATCAGTATTAACTGATAATCAAAAACTTCATCAAGCAAAATTAATACCCATCCTTTCCAAAGGCTGTGAAAATAAATGGGTTCTTCCTTATACTGCAAATATCAGACTGTTGGTCAGACCCAGGAAGGGAGTAAGTTTGAAAGTCAACTGACCCCACAGAGAAAGCCTTTGCAGAACTTCCACATTGTTCAATTCTGAGTGCTTCTGTAGACAGTAGTGTCACTATGTGAGAGGAATAGAGAGAAAGAGAGGGTCTTCCACCCCTTGAGACCTTTATAGGACAATGTACCAATACTTTAAACTCCATTCAGAGGTCAACAGGCAACCAATGAACATCCCAGAGCACCGGTATATTGTGCTTGTGGCAAAATTCTACTCCTAATGAGCTTCTGTTTCTGAATAGCTTTAAGGAAGCCCCATGTGCAACATAGTCGTTTCAAGGTGACACAGATATGCACAAGATCTGCATCTGCATCACAAGAAAGGTAGAGCTGGAAGAGATATCAAAAGTCATCCAGCTCTTGTACTATGGAAGGAACAAGGAAACCTGGATTGCCTCTGCCAGCTATTTGCCGAATGTGTTTTTAAAAATCCTCCAGTCATGGTGTTACCACAACCACTCTTGCAAGCCTATTCCAGAATGTAACTACCCTTGTGATTCAAAAGATTGTCTTTATATCTAACCTAAAGGCTGTCCTAATATCTAACCTAGTTCTCCCCTGCTACAGATTAAGCCAGGGGTCTCAAACTCAAATAATCACAAGGGCCGCATGAGGGATAGTAGAGGGCCACATGAGGACTAGTACATTAGCCAGGGGGTCACACCAATGAAACCTTTTCATACAACAATATTGCACATACTGGTAACAATAGTGTCATGCTGGCCACATGAAATAGCTTTAGGGGCCACATGTGGCCCACAGACTGCGTGTTTGAGACCCCTGGATTAAGCCCACTGCTTCTTACCCTACTTTCAGTTAAGATGGAAAACTTTGTCCCTTGTTCCTTTATAATAGCTCTTAATGCATTTGTAGTTGTCAGGTTCCCACTCAACCTTCTTCGCTCAAAACTAAACATTCCCAGTTTCTTAACCTTTCCTCATATGTCAGGTTTTCTGAACCTTTCATCATTTTTGTGCCTCTCCTTTGGTCTCCCTCCAACTCACCAACATCTTTCCTAAAGTACTCGTCGAGAATTGGACATAGTACTCCATATGAGGCCTCACTGGCGCCCAATAGAGCGGGATAATTACTTCCCTTGCCCTTCCCTGTTTTGGCATTCATTCTTTCTCCCTTGTAGTTAATATTCATCTCTTGAGTATCTGTCACTCATCACCTTTTCAGAGGAAACAGGGGAAAAATAGGCATTAAACACCTAAACTTTCTTGATGTCCTTCATTATTAGCCCTCCTCAACCCAAAATGATTCCATTCATTTAGAAAGACAGCTGAAGCTTCTTTTCCCCTTTCTCTCCCCACCCCCCAAACTGTCCTATCATACAGGGCCTAATCAGTGAAGTGGGGCTGAGGCTGCAGCCCCTAAAGCCCCTACACTGATCCAGCCCCACTCAGTCCAGCTGTTTCTCTTTGAAGTAAACCATACTGCTAACTTTGTCCACATATCTGCACTAAAGACACCATCATAGGACCTAATCAAACCAGCTACCCCATCAAAGGGTCCTTCACCTGCTCATCCACTAATATGATTTATGCCATCATGTGCCAGAAATGCCCCCACACCATTGGACAAACAGGACAGCCCCTATGCAGAAGAATAAATGCACACAAAACTGACATCAGAAATCACAACACACACACACAAAGTTGCTGAGCACTTCTGTTTTTCTGATCACTCCACTGATGGTCATCAAGAAAATCAATGGGACATCAAGACTTCAAAGAGAAACAGCTGAAATTCAAATAATATGCAGATTAGATTGTGTGAAAGCAAGGCTGAATCGTGACTATGGATTCTTTTCACATCATAACAGGTAATTTGACTTCACCCTCCCTTTGCGTACTGTTTCCTAGAGTTTGAAATCCCTGCAAATGCTCTGATTTGCTGTTGCAGTATGACCTGATCCCATGTCTTACACTTGCCTGCATTTATTTTCATCCCATTCTGTAAGTTCTCCATCTTCACAGCATCTGATGAAGTGGGATATTCTCCCACAAAAGCTTATGCGATAAATAAATCTGTTAGTCTTTAAGTGCCACAAGACTCCTTGGTTTTTTTTCCCCACAAGAATTGGAAGTGGATCTTTTCTCAGTTTGGGTTGTGACTCACCAGATGCACATGTTCAATCATTCCATCTTTATTTATTCATTCAAACAGAAACTGTACAGCATAAAATTCAATGTGATAATTCAAGACAACTTTCCCCATGGATATTGAAAAGAAAATTCTTATTATGTATCAAGGCTGACAGGAAAGCATAGCATAATCTTGGTAATTATCTGAACTTTACCCTCAACAAATCAAATCAAATACTCTTCTCTACTCAATTGCAGTTCTACCTCTCTGAAAGATCCACTTATTTCTCTCCATTTCAAATGTGAAAATTAACTTTTGGGACCACACACTACATGACAAAAGGATATTTAAAAAATACAGAATACAAATATGCACAACTAAATAGCACAGCTGGACTATGACTGTAAATTCTTTGTGGAAGGGGCTATTTCTTACAACTTTTCTGCAAAGCATTTGACATATATTAAATACTCCGAAGAACAATAATTGATGATCTTGAATATTGTAAGAAAGCATATATTTGATAACCCCTTTCAGAAGGCAGCGTTACCTACTGAGCAGATTCTTTGCCTCTCCTCCCATCTCATTTTCCTGAAGCATCCCAACAGTTAATTTCTATAATCTGTCATACAGAACTAGCTACAGCATTGTGAAGCATTGGTGGTGAAAGCAACCCTCCCTCAGACTTTCAGTCCTTTTGAAAAAAGGTTACTGTAGTAAGGAAGCCTTACCTCAATTGCAAGAGTCTGAACAGCTCTTAAAGAATTTGCAGCAGCAACAGATGAAACTGGAAGGGAACTGGTGTCCAATCCCAACCCCACTCATCACAAACATAATTTTTATTAAGAGTACAGGGATCTTGAAGGAAATAAAACCATGAACTTGTGTTGGATAATGTGAACGGTATGGCTTCTACATTGTTATAATAGAGGAAGGTGATTTATCTCCTTCAATCATTTGAATATGTTAGGTGAAATATGAAGGGAGTACAGACATGAGCCAACAGCTTCCCAACCCACTGATCCTGAGGTTAACTATATCCTTGAACATAAACTCTCTTCAGAGTTACTTAAAGCCATCCTGATGCTTTGAGGTAACTACCTGCCCCTAAGTAATACACTCACAAACATTAGTATTAAACAGGGGAATGTTGCAATGATCTTGGGGTTCTGTAACCGGGCACTGTGGCCTCCCTCAGAGCCTGGGTGCGAGCCTGGTCAGACTGGGGAACTACAGGCCCCAGGCCCCAGAAGCAGAGGGGCAGGGCCAAGCCAGCAAGGGGAAGTACAAAAACCCCAAGTAGCAACTCAGTAGCAGCTGAGCTGCTGAAGGAGAAGGACATGTCTGCAGGGAGGCAGCTGGCAGGAAGAAGCCCGGCCCGCGTCAGGCGGCAAACCTGGTCAACCTCAGCAGAACGGATCTACGGCCACACAGTCTCCTTGGGCCTAGTGACTGGAAGGGGAACCCTGAGGCTGCCAATGGGGGATGACACCCCAGGACCCATTGGGGCCCCAACCAGCTGCCCTGTGATGAGGCCAACCCACAACTAGGGGAAGAAATGGAGATAGACCCCTACAGCCCCTGTGACTTGGAGGTGCTCCTGTTGGCAGAGAAGCCGCCACTGGTAACGTATGGGCCATGTAACCTGGAGGAGTTACCCCTTGCCAGTGGGCCAGAGGAGCTCCCAGATCTACCACCCACAGACATGGAGGGTTTCACTGGGATCACCCAAGCCACCTACAAAGGAGACCCCAAGGACGGCTACCCTCTATGGACGTAGGAATTTGGGCTGTGGTGGGTGGCAGGAGCCCCAGCAGAGTAGAGTGCCAAACACCGGCTAGTGTCAGTACATTTCGGCCAGAGTCCCGCCGACTCAGTAGAGGACTGCTCTGCCTCTGGATACGACCCTGGGCTGGGCAGTGGAGTGGGTGGTCCTGCATCCCCCTCCTCACCCCCGTCCTTACCCAACCACCTGAGTTGACCTGGTTGACCGCCATGCTTGAGCTGCTCTAACACATCATTGGCATCTTAGCTCTTTTAGGACTGCCCGCCCCCGCCTGGGGCCCACGGCTATACACTTTGGGACTGACCTCTCTGCCAGTGGGCTGGGGCTAATAGCGATGTTCTGAGTGCCTGGAGGGGTGCCAACCGAGGCTAATTCCCCACTGAGCTGCCAGTAGTAGGCACCCTCTTGGCCCACTAGAGACCCTGGTTGCTTAGAGGGTCATTAAACTACAAATGAATGAAGCAAAAGGAATACAATTATAATAAAACCAAATAGAAAGCTTCTCTGATGAATTGCTGTACACAGCTTCATTGTGTTCACAGCCTCAGCTTCTAGGCCACATCTCTAAATCCCTACAGTTGTAATACTGACCTATATGAGGCAGCGTGTCTAAATTACAGTATTCCACAAATCTCCCCCTCTGTACAAAAGTCAAGGGACTGTAATATTAACAAACAAATAAAGGAAAGCTGCAGGTGAGGGAGCTGACGGTGGAATTAATTCAGGCCTCTCCAATACTACATGTTCTACTCCACACACTGTCTAGCCCATAGCAATGGAAGGGTAGTGTAGTGGGTCAGCGTTAGCTCTAAGAGGAAATAGTCTGTATTTCAACACACAGACCCCAGACTGCACACACACATCCAGCAGAGAATCCTTATTTCTCTGGGAAGAATATTCTGCAGGAAGCAGAAACTAAGCAGGGGGTCATTGCATGGGGCCATGTCTAGTAAGAAGATGGATCAAGTTGTACATGCAACGGGTAGTTGGTTTCAATGAGAGAATCTGCCCCATAGCATGAAAAACATGGAACAGAATTTTTGAAACTAATGGCCAGAGGCAGACCGTCCATACAACTTGCACTTCCTCCAAAAAACCCTTCCTACTCTGTACTTTTGGGCAGCTCTGCTTTAACCCTTACCCTGGGACTCAAGTGTTAGGCCAGAACCTTTCTGTAAACAATTTTTTGGACATAAACACGGAGGCATATCAATCACTTCTTCAAACAACAATAGCATCAGAGTGCATACTAACTGCAGCAGAGGCAAAACATTGGCCTGGGGCACTGTGAGAGGGAAGACATTACACAAACATCAGCTTTGGAGTTGTTCTATCCTTCAGGTAAAGCTACAAACTTTGTTAACCAGAAAAACATTGGCACACATTTTACTATTCTATTTTTTAAGGAGACCAGAGGAAAAGTGACAAACTGAAGTCTTGAGTTGTCTGAATACTTGCTAAACTTTTCTATGCATTCCAAGGTCCCGCTGATACCCTCAAGTAAACAACAGCACTAGAAATTACTTTGCAAGCAATTATAGGTTCTTGTAGTATAAAGTCACCTTAGGTAAACTCCAGATAGAAACATATTGATTCCTAATTTATATCCCACTAAAATAAAATTCCTGCCTGCACAGGTAATGGCTCTGGAAAACCCTTTCAGGGAATGAAACATGGTCTGAATTAATGAGAGAGAAACAAAAAATATGGTTGAAATGGCAAGATTTAGATCATAATTCAGCAGCTCAAAAGGTGGATTTACTTACAAAATGTCTTTAGTTGATAGACTACATCAACTGAAATGCTGATAACAGAAAGTTCCTTTCACCCTTCACAATGGGAGAGTTCTTTAGTGAATGGGGAAACTATCTGTTCAGGAAGGAAAGTGTAAAAGGACATTGAAAAGGACACTGTCAAAATGGACTTCAGAATTTTAAAGAGAGTCACTGCTTGCTTTACAAAGGGCTCAACCCTCAAATACAGATTTTCCTATTTGCGTAGAAACATTCTATGGAATTAATAAAGAATGAAAAAGTTGGCAAGTTTTCCTCAATTTTCCTTACAGATACTTACAGTAGAACACTGAATCTTAAATTAATTTCTATAAGAATGAGATAAAAATTTTACATAAAGCAAAAATAAACTGACTTAAGGGTGTCAAAGCCTGTTTTTTTAAAAATCTGGACTCCATCTATAAACTCCTTCAAAAGACTGCAACTGGAATCAACTTCTTTATTAGTTTTTGTTGTTTTTACAGAAGATTGACAACCAGTTTTGTAATTGCATGGTTGCTCATCAATGTTGGGCTGTATGCTTAAGTTTTAACATCAGGAAACTGTAACACAAGGAATTGATGAAAAGAACTTCCCCTGCTGGTAGTAGCAATGGACTATTGTCTTCTAGATAGGATGGCAAGACACGATTGCACACATCTAGCCAGTATGTTAAGTACACTTTAAATTTCATTTTGGAAGTCACCAAGCAGTTGTCATGGAGGGTGGGAACAATCTGTAAAATACTCTGGCAAGGAAGCAGGTAGCAACATTCTGCATTATGTTACACATCTGGATAGAAATAGTCAAACTACTTATTCTGCATAATATTAGTTACAAATGTTGTTTACTTGTAGACCATACTTTTGGCTAAAACATAACTGTTCAAACGTGGCATAATGGAGTTCAATTTTGCTTTCTTGGGCAGTCACTTCAGTATCATATTTGCTCAATTTAGTTGTCACAATTAGATTTTCCTACCAATCAGAATTGATCTAGGGATAGAGCCATTTTCTTCACCACCAACAAGAAAGATTAAATTTCTAAACCAAAATTACACAGATAAGTAGTCAATTACACTTTTTGAAACAAGTGGGGAATTTTGTGATTTAACAGGTAGCTTTTACAGACAGTTTCACAGTTATGTTCGCTTCCTTGACAGACAACATGAAAATCTGATTTTAAGATTTTTTTTGAAGTTCTCTTGAACCAGTAAGTAAACAGTTGCAGCATAATTTGTGTGACTAGGATACTGATATATCAAGGTAACTGAACCTACTTTAATAATTATACAACATACCTACTTCACATACATGCTTCATGCAGTATTGTTAGTGGCCTTAACACTTCACCACTACAGCATGTCACCACCATCAACGTTTCTCCCTGGTTTAATTCACACCTTTAATGTGAAATAGGCTAAAAAAGTCTCTTGCTTTTCACAGTTGCAATCATTTCTATATATCTAGTTTGTGATGCTGAAAACCATGAGCCTGCAATCAAGACTTGCAAATCTGAAAGGTTTAATTATTCCAGAAAATGAACACAGATTAAATATAGTGAAAAACTCTCTCCAAATCATTCTTTTCTACTAAGATTTTCCCTTTCCATCACTTTCTTCTTCCCATTTAATTCTTCGCTCCCCCTCTGCATTCAAAGGGAAAAGCTCTGAAGCACTGTGGTTTTGAAATGAGCATGAAACAGTGATACTAAGACTCTGAATGGCCTAAGTTTTCTGCACTATAAACACCACCTTCCTTCAGAAAACTGAAGATCTCCATAGTCCATGAAGCATTCAAGGCCAAAAAGGCCATGCACCACTGTGAAACTGGTCTGTTATTGTGCCTTATGCTGTTGCACAAGAATATTCATTTAGAGAGTCCGGAAAAAACACGAAAGCACCATCATGCAATGTAATAAAAACTACTGATGAATCATGTAGAAAGTTTACCCAGAAACACAAGACACCAAAGATATCATTTTAAGAGACATTTTCTAACCTAGTCACCGAAAATATTTATGCTAGTCTATCATTTAGTTACATGTGCTAAGAATCATTCCTGTGCATGATGCATCACTTATAGCTTTTCGTAGAGCACCACACCAAGCAAGTCAATTTCACAACATAAGCTGTACAACACGGGCCAAAGGAATCAGAATTTTAATAATATAGGTTTAAAAAACTGAAAGACAGGAAAATCCTAATGCAAAGAATGCCACTGACACCATCAATGTACCATAGATGAATTATAAGCATAGGTAGTCATTTGTTAGAGTCAAGAGGGACTATTTTTATTTTTATTACCTTTAAATCATGCTACCTGCGACATGAAGACACAGAGTTAGGGTGAGATCTGACAATATTGAAATTCTGGCATCTTTCTTTGTGAGGCATGTACTCTTTTGAGCTGAGATCCCAAGAGAACCACTGACTTTGCATTACTTTCATTCAAGATAGCAGATCGCAAAAGAAACCAGTTTCACAAGATTACAACTCAAAACATTTGACATTTTAGGTATAGTTTGGCCAGAAAAATAGGTCTTCTTAACTTTGCATCATCCCCAGAACAGAAACCATGGGGAAAGTTTATAATCCAGGAACTTATATCTGAAGTCCTCTGAGACTGAGTGTTTGAACAACGTCAAAGCATCAACAGCGTTGATTACAGCAGCAGACAGCCATGAGAAAGGAGGAAGAGACAACTAAGCTGATGTGAACACATGATCATAAATATGCTAGGAACAACAACTAATTAGAAGATAAGGAAAATGTATTAACACAGATAAATTAATGAGCTCATAAAAATCAGCACCTTTGGCAAAGAATGGCTGCGGGGGAGGGAAGAGACTCAAAAGGTTGCAAGAGGGGACAAACGGCAATTTCAATCTTAAGCCTATCTAAATTTAAGATTTTAATAGAATTTTTAAACTTCCTTACAAAATAAAAACAAAAAGGTCTCTCTCGAAAGTTCACACTATTTTGCCATTCCTTGCATGTACACTTCGGTTAATTCTCTAGTCATAACCCTCACTACTACATTCAAAATCAAAGCTCTGGATTGGAAAATATTGTTTCTGTCCCTGAATGTCTTTCACCGCCTCATATTAAGGCTGAAGGCTTTGTTACATTAGCTGGTAAAGATATTACTGCATAACTAAATTACTCCGCAAAAGCAAAGACAGGCACCTTTCAGTGCAAGTCTTAAAATAATGTGAATCTCTCTAAAGGGTGCCTGGAAAGGGCTTTATTTTTGAATTGTTATTACTTACGATATTTGTAAGTCACTCAATCATCTAACAGAAGGTGAGAGAAGCAATTTGTTTAACATTAACTACAAAGTTTGAATGGGGACAACGGAGAAAAACCCAAACAAGTCAAATATTGCTGAATTTAAATTTGTGATGGGTAAACCTCAGGTTAGAAGCAAAAGGTTTTCATGATTATCTGAATCTGAGACCTTTAAAGCTAGGATAGGAATCTTGCAACAGGCTTTTCTAATGTATGCTGGCACTTGCATTTCCATTCCTGACTAAACTAGCACAGAGAAGTATTCAGAGTTAAAACGTTTAAACAAAACAGTAACTGCACCTCTCTGAGCTTGCTTTAATTTGAAATAGAGCCAATGGGTCCAAACATGTCTTGATATTCTTTCCCATGTACTCCTACATTTAATCATAGGCATTTTGTTGTCCAGGTTGTTAACAGTGCAGATTAATGCTGTGTGAAAGACCTAGGCTTAAGTTTTCCAGTCCTTGATCTGTGGGCTGGGAGCATGATGGGAGGTTGTACTCAGCCATGTGACATGAGTGCCTTGCACTACCAACCAGCAAAAAACATGGTAATTAAAGCAAAGTAATTGGGGTGACAACTATTATACCAGACTAGATATAGATGAACAAAAATGAGCCAGTGAACTGCTATACAGAGGACCAGTTCAAGGCCTATGAACTGTTCAAGTCCTGCTTAAACCAACCTTTCTTATGTGCTATATGGACCTTCTGCTAATCTTCTGCTCTCGGGGTGAATGTTACCCAGTGACTTTGCCAAGTTACACTTTTTGTGGTGGTTGAATTAAAGATAAATCCACCATTGTGAACACAGTGCAAAAAACACATTTTAAACTTCAAATACGTTCATTATGTATCCAAATGAGTAATAAGTATTCACCAATGTAGGTTCTCCAATTATGTGGATTAGTGGAATTAGAAGATGTCCAAAGTAATTGTATTTACACTATAATTGCAGTATAACCATGGGATAATTACAGCCACTGTATTACAAAGCCTAACCTACTGGCAAATCTACACCTGATCTAACATAACAAATTTAGCCTCTTGAAAGATATTTTAAACACCCTATGTTGTACACAGTGCTTATTTTCCCAGCAATAGCTTCCTTTCAACCCTTTGCTGTGGATTTAACTACATATTCTCCCCTATTAAATTTTGATTTTTCTCTTGCTGTTTACCATTGCAGGAAGTTTTTGAAAAGCTATTGCTAACATTCAAATGTTTAAATCTGAATTCACTTAACCGGACTACATTTGTGATAGATTGTATGAAGTTGTGAAGTAACAAAAAGCAATGGGACTTTTATTATGTAAATAGATACAGTCAATAAAATTAATTTGATGTTTTCTGTTCAAAATGCTAAACGTACTATATTATATAGTCTGTTTGAAAAGAAATATTACATAAGATTTTAATACAGTTTGGTTTGTACCATGCTAATGCTGATAGCAAAACACCTCATTCAAGTGTTTCACATCTTTAGACTACTTTGCAGGGGTCATATATGACTGAATGAAGGAAGATTTGATGTGAAGGCTTCTGTAATAGCATGGAGAGCAACAAAGAGACAGTGAGCTCAATGCAAAAAATACATGAAGTTTGGTTCCGGACCTGCCGGTTGAAATAGATGAATCAAAATAGTTACCGTTGAAAGTTACTTAAGCCCTAAAAAGAATCACTCGCTGTAGTAACCAAGTACACAAGCCTTACAAAGTAAAGTCCTTACCCATACAGAAGGAAAATGTGTTTTAGATACTTGTAATGGGAATCACCTTCAATAATATGTGCAGATACAGTAAATCTGAAGACCTGTGGGATTTTACACTGGGATTCTGATCACTGACACATACTATAAGAGGAATTAGCAAAGTTTCTGTGACTGTTTACAAAGCACCTGCACCATGTAAGGAACCCAAACTATCCTCCAGTCTTGGATGTTCCACACTGTTGCATGGTGCCCCATTGTTACACGGATGTCACTCATTGGACTTTTACACATGAAATTTACCAGCTATTATCATGTATTGTGAGATGGGTGACACAGAATACAATAATATATCTATAAAATAGACACAAGACATAATAGTGCACTTAATAAAGCAACTATTCAAGGCATTTCTGCTTGTAGTTAAAAGTTGTGACTCACTGGGGAATAAATTTTACAAGTTACTAAAAGGAAGTGGGGAAACAGTCACAGTGGTGGATGGCTAACCATTATTTTCAAGTTTCTATTTGTGAAATAACTGATGAGTGAAATAATTAAGGCAGTTAGAAGCCAGTTTATTCCTCAAGGCACAGTGCATTTTCCCCCATATTTGTTTCAGATTACCCAAAGTAAGTAGCTTCTGATTTGCACTTTTAATAGGTGAGGATGTACCATTGTCCTTATTTTACAGACGGATAAACCAAGGCACATAGATGTTAACTGATGTGCCCCAGGTCATATTTCATTGGTCGCAGATTGGGAACCTGAGCTTGCCAGACACCCATTCTCTCTCCTAGATTTCATGCTGTCATTAGGCAGACAAGAGGGGCTAAAATGCCATCAGATTAATGAAGAGCAAGTAAAGTTCCTCAGCCATTTAGTATAATCAAAATAATGGCATAAAAAAGTTTGTCAAAGGTTCAATGCCCTTCTTCTTTTAAATTCTTAACTTTGCTTCCAAGTTTTCCATAAATAACTAGGCTTTTATAGAATGGCAGGAAACCTTTGCCCTGTGGCAGCAATCATCTGTTAAGGATATAGTAATACACAAAAGTAATAGACATGACTCCTTATGATCAGCAAGGGTCTGTGAAAGTTTAATTAAATCTACACTAGCCCCAGGTGCAGTACTAAAAACTGTTTCCTTAGAGCAATGAGTAACATGATCAACCAAGTTCTGAACTGTAAAGGAAACACTGAACGTGTGTACTGAATAACTGACATTATTGGTACTCATTGCAATAATCTGTTGTTACAGAATCCCAATAAACGTCCAAGTAGAGAACTGGATTTGTCTGCGACATCAAACGAGAACAGATTGCTGACTGCTAAATATCGTCACTGTTATTAAGCTTCAAAAATATTTTTACACTTAAATTAAGACTATCTGTGACAGGCACAAATTTTGTAAAAAGGATCAGAAACAAACTACTGCCTTGGTGAGAGAATGAGTTTATCACATATGACTAAGAAGAAAATGAAACATTAATTTCAAACCTTCTGCTCAGGCTTCAAGGTCCATTTTTTCTCCCAGGTGCTTAGGAAGGCATGAGCTGAAGAGTTTACTGCTTGCTGATCTATAAGGCAACAGGTTATAAGAGGTAATTATGTTAGATTGTCAATTTCAATTCTAGTAAGAGTGCCCAGAAAACAGCATGGATGCTTCTTACTCTTTTAAATGGAGGAATCAAATCACATCATCAGACACTAAGTGAAATCCATTCAGTTGTGTTATAAATTAAGAAACCAAGTCACATTTAAAGGGACTAGTAAAATGAAGCCAATTTAAAATAGCATTTTCAAAGAAGCCTAAAGGTAGATGGGTGTCCAGACTCCCTTGAATTTCATGAAATTTGGAGCAGCTACTTTCCACAGACAAAAAAAATCAGAGAGTTACTTTTGAATAGAAACCCCTGAGTTGGAACACATGTGAAGCTGGAAAAGGTCAGTACTCTCTGCACAGTACAAAGATTTGCAAAGCCTTATATTGCCTCTCATCACAGAAAGACAACTCTGAGACTTGGAAGAAGTTACTTACAGCAAGAGTTGAGGTGGTGGTGGAGGAGGGAGCATATTATCAAAGGGTTGTGACCAGTGTGGTGTTTGGTATTATATCAAAAGAAAACAACTCCTAATGAGAAATCAGTGCACTGTGACCAAGAACTTGGAGGTAGCTTTGGTTTCTGTGGCATGGCAAACTTTAGACACTTTGTTGAGAAAAAAATGCACAAAATGTCAGACAATTAAAGAAAATAACATGGTGAAATGATTGCCATTCATGTAACTATCTGCCAGAATTTCAGTAGCAGCCAACTTGGAACATGAATTTAGGTTTAAGTCCCAAGAGATCAGTTTGTTGGGTTTTATCATTTGTGATCCCATCACCAGCTCATAATCTGGAACAATTTACAGTTTATCTAAACTCTAGACAAACAGCAAGTGCGAGGCAAGCTGGGGGGATACCAACGGCACTATTGATTTCAGTGAGACTACATATATAGCATGGTGATTCTCAACATACCATAAGGATAGCAAAATATGACACTATTTGCTTCAAATTCTGCTAAATTGGAGCCTGAACCTGAAAATCTTCACTCATGAGAACCTGGGGGATTGATTATTCCTGCAAATCATGAGTCCTGCGAGGAGATCCACAGTTTGAAGAATTCAGTCTTTTGGAGAGGCCATACTCCAGAACACGTTTAACAGAGCATTGAGAGCTATCTAATTTCATTTACCTCAGCAGTCACCGGAAGTCATTACCAATTGATGGATCTGTGGTAGCCTATAGGAAAGGAATTAATGGTCTCAATCCAGTCCCTGCTGGACATGGCCATGTGACTGATCACCACTGCAACTATGACTTTTGTAAAGCACATTTGCAGAAAGACCAAAGCCCGAATAGAGATTAAATTGCTTTATTCTGTCACTAAAGATGGTCCATCCACTCCAGGCTGAAGGATGGTGAAAAGGAAGTGGACTGAAAAGGAAAAGGTTGACATCTGCACTTCTGTTTGTAGTGCAGAAACACCACACGCAGCAGAAGATTTTGGTGCTTATGGCCATCTGCCTTTCCTTGAAAGGGAAGAAAGAGCATGACTGCAAAGAAGCAACTCATTATTCTTAGATCCACTGGTTTTTTGAGTGACTGTCAGTCAGTAATGGCCAGACACAAAACAACACTAGTAAAGCATTTCTTAAATCACAGAATTCAAAGCAGGATAAACTCCCTTGAAAATTCACTTGCAGAGAGGACAAACATTCCTTGCAAGAATTTCATTTCCATAGCTTGTGAGTGGCTCATTAACTAAACTGAGCACAGCACCAGAACTTGCAGGTACCCAGCTCTGTCTCTCCAGCAGCTTTCTAGTCACTGAGGCTTCACGCACTTCTGTGTGGGAAGCCTAATGAAACTCCACAGAAGGCCAGGTTAGCTATCAGACATTAAATCTGACCACATGGTCAACACAGAGAGTGCGAGCACAAGGGGGGAGGCAGTTACATTTTCAGCAACCTAAACAGCAGATAGCAGTCCTTGGGTCTGCAGCAAATTCACCCGAGCATGAACCTATTCTACTAATGGGCTCAGCTGAAGAGAGTGAGAATTCATGGCTTTGAAATTTCCTTAAGCATCTACTTTCTTCATCCTAAGATGTGGAAAAAGAAAGTGTGACATGAATTTGTAGTGATAATTGAAAACTATATAGCTCACCAGTGTCATGCTCTATGTCATCTGAAAGTTTAGAGTCCCACCTTTAAAACTTGGTACAGGTTGCTGCATTCAGCAAGACTTTTTTAAGGTGAAGGAGAACAGTTTCAGGCTAAAGAGAACAAATCCCAGATTTCAGGGGAGTGTAAACTTCTTTTTTCCATCATACCAAAGCTGAACCTCTTCCACAGAGGAAGGAGTTCAATTCTACTTTCCATTATGGAGATGCAAAATACATTCATTTCAAGTGTGTTTCTTGAAGGAGAGTTGAGGCCTGAGCCCTATCACGCTACCCAGCAATTTCCTGAAGTTCAGAACAATTTACTTGTAATGCTGATCCCCACAGGGACATCAGCAGCAGAGCTCAAAACTAGAACCTCATCTAGAGCTTAACAAATGAGTTTCCACCCCATGAGCTAAAAGATACGTTAGCCTGGGTGATAGCATGCTCATCATTCTCTAGCACAGGGCTCTCAACCTTGCCAGGCTAGTGAATCTCTTTCAGCAGTCTGATTTGCCTTGCATATCACCAAGTATCACCTCACTTAAAAAGTTCACAAAATCAGACATAAAAATAGAACAGGGTCACAGCACACAATTACTGAAAATTGCAGACTCTCTCATTTTTACTATATACTTCTAAAATAAATCAATTGGAATAGAAATATTGCACTTGCATTTCAATGGATAGTACAAAGACCAGTAGCTGTGAAATTTGAGTTTGTATTGACTTAACTAGTGCTTTTTATGTGATGTTTTGTAAAACTACACAAATGAGTTGATGTATCCCTGGAAGAGCTCTGCATACCCCTGGTTCAGAACTGCCCTTCTAGTGGTGACTTAGCCACCAGTAGAAAAGACAGAGCACCACTCCACGCAAGTGGAATTACATAGAGAAATATATATCATAGACAAACCATTTGAAATTTGAGGCATAATCAACACTCAGGTAAGTCAACAGAAAAACAAGTCAGTGGGAGTCTGTCCATTGACTTCAATGTGTTTGGGATCAGATCCTAAGAACCTGAATTTGTAATGAGATCCTGCAATGATCACTACAGTACACCCACACAACTCTCATCGCAGAAATGACATCACAGTGCAAGGGACTAGAATGAAAAAGCCAAGTGAGAATAAAAGCATGTAGGGTTCTCTCTCTATAGGAGTGAACTAGAAGCAGAATTTGAGTTACTGTCAAGACAATATCTAGCCCTCTGTAATTTTACTGTTTTTGCATTTAGCACTGGCTTTAAGTCTGAGTTTACATTCCTTGAACATACCTGACCACTAATGAGATTAGTGGGAGTTTTGTGTGTACAAAGAATGCAATATCAGAAGCACATTCATAGAATCATAGGCTTGGAAGGGACCTCAAGAGGTCATCCAGTCCAGCCCCCTGCTATGAGCAGCACCACTCTCACTAAATCATCCCAGCCAGGGTTTTGTTTAACTGGGCCTTAAATGTTTCCAAAGATGGAGATTCCAGCACCTCCCTAGGTCAGTGGTTCCCAACCTTTTCTCTGCCGTGGCACACCTCGATACCTTCAAATTTTTCGATGTACACCACCATGAAAAACTCATGAGTATTCAAATTAAATTACTTATGAATATTCATGAACCATGGCACAGTGTTTCGGAAATGCTCCTATGTGGCGTAGTAGGGGTAGCAGAGCAGGGGTGGCAAAACACTGGAGGTCAGGAGTCGTGTGCAGTGGCAGGAGTGAGTGTGGGGAGCAGAGCTGGGCAGGGGTGGCAAAAGAGGACAAGGGCAGCTATGTAGGGAACAGCACAAGGGTGGCAAGAGAGGAGAGAGGAACGGAGAACAAGAGTGGCTTGGGGGGGGGGGCAGGGGAGCATGGCACAGTACCCACTTCCCCCTGCTCCACAGTAGCTCCCAAATCCTCACCCCACTGCTGTTCCCTCACACCCCAGTGGGTCCCATCCTCCCCTCCCCCAGCTCCCTGCTGCCTGTGATGGACCCTCCTATCACTGCAGGGGCAGACCTAGGCCTCCAGCCCTCAGCTACACCGCCCCACACACACAGCCACCCCATCCCCCAGCTACGCACACCCCCAACCAAACAGCCACCCCACAACCCCAGCTACACATCCTCTGCTACACATCCACTCCCACCCCCCTCTGCTACACACACACACACACATGCCACACAGAACCCCCAGCATCCCCTCCCCAACCCCTTAGCTGGGGTATTTGCAGGCTGCCTGACACCAGCTGCTCTGCCCTGTGGGGGAGATTCACACACTCCCAGCCTCTTGCCCCTCTCTGCTGGCTGGGCCTAAGGTGGATCCACCTGAACATTGCATTTGGGCTGCTCGTGCTATTTTTAGGGGAACCCCTGGTACTCTGTGTTTGTGTGCCTATTTTTAGGGGGGGCCTGAATGCTGCCTGCCTAAAAATAGGGCTCCCTGGAACTGTATTCTGGTGCCTTCCCCCTTACTTTAACCCCTGCCTTTTCCCAGCCCTGCACAGCCCACGTGGCTGGGCTGAGCAGGGAGGGAAATTTAACTCCAGCTCTCGGGAATGCTCACGGTGCACTTTGAGTGTTCCCGTGGTACACCAGTGTGCCCTGGCACACTGGTTGGGAACCACTGCCCTAGGTAACCCATTCCAATGCTTCACCATTCTCCTAGTGAGAAAGCTTTTCCTAATATCCAACCTTGACCACCTCAGCTGCAGCTTGAAACCATTGCTCCTTGTTCTGTACTCTGTTACTGCTGAGAACAGCCTAGCTCCTTCCATTTTGGCGCACCCCTTGAAGTAATTGAAGATTGCTATCAAATTCCTCTCAATCTTCTCTTCTGCAGACTAAATCAGCCTAGTTCCTTCAGTTGCTCCTTGTAAGTCATGTGCCCCAACCCCTAATCATTTTTGTTGCCTTCTGCTGAACTCTTTCTAATTTGTCAACATCCTTTGTATAGCATGGACCCCAAAACGGGACACGGTATTTCAGATGCGGCCTCACCAACACCAAACAGAGGAGAATAATCACATCCCTTGATCTGCTGGCAACACTCCTACTGATGCAGCCTAATATGCCATTGGCCTTTCTGGCAACAAGAACACATTGTTAACTCATATCCAGCTTCCCATTCACCATAACTCCCAGGTCCTTTTGTACAGAACTGCTACTTAGCCAATTGGTTCCCAGCCTATAGCAGTACATGGGATTTTTCCACCCTAAGTGCAGGACTTTGCACTTGAACCTCATGAGATTTCATTTGGCTCAATGCTCCAATTTGTCTAGGTTTCCCTGAATCCTATTCCCTGCCCTCCTACCCCTATCCCATGCTGTCCACAAAAAACAAAGCAAAGCTTAAAATTGATTGTTAGTTACAAAGATAGAGCATAATGAGAGGGAAAAACTGTTTTTGGTTCTAAGACATTCATCCCTCTTTGAGTAATTTCTTAACCCTATCTCTTTATTCCTTTCCAGTGGTATAATTTCTTCCATTAATATTTATCTTTTCCAGACATAGACCAGATTCGTGAAATGTCTTTTCATACAATGCTCTTACCCTTTCCCCAGATAACTAACACTTCTAATGTCTGCAGTCACATCTAGCAACTGCTATATGGGGACTGTTCCAAATGCAGACATGTGGGGTAGAGGAGAGGGGGAGTGGATTGGGACTGTGCTGGACTGAAGAGCCACTCATGTTATACCAGGAATCTGGCAGCTCTCACTGTAGAGCTCAAGACTGTAACGACATCTCAACAACAGAACGCAGACATCAGATTGCAGGAGCAGCAAGCATGACTATCTACAGCACTGGCCCGCTGACCCTATCAGACCCATAGAAGAGCTTTCCTAATGCAGATGTGGAATGCACATAAGAAGAGTGATAGAAAGGAAAAAAGAAAAGAGTTGCTGCTGCCTTAAATTTGCTCTAGCTTCTTTTAACACATTTTTAATATTCAGAACTGACTGTGAGGGCTTATTTCACATTGGTCAGAAACTGAGTGAAGCAAATGTGGGGAAAAGTGATATTCTATGCAAACCAGATTCATGCTAACAAATCAGCAAGAAATCAAAAAAGAAGCAGTAATTGTAAAAGGAAATCTTCACTAAACTAAATTTGAAAAAAAACCCCCATTCTATGGATTTTGAGACTCTTCTAATTAATCATACAACCCTGCACCGCTGAAGTCAACATTGCTCATAAAGTTCTTTGAAATATTTTCTTTGGGGTTTATTTGTTCTCTCTCCTGATCTCCTCTCAACCCAGCTCTGGACATAAAACTATAAGCTTTTGATGTCTGGCTATAGTTACAGTCAAATAAATAAGTGGGAGATGCTTTAAAACATAAGGTGATCAGCAGTTAATTTAAGAAGAGCAGCCTCCTGCTGTATAGTAGTGGACAAATAGGTGCTTCTTGTAGATTTTGGGTCCTCAGCTACATGCAATATTGGTCACACAGGAAACAAAATACTGAACTAGTCAGACCATTGATCTGCTATGGTACACCAATTCTCACCTTCTTATAAGTAGGGCCATTTTCCATATTTCAAGAGAATGACGCTTTTAATTGACAGCATTAGAGCTACTAAAACTTTTTTTCTTTTTTTTAAAATCTAATCACCTAACAAGACAATGAAGAACAGTGTGAAGTGGTTTCCCATGTGACTAGAGCAATAAGAAAAGGGAACAATAAAATGGGTAGTTCACACTCCATGAAACAACATAACTAAGTATGTTAATTAAAACAGCTTTTCTTTGGCTGCTTCTCTCTTATTTCTGAATCTTTTCTATTCCTTCTAAAAAGAGGTAGGGGTGAAAACCTCTACTCTTTCTTAGATAATTTTCTAAGAGCAACAGTTCAAACAGTTGGCTAAAACTCTTGCCAGAGAATGAGGAATTGAAAGTTACACCTCACAGTACTAGATTTTGACTCATTCTGGGTATTCATAGAGGTCATTCCAAGCTAAATTCTGATAATCAGGAATTAAAGGTTCCACCATGTTTCAGCAGTGACGTAAGCTCCCTCAAACTTGCAATAAAAGTCTCCCATATTAAAGCACAGGAATTAAAAAAAATATGCACTTGTTATTCAAATAGGCATCAACAGGGGACTTATCCAAAGATAAAGTACCTCACTTGTAAACACATTTGGGTCTGGTTGTAGTGCTAGAGAAGGTAAGAGGTTTAAGAAAGACTCATGAAGGAAGGAAAAGACCTATTCTCAAGAAGTGTTCAAAATAATAAGCTGAGACTTCTCTTTATGTCCCAGTTTAGGGGACCTATTTTTCCTTCTTCAGCATAGGAGAATTTGAACAAAACCATGGGCTTGGGAAGATGGGATTTTTAAAACTGCTTACTGGTGTACTAATACTTTCCCTAATGAAGTCCATGGGACTGGAATTCAATGTAAACCAATTAAGCCAACTCAAGCCATTTCTGAAAATCCCATCTTAGGGTCTCTCCCACAGGTTAAAGTATAATTTGGTGGGCCCCTGGACCCACCTAATGAGGCGAGCCCCTTCCTGCATGGATGGGCTCCCCACCCACATCCCAGGTCTTGCCCCCCAAATGCCAGCCCCCTACCTGCCTACTCCACACCCCAGCTCCTGCCCCCCAAACACCTTCCCCCACCCCAGCTCCTGCCTGGCCACTGGTACCCCAACCCCAGCTGTACTGTGTCCTCTTCCCCTCCTGCCCCAGGCCAACCCTGTCCTCTGTGCACTTTCCCTACTGGGCTGGCTTGCCCGTCCCTGAACAAGCCCTCCCCTCCAGGGTCCCCTTACCAGTCCACAAGGCAGAGCAGCTTCAGCCCCGGCCCTGGCCTGGCCTGAGGCTCCAGCCCTGAGCTGGCTCTCACTGAGCATGTTCAGAGGTTCTGAGCATGCTCAGTAAGAGCTGGCTCAGGGAGGGAGACTTAAAAGCTCCTAGCTCCCTGCCGGCCAGAATGTGGTGGCATGCCATTCCAGGACCTGCCATTTTTAAGGGCTCTGTGTTCGGGGGGGGGGGGGGACTAAAAATAGAGAATGGAACTGGAATGCACCAGTCTGGCTCCATTTTCTATTTTTAGGGGGCCCAGAACGCTGAGCCCCTAAAAACAGTGGGGCCCAGAATGGCATTCTGCTGTGTTCTGGCTTACTTTAACTCCTGGTTTTTCCCTACTTCTGAAGGGTGAAAGTTAAAAGGACTTTATATAATAGTTTTTCCTCCACTTCATAGTTCTGTTCACCAAAATGACAGATGGACTGGATAAGCAGTTTTCAAATGGTGGGTCCTAACCCCAAAGCAGACCATGTGAAAGCATCTATTGGGTTGCACTGAGGAGCTGAGACCTGCAAAATTCCAGTGTCTAAGATCTGGCAGGAGAAAATCTTGACCAAGAAGAAGAATAGCTGCTCACATCTCTCCCTTCCACTTCCTCTTCAGCCACCCTTGCCCTTCCCGTCCACCACCTAATCCATGAATGATTCCCAACATTGTCTAGCAGCATTGGCTAAGGAGTTGAAGAAGTGCTTGACCCATGCTTAGCTTACACTGTCCTGTATTTACATAAATTGGGTTGTTTTATAATCAGCAACTCATGAAAGGAGAGGGCTAAATTTGCAATGAAAATTATTCATAACCAGGGGCCTGAACAGTTCTAACAACACTTTCTACTTATATACAGTGAAAGTCATTAAAAAACAAACATTTGCCCCCACTTACTGTGTTAGTCTCAGAGTCCAGGTATGTGGTTTCCTCCTAAATTTAAAGAAATCTGAAAGAACTGAGAGGCATGAGATGAGGGTTCCTAGTGAATACTATGGCAGTTTGTGTCAGACAAAAATTTCAAAGCTATTCATAAACATTATTTCTTAGAAGACTTCTGCAGCGTCAGTAAATATTCTTTTTAAACACTTTGTAACAGAGGGGTTAGGTGACTTTCCCAAGGTCAAACAGCAAGTCAGTGAGAGAGCCAGAGCCCACCACTGCCTACTATTAATGCTTTGAGCTAAAACTTACATCCACTACCATCCTGTACATACTGCAATCTCTTTAAAAGAAAAAATAGAGTCTAAAATAAAACATCCCTCTGGAACAAAGGCTTAAGTATTTATAATGTGTTTGAAAGATGTTCTGTAATACCATTAACATATTTGTTTAAAAAAAATAACTGTACTTTGGCTATTTGTTACATCTACTAATTAGTTATCATATATCAGGTTCAGTTAATTACCAGATTGTTCATTGTTCAACAGATTAGTCTGAATTAATTACCAGAATACTCATTAAAACATGTCTGCCATATCAGCATATTAAAAACTACACAGCAGGGAGACTATCATTGTATCTAATACATGCCTGCAGTGATGCACAAGGCTCTCTCCACTCTACTATTAGGTTGGAAACAGTAGGAAACACAAATTACTGCATGAGTTTCCAAAATCTAGAACAGATTTCCATGTTTTACAGTCTCAGAGCTAGTTATTTCTATCCAGGCCCTCTCAGAGGCCCAGGCCACTTCCAGCTTTTGAGGCCCCATTAAAATGAGGACACAGGAAAACAGAATAAGGGATATCAATTAAAAAAAAATTAACCAGTGTCTAAATATGAGGCCCCCTTTGAGCTTGAGGCACAGGCTAAATGACTCTCCTTTCCTCCCTGCCCTCATTGTCCCTGTTTCTGTCTAGGAGAATTTTAGCACTCCATAGTCAGAAAGAAATAGTTTGCCCCTCATCACAAAACAAAATTTGTTAGTTAAGGGAAGGACAATACTTGAGAAGTCTAGATGGCAATGTTATAACAAAGCATAAAATACCTGAAAATAATAGACATGTAGGAAACAAAACAAATCATGAAGTACGCACATAGATACAATAGAAAACAGTCTAAAAGGTTCTTGCTAGTGCTGCTGTTTGGGAATTTTTCTGTTACACTTTTGTTTATTCCCCCAAAATACCAATTTGTCAAAACCAAAACCGTTTAAGAGGGAGAGTCAGTTTTGACAAATTTCCCAACTTGAAAGAGTTTTGAAATTGTTGAAGTGCCTATCCTATTTTGATATTTTCAAAATGAACAGCTTAAGTTTTCTGGATCAAAATGACTTTTTGTTTCAAAAATTCACTGTCTTTAATGTTTTTGAAGTATAAATTAAGAGAGGGGAGACAATGGAGATTGAAACAAAAGATTTCAAATGACCCAAATGAAAGGGGCACTTTTAGGTTGCAAAAAATATTTTTCATCCCAATTTGGGACAGGAAAAAAAAAACACTTTAAATTTTCATGGGGTAGAAGATATTCCACCCAGAGTAGTCTGGAAGCTCCACATTGGAGTTAAGAATGTGTTACAGATACTGAAGGTGAGCAGCTAACAAACGTTCATTAGTGTTAATCCCATACATTCATACTGAAATACATTTTAGTGCTTAATAAAGGGCTCATATTCACATCAAGGGAGACTGAAGTTTTCTGCTGATCTACTGAACTGGTCTAGCATGTACAGCAGCCTCGCAAACTTCCCCACATCACTCTGTGGCGTGCCTTAGGGTATGTTTATACTGATGGCAGCAAAATGGCCACCATAAGCATGCTCTTCTGGGTACAAATGAGCAGTTTTGGAGATCACAATAACAACTCCAACACCAGAAGTGGTATAGTGCTAAAAGAACCAGACAGCATGTCTGTCTGTCTTAGCGCGATCTGTATGGGGAGGTAAATGGGCATTAGTAAGGTGACATGCACAAGGCATTTTAGGTACCATGCATCTCCCACTGACAGCCGCTGAAAAGTGCAGCAAGTGTAGACTAGGGCTCAGCCCTGATCACACTGATCCCTTTCGGTGGGTAAAAAACATGTTTCATTATCTATACTCCAGGTGCTGGAGTCACTGTTAATAAGAATGCAAATTCACCCAAGTTCTGATGGTTGCAACTTTCTGTTAAGAATCAGACTATGACCACCACATCTCTTACATAAGCTGCTGAACGCTGAAGACCATGATGACTTTTGACCTCCTCATAGTATGAATCCTGTTTCAGCAAAGCACTTAAGCGCAAGCTTTCACTCTCATTTCCACAGGACTAAAAATTCACTTCAGTTCTTTGCTGATAAGGATGGAATGATTACTGGCATGCTTGACTTTAGAAATCTTCTTAAATGCTTTGCTGAATAAGAGCTGAGATTCAGAGTTTACATCGCCATTACATTCTAGATTCAAACCATAGTCTAAGGTCACAAGACTAAATATGTACAGTTCCTTCTCCAACTTGAGTTGATGGGGAAGTCTTCCATTTCTTCCCTGCTTTTCAACCTTTTTAATCTCCATCAACAAGATTTGTTTTTTTTTAAATCTAAAGAACCTATAACATGTATTTTAATGGACTCTTACAAATGACACATTGTGTATCTAAGCCTCCTGGTTGGAAAGCTACAGTTAAGTAACAAACACTTCCCAGAGCTGTGCTGACATTATCACTGAGATGAAACTAGGGCAGATACGAAAACATTTTGGCAAGTCCAGGCGTTTGACAGCTTGACGATGTGGCTGTTGTTCAACAGAACACAGCCTTGCTAATTTCAGCTCTGTGCCAAACATGGAGGAGAGAGAATGACTGCTAACAGGACAGTCCAAATTAGTAAGGTGGAAAATCATTTCTAGCCTAAGAAGGCATTAAACAAGCAAGCCAGCCATGATTTCAAATTGACAGGGACAGTGGGGTTTTGTTTAGTGTCCCAGTTAGATAAACAAACAAAAAAAATAAAATAATTCCAGGAAATACTGGGAAGATTTAAGTAATTTGGGGGGCTTGTTCTCTATAACTAGCATTTAGTGAAGTCTTAAAGCACATGACAAGTGAAGCTATTTGGAAAAAGAGCTTGTTACCTCCTGAAATTTTCATTTCTTGACTAGCCCTACAGATTTTTAGTGAAACAAGGGGAAACAATTGGGACACATTCATCTCAAAGTTGTCTCCATTTTATCTCCCAAATATTGTCTAGCCTTAGTAGCAAGTGTAGACGTTTTGTTTTTTCTCCTGTCAAACACATTGCATTTAAAGGTTCAGCTGCATCACACCAATTTACAAAAAAAGTCCTCTAAAGAGATATATAGTATTTAAATTACTAGCTTATCAACATGCAACAAGCTCCCTTCCGTACACATTTCAACGGAAATTGGTGTGATGAGTCCATCAGACTCTGCACTGCTGTGATAGACATGCATAGGGTTGTAGCAGAAGAACAGGACAAAAAGCAATGAACAGCAGGATGCAAATAAAAATCAACCAGTGCTTACAGATTCTTCTGGCTCTTTGCAAGTAAAATATATCAGCTGAGAGACTCAGATTCAGAAGGCCAAAATCAGAGATCATTATCTGTATTACTTTGGCACTCAAAGGCCAAAACTGACGGTGGAGCTGTGCTAGGCTGGGCACAGTACAAACACACAGAGGAAGTCCCAGGCCTAAGAGCTTGTACTCTAAAGAGAGAATTAGGCAAAGGGGGAACAGACACCCAGAGAGTGAGAATGACTTGCCCAGCATTCACAGAACACGTTAGTGGCAGAAAGGAATAGAATTAATCTCTGAACTCTCAGTCCACTGTTGTAATAGAGAGATTTAAGATATACATCAACTTAAATCCATGTCCACTTACCAATGCAATCTATAAACCAAGGGTTCGAAGAAAAGACATAAATACACCTACTTAGATTTCATCTGAATTTGGTCCAGTAATTTTGAAATTCACTAAATAACTTCACAACAGTTTTTTCCTTTTTGTTTTTAAAGCTATTCTACTACATAAAGGCAAGTATGCAGATGCAGATCACTACAAATACAGAGATTTGTCAGTAAGACATTACCTAAACACTGTCCAAAATGCTAGCTTTATTCCACTCTCCCTTATACCCTAGATAACAATTGTGTAATTTTACACAGACTTTTTGCAAACTACTTCTGATTTACGTTAGGGTAGCTGAGAAGGAATGGGGGCTTTTTTTTTTTTTTTTTTTTTTATAGTTTACACATTCACAGCAGGCTTGCCAATGCTGCCAAAGAGGAGGGGAAGAGAAAGAAAAAAAATCAAAGAATAATTTTGTTTGAACAACATTTCACAAAAAAGTAGTTTGACACACAGTTCATTTTTACCTGGAGACAGAGGGCAAATGAGATGTTTCATCCAATGTTTTAACAACAATGATAACAGGAAGCAGAGAATGGTACTTCACATTGGCTTTTTAATGAGAAAACCAAAAAGGAGTGACCACATTGTATAAAATTCATCTCCATTTCGGTTTCTATCTCCAGCATTTGCCTCACTTCAATATCAGTTCTTTATAATATTTAGGTTCTGATACAGCAGTCATCGCCATAGTGTCTGAGCACCTTCCTGCAGTGCAAGATGACTAACATCCCATATGCTGTTTGTTCTCTCATCTTCTTCTCTTAGAGAAAAAGCGTGTGCAATGGAGTGTCTTGTTTTGCCATGGCTCTTCTTTTGTGAGGAGGTGGACGGGTATATACTTGTTGCTGTATATTTATGTTAGAAAACTCAAGGTCAAAGTAATGTGCCTTGCACCAAGAGAAGGCGGTGAAAATTTTTTCCTTACTTCCACAGTTGCAGATCTGGCCCAAAGGATGTTCTGTCACCTGCAGAGATGAGCTTTACCCTTATTTTACCCTCTTAAAAACATGCAGTTGAGGACACCAAATGCAAGCCTTTTCTTTCTAAAAAGGATTATTTCCACAGCAAACTTCCATTCAACAGAAATATGGTGCTAATATTGACCAGTTAGGAAAAATCTATTCTAGGCTTCATGTTGAAAATGTTGAAGAGAAAGCACTTTATCTAATGAAAATAAAGTACAGTGCCATACTGAGGGTGTCCAGCACTCGGGGTCAAGCCATATTTGCACTCCCTCTCCATGCCTCATGCCCCCCCTGCATAGGGTAGAAGGGGTTTTGGTCTGATCCCCAGCTTCCCGAGGGTGGGTTGGGGGGGGGCAGGGATGAAGCTGCAGCAGCCCCACAGCCCAGCTCCAGCTGGGACAGAGAAAACTCAACCCATCTCCACCTGGGGAGAAAAGGGAGGCCTGGTCAGCAGTCTCTCTGCATCTCCTGCACTCCCCTCCTCCAGAACCAGCCCACTCCCTATACTCTGCTTCTCCAGCCCATTTTCAGCTGGGACAGGGCAACCCATCAGCACGTCCTGCACTCCCTACCCACCATGAAGGGCCAGCCCAGCCTTGCCGCACAACCCCCTTTCAGTCCTAACCCACCACCGCTCCAGCCAGTGCCAGTTCGGACAGGGGACAGCCTCGCTCACTCCTCCTGCCTTGAGCTGGGGGGTGGGCACAGTGGACTGGCCCTCCATGACATGGGCCTCCCGTGTCTCTCCTCCTGCCCCCCAGCCTGGCACCCAGGAGCTTGCCATCCCACCCTCCCAGCACATCACTAATAAAATATTTTTGTTTAGTATCTACATACTTTGTCTAGAAGAAATTGTGTAAATTCATACAGAGCTCATGATAGTTAAAAACAGTTCTAACACAAGCGTGAGGTTGAAAAAAATTATTTTTTTACACGAGGATAGCTAGAATTAACACACTGCTTTAGAACACTCTAATCCACACTCCTAACCTCCTCTAATAGCCAGGGCTTGTCTTCACAGATGGCAGCAAAGTGCCGTCAGATCAATCCTCCCAGTCAAATGAGTGGGTCTGTGAAGAGCCACTCAGTCAATTGGGAAGTCGATCCCCAAAGACCAGCACATCAAGTACTCTAGCAGTGAGTTGATGGGAGGCCATATCCTATTGATGCAGTGCACTGAAGACACTGCAGTAAGTAGGCGTTAGGCAGTCAAGGGGAGATACACAAGTTATTTTAAGTAACTTGTTTCTCTCCCTTTGACAGGGGCTAAAATTCCCCACCACTGTAGACCAGTGCCCAGAATCCTCTCTGACACACTTTTCTAAACAGTTTAGCCCCTGTAATCTGAAGCAGGTTTCTGATGACAAACAATGTGGACTAGAAAATATGGCACTGGACTGAGACTTGGAAGACCTAGGTTCCATTCACAGTTTTGCTGAGCAGTATTTGGAAAGTCAGTTCTCAGCTCTACATCTGTATGTTTGTCTATCTTTTGTTTATGTAGTCTGCTTACACTGTGAGCTCTGGGATGCAGACTATGTATTTGTGTAATATCCAGCATAGGAGGGATGCTAAGCAATATGATAATACAGTTAAATGATATTTTTCAAAATTCCATTTGTGGCTCTTCAGTTGACCAGATGTATTATTTTGGGTAAGTCACTAAACCTCGCTGAATACTCTGGACTTGCCAAAGAGCTTTACCACACAGACTTTAAAATCCAGCACCCAGAATCTTGGCTCTTAGTATGGCTTGTGTTTAAGCATCTTGAAGACTGTAGCTAAACTTAAGGAAAAGAAAATACACAATGCCAATTTATATATTCACAACAAATACTGATTGAAGACCACCTTTTTAATAACCTTTGTCCCTAACACAGAACAGGTTTCAAGAGGATAAAAGGAAAGATACTTCATGCTAAATGACTCCAAATATCCAGCTTAATCTCTCAGACAGCTGAGGAATGGCTTTTACAAGATTAAATGTTCACTGAAATTTGGATGTCTCTCTGTAGCCTTTGCTAGTTATGGTCTTGTTTTCCTTTTCCTTTTTAATCTGGATGTTGCTCTGGTAACAGTTCTGTTGGGTTAAAGATAGACAAATACTTCAGCCCAGTAGAGACTCTCAAAGCCCTTTGTTGTAACTGGTGGCAAGTGGCAACTGGAACAGAGACTGAATGGACACAAAAACATCATTTGCTTTTCACCTGTATATGTGTCTTAGGAAGCAGCTACCTAGTACCTTGATAAAAATACAACCTTGCATGTGTTTATGCTCCAGTCACATTTTCTGTTGTACTTTAGAACACATGTATCTATTTGTCAATGCGTATAAGAAAAGTTAGTTTTGCTAGTGCCATCATCTAGAAGGTTTTTTCTCACAATACTGAGTTGCTGTCCACAAAGCCTTCACTGTGAAAGGATCCTGACTATTCCTCTAAAAAACATTGACATAAATGTAGACACCAAAATCAGTTTGAAGAAATCATTCATCCATTTAATAATGTGTCAGACTTACACAGCCATCAAGTACTTTAAAGAAATTTTATCAGGGGCTCTCTGTATTTTAGAGGTATAATGTGAAATAAATGCATCATCATTTGGGTTTGAGTGGTCATTATTCACTTTATCAAATATGCAAGGACTACTAAGGGCAATGGGGACTAGGAAAGGGACTGAGCATGAAATAACTGCCTACTGGGGTACCATTTTACAGATCACGAAATCTTGTATGTTTAAAGGAGGGTGAACAGGTTATGCTGTTCCTTGAACAGACATGGAAGTCAAATGCGTTAGGGCCAAATTCATCCCTGATGTAACTACACTGACTGGAATAGAGTAACGCTAGGAATGAATTTAGGCGTTAGAGGCCATTGAAGTCTCCCAAATTGACTTCTGTGGGCACTGGATCTATAAAAAGTGTAAAACTGTGTGTGGGAGGGAACTCAACCTTGATCCCAATTTTACGGCAGCTTTTTTGTTTTGCAAGCTATCCGGAAAAGCAATTACAACAACAAAAGTTAAAATAAAAACATGAGTTTTAGCCAAACAGATTCAGCTTATCCCTGCAAAGCTGCTAAACCAAATTTTGCTCTCATTTGCATGATTATACAGCTGGAATCACCCCACTGAACATTAATGAAAAGAACCCTAGGAAATGAGTAAAAAGTTGTAACTTCTCCATACAATTTAATGAGCCAACGTGTAATATTTTATCCATAGTTATGCCTCATCCCCCCGCTTAGAGTTCTATCAGATGATTTAAAAAACCTGTCAAAAGCATGGTTATTCTGTGTTCAACTTCGTAGTTTTTTAGAGTAATTTGAATTGGGCATTGGTCCAGACTCAGCAAACGTGGGTTCAATTCTCAGTTCTATCAATGGCAGGCTGGGCAAGTCACTCCCTCTGTGAATCTGTTTCCTTAACTGTAAGATGGGAATGAGGATACTTTCCCATACTGCTGTAAGGACGTCTAACTATTTAAGTATTGAGGTTACTTGCACGACAGAAGGGATGCGCTAAAGCCCATGAGTAGCATTGTTTAAGCTTTATACAGCACAAGTCACTTATTAATCTTCCTTACAGACTTTTCCATCCCCAGTCTTTACATTTGTTTACTGCTTTCTGTGGGCTAGTATAGCAGATGATAGTCTTATTGCTGTCAAATTACATGGAACTGACTCTTTCCTATTGTGCAGTGGCCCTTTCACAGAGTTTCAACATGAAGTTTCTTCTGAGCCAGGCATGGGTCAGGTTCCCAGCACTACTGATGGACTAGGGCTACACAAGCCCTCACCTATAGTCCTGACAGACCTAACTGTTACTCTACAGGTTCGTGACTGGCACAGTTCAAATCTTGAGCCGTGTGTGTCTTCCTGGACCGTCCAGCTGCAGCCCCAGCCTTAGTCCCTTGCAATATTCACAGATTTGTGGCTTCCAAACAAATAGTATATCCCAGATCACCTTTCTGTATAGTACACAGCAGTTAGATGAATTTATAGTAAAAATAAAGATAAGTTTATAGTGAAAATATTTAATTTCATTTAATAAATAGAGAGATTCAAGTGACAGCAAGCAGAAGTCTTGGAAAGAAATGGTTACACATAAAATAAAATTATAATGTTCATTCTAGAGCATAGACTTACTTAACTAGATACTTTCACATTGTTCAGAGTAATGCACACCCAAAATCCTTTCAATGCTTTTAGAACCAGGCTTGCTGTGACTCTTCTTTCATAAAATAAAGACACTGTCAGTTCACATCCACAATAAACAACTGCATGCTACTTTGCACCCACAACAATTCTTTGCTTTTATTCAGAAACAGGATGCCTCTCTGCTGTTCTTGCAATATTTTATTCTGCTTCTGGCTCCATATAAAACAGATTTACATTTTGAGGCATACAATACATAAATGTTGGAACAGGAAAGACATTTCTATTACCTTCAAAATGTTTCTTTCAGAAACAGAGGTATGGCACCTTCTGATGAGCTGCTGTAACTTTAAGAACTATTTTTTTTAATGTAACTACGCAACTTAAATATTATCTGAACATACATTTCACAGCGGTTATGTTGACCATTGTGCTCCTGACTCTCAGCAGAGGCTCATACATCACCCAACTATTGTGCAGCTATCTGACCCAGGAAACCCCTGTAAAACATTGTGTCCTCTGATTGTTGGTATCAACAGGTCAATGGGTCACAGGCTATGATGGGGGCTATCGATATTAGCATTTTAAAGACTGGAAAGGACAGCAGAGAGAGGAAACCATTAGCTCAAGGCCACAGGGTGAGTCAGGATTAAAAGCAAGATATATACAGTCTTCTCCTCTCACCACAAGAACAAACAACTGCCCACGTGGAGGCCTGATCTCATACAGGCTGATTCATACTGAAGAAAGATCAGCCTTTCCACTGACTTCCCTGGGAGCTGGATTATGACCTAAAATTGAAGGTAAAGGCAGGCATAGAAAGAAAAGATACAAGAGAAAAGGAAATCTTAAATAGGGTTGTTCTTTCATGAACTGTAACAGCATTATACAAATTTTAACATTTACACAATAGGAATGCTTAGATATTCTCTCTTTTTGTTGGGAAAAAAATTCCCATTATGGGTTTATTTGTACCTAGTGCCCAGGAAAGCAAGCAACCAAGGTTATTTCATCCCTTTTACCCTTTATTTACTCTCTGGACTTAACTGTTCAGTAACTCAGCAGCCAGAAAATCTTTTTTGTTTCTCTCTCCCACATAGATTGTTATGCCGTTCACATTATCATCCGCTTATAAAGATTCTGACTCATAATTTGTGGTGTTCTGCAGCATCAGGCCTTTATGCAGCCTCCTTTCACAGAAAAAATGTGTCCCCCCCCACAACATTTGCAAGAATTATCCCCACAAAAGCTGTTGTGGACACACACAAGTTAGGACCTCTTTGCCCAGTTTGGAGAAAATTTATTCACATTTCCCAAATACTATTTTGCCTTGAGCAAAATGGAAGATGAACCAGTTTCTGGTGAGTGACACTCGAGGGTATGAGCATAAGTGTAGGGACACTGACAGCAATTTAGACAACTGTAAATAAGAACTCAGAAAATTGGTTAGAAGAGTTCAGACAAGGTGTTCTCCATGTTGTGCTCAGAAGCAATCAAGTGCAAATCAAAGATCTTTTCATGCTCCCCTGAGCAATGTGAAGCACCACTGAAGAGACACCCCTCTGACCTTGCTGAGTCTTAAGTTGAAGGAAAAAAACCTCCCAAACTTAGTGTCCAACTGCCACACAAGAATGGTGATACAAAATAAAGTGATGGTGTTTAACCCGAAGCAGGGGCAAAACCAGATATTCCAAGTTTTTGGGGTTAGATGGTTCCTTATCAAAAACACCACTCTTGGTTAAGTAGTAATCCATTTACATAGAACAGCCAATGGTCTTCAGGAAGGACTAGGACGAAATGATGACCAAAAATATTATAAGGAGGCATGTTCAAGCAAACAGGTTTGGAAAAACTACAGTACAAAAAAAATCATCAAAAATGTAAAACAAAAAAGATTGCAAAAACAAGATCACAGCAACTAAGCGCCCTACGGCCAAATACAATTTATTTTCTATTTTACCTTTAAAAAATATGGCTACAGCTATTAAAGAAAATAATGAATGCATACAGAATCATCCAGTTCAGCTGGAAACACTGTTCAATGTTTTGAAGTCACCTAAGCAGAAGCGACCTGATTTTCAATAGTGCTGAGCATTTACAGTTCCCCTTCAAACCAATGAGATATACAGGTGCTCACCATTCTGAAAAATCAAGCCATTTTGTCCAGACACAGGTTTAGGACCCCAACTCTGGACATGGCCAAGTTCTCAAGAATGAGCACTCATAGCTCCCACCAAACAGTCAATAAATATTGTAAGTGCCTTTGAAAAATAAGGAAACAATGTCTGAACATGCTGGGGCCGTTAACTTTAATCTACGAAAGGCATTAAGGCATCCTTTCTTATTCAGATGAAAATACTAAGTTATAAAGGTGAAATAACTTGGATCTATTGGGCACAGAATGGGAAGGACACTGATTAAATATTTTCAAAACTAAATTACTGGGTATGTCATAAGTATTACAAATTCCTTGCTATCCTCTTTCTGCCTGGTTACGAGGCAGGTTTGGCACACATCTGGCAGAGACTGCTGGCCCCTCAGGGTTCTAAAAATGATATCTGTGGTCCTCGAGTCAAAAAGGTTGGGAACCACTGCTTTAATGACTAAATATTATGCATCTTTTAGGACTTAATTCTCTGCTACTAAATTTCAGTTCTCCAAATACTTGAAGATTTTGACCTGTATACTCATAAAAGATACACTAATGTGGCTGGCTCAGAGGCTATGTCTACATCTATTTTTTTTAGTTCGAACTTGCTAGTTCTAACTAAAAAAGTCCCAGATTAGTCCAAATTAACCTTGGGCTACTTTGGACTAATTGCGGCTTTTTAGTTCAAACTAGCCATGCGTCCTAGTTCAAACTAACTTTTTAGTTCAAACTAGAATGCACAGCTAGTTAAAACTAATGGCTTAGCTTGAACTTTTTAAGTTTAAACTAGACATTATTTGGCATATTGCCTGTGCTTAGTTTGAAGTAAAGTTCGAAATAAGCTGGCTAGTCTGAAATAACCAAGGGGTCCTTACTAGTTCGGACTAACCTTTGCCTAGTCCAAACCATGAAATTTCTTAGTTTGGACTGAGGAGAAGCTACTGTGGCCACTGGGCCAAATTAGTCTGGACTAAGCTTCCTTTCTGTGGACTAATTTGGCAGTTTAGACATAGCCATAGAAACCAGAGACATACAACTAAATAAATAATTTTGTTATTTTGGTATAATCTTAGCTTAATATTTTCAAATTCATTGTCATGGCAACAATGACAAGCTCAGCAACTTCACACACAAAAACCAAGCAAGTTTTGAACTCTTGCTTTTAAGAAGACTTTTGTATGGTGATACACAGCTGACAAAACCACTGGTACTCTCTTTTATCTCAAAAACAAGTTCCATCCATCAAAATATCTATGGGATACATGATACCAATGAAGAAACTAATTCAAGTTTTGGAATAAGACAACAGTCTGTGACCAGCACTATCTGTACAAATCATTTTCACGTGCAATATCAAATGTCACATAGATTTTACTAAAAACATCACATATTTTAACATTGGGGAACACTGCTACAGTTATGTGCTAACTCTACAATTTAATAGCTGGCAGTTTTAAAAAAAATCAAGTGGTGGGATTATACCAAAGCACAGCTTTACTGGGAACAGGATCTGATCCTTTCTGCCATATTTCTTTCTTTTCCCCCTGTAATTCTCTTAAAAACAGTGGCTCACAACCTATGGCCCCAGGGTCAAAAGTGGCTCATGGTTTCCCTCCTGCTGGCTGCAGAAGTGATCCACCACCTAAGAACCCAGGCAGAGCATGTTTCCACAGGCAAGACGACTGACTGGTGCAGGCTCCTTGCTGTAGCAAGGAGGACTGGAGATCAGCACTCCCCTCCCCTTGACTGTAGAAGGGAACATGGCAAAGCGCTCTACCTAGGTTTGTAGGTGCTGGTGTCCCTACTGGAACCAGAGGGAGGGGAGCACTGATCTTCAGCCCCACTTGGTGCAGAGGGAAGCCACTCCCTAGGGACCCAGGTGAAAGCCCTGGGGCTACAGGATGCATGCGCTTTCCATGTCACAGCCAGGGAGACGGGAGATCACAGAGGAGGCAGCCTCCTTGCTAAACTCTTGCCCTCTGATTTCAGGGAAGAGGGCCTGCTGGCAGAGACTGGTGGCCCTTTAGGGTTGTAAAAATGATATCCGTGGCCCTCAAGCCAACAAAGTTGGGAACCACTGCTTAAAAATATTTTTCTTGCTCCTCACACAAATACACAGGGCCTTGGACACATAATGTGACAAGGAAACATTAACAGTTTTATATGGAGGTAGCCCATTATTACTGTATTTCATCTGGAATTTTTAAAACTATGCCACTCCCTCACCATTTCCCACTTTGCATCTTTAGTCACAATTCATTTCTCTATTGTCTAGAAATTTGTTGATATAGCAGTCTTGTTTCCCTGCCTCTTTTTCTCGTAGTGGATAAAGCTGAGCACATGCTTATGTGTTTCCAGAACTGAGCCCTTCACAGTCACACAACTGACTACTCAGATAGATCCTCCACACCATCACAGAACCCTGCTGAAATCAGTGGTGGCCTCTTATTACAATCCCCTCAAACCAGGACCCTGTCTTCTAATTTGCTGCTATAATAAATTAGAGCTGCTTGAAAAAAATCACTCCCTGCCCCCAGTGCAAGGGAAATTGTTTGGTAAAGAGTTTCTGGGAGAAATTTAAAAAAGTACAACAGAACACAAACCCTCTTTTAAGCCAGCTATGGTAACAGCAGTGGGAAGAAGCTAGGTACATCCATCTGTACTGGAAGAACTGGTTTGCAAAGTACTACCTGTTTGTCTTTCATCCCTGCAAGAACTCGGGTGAACATGACTCCTCCTGGGTTTATGATTTGTGGCGTCTCAGATCTAGGGAATAATTAAGCTGCGGCAAGATCTAGTAGCTGTTAAGTCCAAGGCACATTTTGACAAATATGAACAACTGTTCCTCAACCTTCCAGTTTCAAGGGGTGGGCGCAGCAGGGGCAGAGCAGGCAGCACAGCAGGGAGAAAGAAGCCTGCTTCTCTCCCCCCTACCAGCTCCACACCTGGGGCACCTTAGCATTTCACATCACCTCCTGCATGTCCTTCTGGGCTCTGAGGACTCCTGATAAGTTTCCCACCCACCTGGCTACTGAGCAGAGGACAGGAAGAAAGCTTCAGCAAAGGAACTTCCTTACCTCCTAGGAGCGACTCATCCAAGGAGAAGAATAGTCTGAGAGAAGGAAGCAGATCCCCTCCCACTCAGGCTACTGTTAGGGAAGAGTCTCTCCTTAGGTCTCCTCTTGTTGGCTGGAGGAAGGGTGACTTTCCTGAAGTCCCTGGCAGGGATCACAGGCAGCTCACAGCAGGCTGAGCATGGGACACCTGCCTAAGAAGGCGGGCTGCTGCCTATTGTTTCTTAGCTGGGATAAGGAGCGGCCAAGTGCAAGAAGAGAGAAAGGCACTCTGCTAAAGGTCCCCAGTTATCAGGTGAGGACAGGAGGGAGCTGGATTGTTTAAACATCCTGTCTCGCTTCATTTGGGAGCAAGTATGTCAAAAACTGCTAACTGGACTAAAATTGCTGTTTGTGACTCACAAAGTGCAGCAGACAGAACTGCCCCTGGCCAGATCCACTCCCTCCCACAATGTTTGTGGGCACTGTGATTAGAGAAGGGGCAGGTGTTGCTTGTAGTTATTTCAGAAAGCCCGGCAGCTGGAGAGAGAGCTGTTCATATGCAGACACTACACTGAAGAAAGTTTTTGAACATAGCTGCAGATTTTGCAGTTAAAAATGTGTGGGTGGAAGGAGGAAACAGTTCAGCAAGTGCTAGCCTGTTAGGATTAACTAGCTAGATGTATGCAGAGCTCTGAGGAACTGAGTTATTATATTAAGCTGTTGTCCTTTCAACACAAACACACTCCTTCCTAGCACAATACTATTAACATTTAACCGCTTAATCTCAGCTGATATTTACTACTTGAAACTAGTAGGAAATCTTTTCTCACTGTGTGTTCTCCTAAAAGGCATGACACGTTTCTCAGCAAACCCACAATGCAGAAACGGTTGCTGGGATATATATATATTGGGAGAAGGCCCACCCCTGTACAGGGAAATTGTCTGTGAATGCCCAATAAGCTAATACTCAGAGAAAGTATTTTCTTCCCCCACAGCTGTAGTTGGCATAAGCATATGTTAAATATACCACCAGCTGTTAGTTACATTGCTCTGTAGCTTTCACATGCTCAGGCCATTTTTCACTTCTTCAACCAGAACTCTCAATTACATCCTGGTGCATGCAAAGTCAAGCTGTAGACTAGTGGCTAAGGTACAGAGCAAGGAGACAGCTGATTTTGACTTCTGTTTCCGGGACTGGCACTAGCCTGCTGTATGACACTGGCAACACATTTCAGCTCTCTGGCCCAGATCCTCAAAGGTAATTAGATGCTTGACTCCCACTAAAATCAAGAAGAGTGAGGCACCTACATACCTTTAAGAAGCTGGGCTTCGATCTCCCCATCTTTAAAATCAGGATAATAGTATTCATGCTAGTTAATAAAGTGCCATGAGGTGGCAAAGCACTGAACCCCTTTAAAGATGTTTTAAGGAGGAGTCAGTATCTAAAGATAGCAACATGAGATTTTTTGCCATCAGTGAACAATTTATTTCCTATTCAAGGGAACAGAAGTAGAACTGCTCATATTCAAATAAACCATTATTCACTTAGAATTACTGCACAGAACTTAGTATAGAAAATCTAATAATTCTTTCTCCTTGGTACAGAATGCTCTAATATGAATCTAATATGAACATGAATTTGTCCATCAATGGAAAACGCTACATAATACTGCCTGATAAGACAAGGCCAAACAATTTTGGAATTTGATTAAGTAGCCAAAATTTGTATGCAAACTTCAGGAGTTTGTAAAAATAGAGCTAAAGGCTTCACAAAGAACAGGTTTCCTTATAAGATTAATTGATTTCTGGTTCAAGTTCCAGGTGGTCCAGACAAAATAACCCAAATGCTGCAAACACCTTCCCAGACATTTTGGCACTGTAGAGGCAGCTTCAGTCTTTAAAAATAAAGCAAGAAAAAGAGAAGGAGGTTTGATGAAAGAGGAGAGAATTGGGGAACTTTTAATAATCTATTACCTCACCCCTGAAGCTGAGTGCAACATACTTTCCTTAAGCTGTGTCTCGAACTTTCATTGGCTGTGTCTACACTGTTTTGAATTTAGAGAGTCTAATGAAGATTCTCTACTTCGAATCAATAAAGCCCAGCTTATTTCAAATTAGAGAGTCTTCACTGGACTCCTAATTCAACATAACTTTGAAGTCGTGCTAATTCAAAATAATAACTTCAATTTAAATTTGAAGAAGTAGTTCTTTCAAATTAACTACTTTGAATTAATTTGTAAGTGTAGACATAGCCCTATGTACTTCAGTGGAGATCACAGCTCTTAGCTTTATACAAAATGGCCCTGTGTTGTGTTTTCCTTCCTTTACATCCTTGACTAGCTTTTTTTCTTTAAACACATAATTTCACAGTTATTTTCTGAAGCTCAAAGCATTCCTGAGTTCTGACTCTAAAAAACAAACCAGTCTTCCCCTGGCAGGTCAGAGTTAAACCATCTCCATTTATCTGAGATGTGTGAGGTTTCCGCTCTGTTGCTATTAAGAAGCTTTTCACTGTTTGAGACTGTGTTAATAGTCTTGTAAAACTGTACTTACTATAAACACATTGTGCTCACAGCTTGTTTTTCACATTAAAAGTCTGGGGGGTGGGAGGGGAATAAGCCACAAGAAAGCCATCTACAAAAAGCTCTCTCTCTTGTCAAGGAGAAAATACTAGCTTTAAAATGCTAGCTTTCTTCAGCTAGTTGTTCTCTTTTGTGTTGATGTATTTACTCCATGAGGAAGACCAAGAATCTCCAAATGCCACACTTCACTCCTTGCTCAGGAACATGTACAAGTACATAACTCTCGTCTATAGCTGTTCATCACTCATTGGACTTAGACTTATTCCACAGAGCCCTAAGGTCAGCTCTGGACTGTTATGTAGCAGAAATTGTGTTGACTTCTCCTGAGCTCAGATTTCACCCCAGTGGTGTTAAGTATTTTTATACCTGACCACTATTGCTATCAGAGATGCAGCAACTATATATGTCACAAATATGTATCTTCCTTTGCTTCCCCTATGGTGCATCTCCTGCTATCTCGTAATAAAAAAGGTCAAGATCACACCTTTTGGCCTTAGTGAGTAGAGTCATATCTTGTTTGGAAGGATGCTGCTATACTTCTATTTGTTTAAAGAAACCGACTGACCAACCCTCCCCACACCCCCAACCAGCCCAGACACTCACCCGACTGACCAACCCCAAACCACATAACATTAGCTCTCCAGAAGCAAAAAGCTAGCAGTGGAATGTAGGCAGATGTACTGCAGGTTATATCAGAGGCCCAATCCTGTGAACATTTAGGCACTTGATTGCTCGTTAGTAATTCCATTGATTTCAATAGTCAAAATGAATATGTACATAAATCTTACAAAATAAGCGTCATATGTTGCATATCTGCACAAATTCCATCATATTTACAACTGCAACTGAGATTTTACTATGTACTCAATTCCACTATCTACTACATATAATCTCTCATCACAATTACAGTTTCTAAAGATCATTTGCAAGGTCACCAAATTTTGCTGTAAATACAATTTAAACAGATTACATTCACTTTTCTGAATATCCACAGTAGCAAAACAGGCTGAGAATCATGCCATTACATTGCAAAAAAGAAAGTTAAGGATGGAATTTTCTATTTGGATTGATGGATTTTTGGAGCATTTCCCTGGCAATGCTATAAGGAAGCTGCTTAACTGAGGAGTCACAGTTGCTTGCAGATGCGTTAGACAAGATGGTCTGGTTGCTGATTTCCAGCGTTCCATGAATATAGAAGCCTGACCAGAGTTGTAAAGTAAGTGTATCACTGCATTCTGATGGCATTGGCTTTGTCTTGTGAAAATCTGGATGCCAGAGTTACTCAATCTTTTAGAAGAAAGTTGGCAAGCCCAAGACAAACAAACCAGAGTCTTTTTGCCTTGAAATTTTGCTGCAAAAATCTCTTATTTTTCAGAACTATGGCCGAACTGCCAGATTTCTCACTAAATTATTCATTAATTTTCTAATCTATTTTGGTCTTATATCAGGAGCCCCCTTTAGCCCAACATTTTGTTCAGTTATGGAATTTTGCTGGGTGCATGGGTCCTGCTCTAAAAACAGTTTACTAAGCATGGGACTAGAGTTTTGCCAGATTTCTGTCCTCCAGAGGGAAAGTAGTAGTAATATTTTCTTGCTCTGCAGTGGTTTCCAGCTCAGGCCATCAATGTACTGTACAAAAACAGTGCTAAGAAAATAAAGAAAATATTGAGATCACTTTGTCCATTGAGGAAATAGAGTAACATGGGGGATGGACTGGAAGTTGTGTCAACAGAATATGGCTGTTTATGAGAGGAGGATTAGAATAGCAGAATGCAGTTACTAGAATTGCAATTTGACTGTGGATTAACTACAACTGGCATCCAGCAATCTCCAATGATCACAAAGGAAAGAGACTAGTTTCGTATCTCATCAAGAAATGGCATCTTCAGCAACAGTGCCCTCTAACATCAAGCTTGAGCTCCCGAATCAGAAAGCATGATTTCTTGCAACACCTCAAAGTCAATCCTTGGAGTTCTCTTGTTTAAACACTGGCTCAACCCATTTTTCCCCTGATGGAACTGCTGCAGTGTATTATGGGAGATATAGTTCAGCTGGGAAACTCTGTCCACAGAGGACAATGGGGATCAGAAACAGCCTGACAACAACTCTTATGAAGCACAATGACAACATTTTCAAATGCAAATTTTTTGGTTTCAGCTGAAACTTTGTTTTTTTTCAACAGACATTTTTCACAAAAATCCTTCAATTAAAAAGTGATTTTGACAAAACCTTTTCAACCAATCCTACACAGCATATATTAGAGCTCTCTATAAGTTACCTCTTAATTCACACAGTTGCTAAGCAGAAAGACCAAAGCAAGACCAAGCAAACTCTCTAATGCAGAAAGACCCCCCCCCCATGAGATACAAAAACACTTTTTTGTGGCTCTGTTTGAGAGAGTATTTTGGACACACACAGTGTGATACTGGGCCCAACATGTGGTTCTGACGCCACAATACCTAATTTAAAACTTTTCTTTGCACTAAAAGTCTTGCTTAAAGGGATTGTAATGGGCTCCCATTCAAGTCAGAACTCTGCTAAAGTTCATTTTAATTATTCACTATATACGTTACTCACTACACCCTAACTGTATATTCACCATTCTTTTGAGCAATTACAGACTGATCAGCTAAATATGCACTAAGGGAGTTTTGAGGACCCAAAAGCTACGAACAAAACTAAGGCAAGTTACATACAATTAACTGAAATAATATTAAATATTAATTTCAGTGAGATGTAAACACATGCTTAAAATTTTACATGTGAAAATCTGAATCAGTTATCTGGTCTTATCTTACACCACTCGGACTAAAGTGCTAGTGTCACATTCTAGCATCTGTTAGGACTGAAGCACCAGATACCATTTTACTCTAATTTGGGGGGTGGGGGGAAGTCAGTGGAAGGAAAAGGGTGGTGATTGTAGGTTTGAGGCAGAACTCTGATGCTACTTCAAAATAGAGTTTTTGAATACTGGTACATTTGGTTTCATATAAACGTATTAAATTAGAAAACATTCCATTTATACAACTACTGCTAATCTGATTTCACAAAATACAAGATGAGTCGAACAAATTGCCTATGAATTTATCTTGTGAAACACATAAAGGCATCATGGGCACTTTTCCAACACTGGAAACAAAAAGATGCAAGATCTGCAGTTCCAGTCTGACAGAGTAGTGTTCACTGTTATTGAGCAAGCATCATCACTTGCAGAATGTTTGCGTTTAGTAATGTGTGCTATCAGTTTTGTAAATGCTAGTTAAGCAGCAAAAATACAAAGTGATATCTCATCTGGAATCGAATGTACCTTTTGAGACAGGTGGGAGAGAATGTGCTCTTCTTGTGTCTGTCTTCCAATAGATTTTTTTGTCAGAAAAATTCGTGTCAAAGAAAAGTTTTAATCAGTGTTTTTCAAACAAAAACTGTGGTGCACCTGAACAGGTGGTCTTCTGACTAATTCTTTAATTAAGGCAGTTCCCAAAAGGACTTTCAAATTCTAGAGGAAAATAGTCAGGCTCACAGATTTAATTTATGCAAGTTCTTCATTGAATTGCAAATAAATACAATCTGTTTTAAATCAAGTAAAGAAGAAAGGCTAGAAGAACCAATCAGGCTGCACTCTAGCACATTAATGAATGCCCCATTGGGTGGTCTAATATCCTAGAGAAGAGCATCTAAGTTTTATTGTTTTCATTATTTAGAAATATTCAGTAACATACAGTAAGGTAATATAGCCACAGCTGTACAGCAAACATCTTGGGAAAGCAGTATGATTATATTATAATAACCATTTTACCAAGTACTTGCCCAAGCCAGAATGTTTCTCAAGGAACACTTTGCTTCAAGAAATCAAACAAGTCTGTTTTTCTTTCTGCAGTGATGACTCCCACAGATAGTGCTCCACAAAGCCACTACAGTTAGTGGACTGCACATTTTTTAAAGAAGGCTGGGATTTCTTGCATTTATCTTTACAATCGTGAATACTTTCCAGAATTCCTTACAGAGGAGGAGCCTATGTATATTTAACTCTTCTAGAAACTCACATAGAAACTAACACATAGTAACTTTTATTGAGAATGTTTAAACTTCTCTGGGCTCATGGGGTACGTACACATGCAGCTTTTAAATAAAAATGATGCAGGTTATTTTGATTTTAAAAAGTGTAGGTCTACACGATGATGTTTTCTTGTTTTGAAATGACGAGCTCCGTCATTTCAAAACAAGGGAAATTAGATCCATTCAATGAAAGCTAGTTTCAAATCAAAACAGTGCTTGGATCACAACTGTTATATCGAAATAATGCTGTGCGGACATGTTATTTCGATTTAATGGTTGTTTTGATTTAAAATTTTTGCCCTTCTCCTTCCCAAGGTGCCTTCTTCTTTCTACATTTTGGGTGGTGGCATGGCTCTTCTAGGTTGCCATCTTGCCACACCTCCCCTGGTGTCCCTGTCCTAAATCAAACTAGCAAGTACTGTCTCTAGACATGCTAGTTCAATTTGACTTTCTAGTGTGGACCTCTTAAGTTGATTTAGCTTAAACTGATTTAAAGATTTTATGGCAATTCTATTAAATCATTTTAAGTTAAATCAATTTAACTGTCTGTGTGTGGACACAGCAATGGTATGGCTGGAATAGAATTCTGTTAATTTTCACACATTTTTGCGATTTTCACAGAGTCCTGGTAAATTTCTATTAATCCTTTTTTATTTTACCCATATCACTTTCTAAAGGACTTTTCTGTAGAAGGAGGTTTCCATAAGGAAAGGTCTGATGTCTGAATCATAGTTGTTGGCTGATCAGGTGCAGTGCGTTTAATCTAAAGGTTAAGGACTGAATCCTGTGTTCACTGAAGATAATTGTAATTTGTTTTATTGAATTTAGTAGTGCAGAGTCAGGCCTTTAAGCAGAGAAAAATCAAGTTAAGACTTTAGGTTTTATTCCCAACTTTCCAGCTGTGTTAGTCTGTGTACAGCAAAAACAATGAGAATCCTGTGGCACCTTAAAACTAACAAATTACTTTGGGCATAAGCTTTTGTGGACTCCAACCCACTTTGTCAGATCCATCTGATGAAGTGGGTGGGAGACCATGAAAGCTTATGCCTGAAGAAATTTATTGGTCTTTAAGATGTCACAGGATTCCTGGTGTACTCTCAAATCTGTATTCCCAGTGATTTTCTAGGTTAGCTTCTTTGTCCCTCAATTTTTCCAACTTTAAAATGGCTATAATTATAATTAGACTGGGGCAATAATTAATAACATTAGTGATTTCCACCCTTTTTTCCTGTTCATGAATTCACCACGAGCATATTGTGAGTTTCTCAACTTCTTTCAGTGAAAGATTTCCATAAAAATAAACAAGGAGTCCTGTGGCACTTAAAGACTAACATATTCATTTATTGTATAAGTGTTTGTGGGAGAAAATCCCACTTTGTCAAATGCTTTGAAGATGGGGAAACTTACAAAGTGGGAGGAAATAAATGTAGGAAAGTGTAAGCATGGGATCAGATCACACTAACAGCAAATCAAAAGAGTTGTTAAGATTCAAATGCTGAGGAACAGCATATAGAGGAAGATGGGGTCAAATCACCTGTTGTAATGAGAAAAAATCCTAAGTCCCTATTTAGCTATGAAGCAGAACAGTAAAGTTTTCAAATGAATTCTAGCTGTGCAGCTTCTCTGTGAATCCTTGAGCTGTTATTTCATTTGCCTGAGCACAGCAATTGGTATATTGTCAATGGGGTGATAAGTAGCAGTCAAAGACTTGAAGTGAGAAGACAGTTTCCAAAGTGTTTGCAAGTTCAGGACCTCATACAAGTCTCATTAACAAGTGTTTACAGGATCAGGACCATAGCATAGCTTGAACTTTTCTTGAAGGGAATTTATTTTGGAGGCAGTGGGGTAAACATATGTATTTTCTCTCCTCAGTTTGTAGAGGAAATATACTTTCCTTAAAATTTACCAAAAACTGACAGCTCCCACAGATGAGATTCTTGACAATTCATGAGGTATTTATGTACTTTTTACTACTATTGTATTGACCTCAGTGCTGGACTTAAAGATCTGCCCTTGCTATGAATAATTCAAGAGGTGAAACTATAGATTTTGTATGACACAATCACCTTGGCTACAATTTACTTCATCTTCATTATTGATTTATTAACTGTATATTAAGGAGCTAAGAGTCTATGGGATTTATAAAGTAGGATATTGAGAACGAATTAATTTATTTGGTGAGATGGAATATCAGCAAAATTAATTTACTGGGCTATAAACTATCCTTTCCTACACACTATCCACTAATAGTGAAGCTCATCTCTTTCCTGGCGATGCCTTGTCCAGAGAGATGATATTTGTAGGTAATGTCAACAGTGGGTCAGCACAGCATATATATTTTAAGTTCACAGTAAGAAAGAAAAAAAAAAAAGATTTTTCCTGGTTCACACTGTAGCCTAATGATTAAGTTCACTAACCAGAGCTGCATTTCCAAAACTGACAGTTTATGCAATTCAGCTTCTGTTCTAGGGGATGTGTTTTTTTTTTTTCCTTCAAAAAAATCTGAATTGACTTGATGGAAAAATATTTTCTTCTATTACACTGGAGCAGTTCCTAGAAGTCCTCTGCCCTCACACAGATCATGCCTACCATGGGTCAACTAATCAGCTGATTCAATCTGAAACCAGCCACTGAGAAGTGGTCCTCAATGTTAAGTCTATTTACAATGAGAGCTTAGAAGAAGTTTTTCAGTGCTGTTATAAACAGAATGTGAAGCTGATCTGCTTATTCCACAGGAACCATTAGCACTGCTGATGGAAGCCTCTAGCATATAAGCAACTTCAGTAATTTAACTCAGATTGTCTCAAAGCCACAGTTTCCTCCATAAAGTTTCCTTAACCATAGTTAATTTTCTATCCTAATATTTCTGGTGCAATATGTGCTGAATCCCATGACTCATGATATAGTATCATTCATGAATGATGCTATTCTAAACTAGTGCTGAACCTTCTGAAACTGACACATCACTATTTGTGATTCGACAATTCCAGTGAAACCCAGGACTCAGAATAGATCTCATAGCTTTCTTCCACTTTACTTGCTCAGTGATCAATGTATGGTTTATTCAGAAGGCATTGTCCTCCATGCATACTGGAAAGCCATTAGCTAGAGCATTTTAACTTGGAAATGATTTTTCACCAGCAGCTCTGTACATCATAAACTAGAATTTACAATTGCAGTCAAGAGTGTGAGAGAAATCCACATTTTTTAATAACTAAGGCACAGTATATCACAATTCTCTCCCGTAATATGCAGCTGATGAAACTCAGCTCCTTTTTTAGATATTTAGAATTTGAAGAGTGAGATCGCACACAACAGTGGAAATGGCACACTGAATTTAGAATGGGCATCTTTGTAATGTAGGGTGAGATCCTCAACTGATGTGAAGTGGTGCAGTTTAAACTGAAGTAAATGAGTTTACCAATTTACACCAGCCAAGACTCTGACACTCTATATTTCCAAGTACTGGATGTTCACACAATATGACTGCATGCACAGACTGCCAGGAGTAATTTCTTTAAATGCTCAATAAAATGAACAGATAGTTAACAGCTGTTTCTGCTTGACACTTTTGGCATCAGATGCAACAAACCTGTTTTTCTGACAACAGAATGATTAATATCCTATTTAATCCTACCACCACTTTTGTTCTGCTTTCAGTTTGGAGTCCATTTTGCTATCATTCAGAACCCTGAAAGCTAAATTAAGGGTGCGCTACTGAGCTTGAGTTTTTCATGTCATTGAGGAATTAGATAGAAAGGATGATCATTCCTTACCTTTTCTTCCAAAGGCAGGAAGAATAAGAGCTTCACATGGACGCCACTCTGTTTTGCCTGCTGTGGAAATGCAGCCATCCAGTGGACTGCTCCAGAAGCACAAGAGGGTGCTCTTGTTATGAAAAGTGAAGAACAGCCTCTGGAAGGAAATGTAGATAGACTGTCATTATTTGTCGTAGAATGTGGCCAAGATAATAGGCTTAGCAATAGGGTGGAGCGGATCTCAAAATAAACTCTGAAACCAGGTGAGGTTCAGAAAATTACTGAGCAGTCTATTCTGGTGCATATGAGGCCTCCCCAATAGTAGCAAAGGAGCACGGTCAAATGGAGATTGTGGCTGTTGGATACAAGGTATGTGACATAGTAGGCTATGTCTACACTGCCAAATTAGTTCAAACTAATTTAGACCTTGCCTATACTAGGCTTTGCCCTGCCTGAACTAAGAATTAGTATGAACTAATACGTATCCCTGGTTAGTTCGGACTTCTGCACTTAGTTCAAACTTAAGCATGGACAAGACATAAACTAAGGCTTAATTCAAACTTAAAAAGTTCAAACTAAGCCATTGGTTTGAACTAGCCATGCATTCTAGTTCTAGCTAAAATGTTTATTCAAACCAGAATGCGCGACTAGTTTGAACTAAAAAGCTGTGGTTAGTTTAGACTAACCTAGGACTTTAGTTCAGACTAGCAAGACCAAACTAAAATGTCACATGTAGATCTAGCTGTAAAGAATTTCTTGAATGGAGTTTTTGACCATCACCTTGATGCCATCTTCAAAATCTAGGGAAAGGAAATCAGCTGATGTACAAAAACAATCATAACCAAGGCAATATTGTAATAATTGGGCCTACCAATTCATCCTAATCGTGAGGTTAACTAAGAAGTGAATGCAAAGTTTTAAGATATCACAATAACATTACAACAAATGATGGGAAAAAGTGGAAAACAAACAAACAAAACCAAGGAGGGCCCCCAACCCCACCCCCATTAGTCCAAACAAAAGGCCCACTTATATAATTCAAGGATTGTGTCAAAATTAAACATGATAGAATAGGATGAGACTGTAACTTGAGGAACCTAAATTGGTGTGTGAAAAATTAGACCCAGTGGTGGACAAAATTATGAGGGAATGGGTTATTCTGCCCATCACTCTCTTTTGGGGTTTCTTAAAAAAAGACTTAGTAAGAAAAATTGGCTACTTAGCAAAATTGGCAAGCTTCACTATCACGCCTACCACCCTCACAACCTCCTGGGATCTCAGACATTTAGTGACCTAATCCTGAGAGATGTCCTGACCAGACAAGGCCAGATAGGTGAAATGGAGAAGACACTGCCACTTCTACCATCTCTGACTGAATGCTAACCACCACCTGAGATGTGAGACTTTGTCTCCCCATCTTCTTCCATGTGTCCTTTCCCTTCCCTACCCTATTTTTCTCATGTCCATCCCTCTTTTTTTTCTTTCTGTTCAACAGAATCAGCTCAGCTGGCCAAGATTACATATTTTGCAACAGTGCTGTAAGTTTGTGACCAGAAAGAGGCACCCCTAATCAACGCCCTATGTACCAATTCTTGTACAAATTTGCCAGGTTTCAGAGTGACTGATGAGACTGACTGCAGAGCCTTTGTTTCTCTAAGGAAGTTGTGAGTGGGAGCAAACAACAAAAATAGAAAATGCTTTTTCTTTTTTTTGCTGTTCTTGGCTTTCCTCTTAGTGGGCATTTGTCTTGTTTTGTGTTTTAGGACTCAGACTGAAAAACAGCAACAATGACAGCTCCAGCCCCTCTTAGTCTCTGTTCCTCTAAGGACAACACTTACTATCCCTAACACAATCTAAGAGACCATCAAACAAAGGTTTTTCCTACTTCAAAAGACTCTCTTTAGCTAAAGGGAAAGTGAACAAGAAAGATTATTAAAATGAAAGACTGACTGAGGACTTTACATTTCAAATGCTTTGGTTTTCATTCTTTTCTTTAATAAACACTTTTAAAAACAAAAGTAATGATGTGCTTTCCACATTACGACACAGGATGAACTCTCTGAATACAGAAACCCAAAAACTTGTTTTAAATTGTGTGATGTTGGACAGTAACCAAATTATGTTACCATCTTTAGCTTGTGGGGCCCATAAATTCCATCTAAATTAATACATCATCTGGTATGGCTGGTTTCCATTGCTTTTCCCTCTGGAGATTGCCTAAGGTACAAAGAGTTCCTGGGAAACATGGAGAAGGAAAGAGATTGCTAAACTTGCCAACCACGTGATGGTTTGAATTAGATTTGCTTGAGGTATTAAGTGTCATGCAAATCTCCATCAAAGATGAAAAAAAGATTATTTAACCTTAAGCCTGAGGTTGGAAGAACCCATTGAAACAGAAACCAGAAGTCACAGGTAACTTGTATAGCTACAGTTAACACTGTTGTTTGAAAAAATGCTGTGGGATCTTTAATCTGACAAGTGTCTTGAGCCTTAATTTATATCTCAGCCAAAAGCTAAAACCTCAGCACCACATTGGGGCACTCCACAGTACCCGCTTAGAAGGAAGAATGTTTTAACAGATAGATCACTTTCATATTTAATATCACAAGGGTGGGTGTTACTTGGTGATTTCCTATTTATGTCTGGCCTAGAACATCACTGCTTATTTCAGGAAGTCATAGTCCTTGGAGATATTGGTTGAAGCACTATTCCATGTGTAGCCACCCTTTTTGTAACTAATGTAAGCCACCTTGGTTACCCTAAGCAGCTGTCTCTGAATTCTTTGATTCTATGAAACCAGAAAGTAAAATTCATAGTGCTGATGGGGAAGGGGTAAACCAAGATAGATCAAGACCAAAAGTTATAATAAATGTATTTCATAGTCTTAAACAAACTTAGACATATCCTGAAAAGGGAGCTGATAAAGAGGTGCCATTTTTACATTTTCTGACCATCCCACACTTAGTTCTAACAATTCTTCCCTTTTCAGACAAAGGCTGTTACAAGAACTGGCTTGTGGCCAGTGAATGAAGTGGACCATTATACTAATGAGAGCAGTAATGATCCATTGGTTTAACTAACTTGAACTTCAGGAACTTAGTGACATTTTGGAGGCATATTGCCATGCCTGGTACCTCACCATAGTCACTTTGAGCTGGAGGCTGAGATTACAGCCCCCATAGAGGACAAGTGCATCAGCAGCTCTCAGATTGGGGATATACTGGTATATAATGAAAAGGAGTCACACGCATGCATGGGCAGCCTAGTGCTAAGATGTCCACAGTGCTCAGTCTGCTGCATGTTTCTCTGCAGTCTGGTGTCACAAAGGAACGTTTAGTATCTTTTCTTGTAGTTTCCATTGCACCAGCAGACTTAGTTCAGCGGGATCAGCTGATCAGATATGAAGATAATTTTCCAAAGCACTTGAATTCTCTGGGCTGTGTAGTATAAATAAAAAAAGGCAACTTCCTGAAAGTACATTTCTTATCTCTGAGGGTGGCTGGCTTGGTGGCATAAGAGTAACAGAAAACACTGTTAAGCTATTAGGAAACAAAATTGTGCCGTAGATGCAGACATCCCCCTTTCCATCCTTCTCTCCCTAGGAACCTCATTTCTCTTAAAGGGAGATGAAAACAGGGAGGACACAGTCTTGCATCAGGAACAAGAGTCAAGAATCCAGAGTTATTTCTGTATCTCAGCCTTAGACCTTGACGGGTAGTCACTCAGGGTGTCTGTACACTACAGTTTAAAACAAACAAACAAACAAACAAACACCACATACCTTCAGCACCAGGTTTCAGAGCATGGGTCAGTTGACTCAGGTTTGTGAGGCTTGTACTCAGGAGCTTTCAAAGTGCAGTGTAAATGTTTGGGGCTTGATCCTGGGCATGAGGCCTGATGGAGAGATGGTAGCTGAGGCCAGCCAAGCTTGAACATCTACACCTCAATGGATAGCCCTGCAGTCAGAGCCCTGCTAGCCCAAATGAGCTGACCCCAGCTCTGAGACTGTGCTTTTAGGATCAGATTTTTTGAAGGTATCTGGGTGACTAAAGAGGCAAATAAGGACCTATGTTTCTGTGCTTGTAAAATGAAGCTAGTGACACTTGTCTACCTCACAGATAAAGGAGAAGCTAGATAGAGTTTGTAAAATGCCACATTTTCCCTGGCATACAAATAGTGTAATACCAACAGTTGTTATTTGTGTTTAGAAAATGAAGATGGGCATACAGTATACACCATGTCTGAGATTTTCAGAGACCTAAGATAATTAAGCACCCTACTCCCACTGATTTGGAGGAGATTCCTACCTTTCTAAGACACCTTTGAAAATCCCATGCTGAAATACTAAACGTTCAGATGACGCCACCTTGAAAGTCCCCCTACGGTGTGATTTAAAGATGAGCTACATAATGGCACTGATAGCAGTGTCCAAATGAAAAGAGGGCAAAAGGAAACTTAGGAGGAAAATGTACCTGAAAGTTCAGGAGGAAGTATTGTTTCTATTGTTCTTCATATATGAAAAACCTAAAGGGAGGAAACTGTATTTCAAGCAACAATATCTGCTAAATGCAAAGAAAACACACCTAGGCTTAGCTATATATCTATATCTATATATATCTCCTCTGACTCCTACTTGTTTCCGGTGCCCTATAAAACACATTAAGAACTATAGGATTTGCATACTATTTAACACCCTATTCCTATAAACTACAAATGCTGAATGAGATGAGAAATGTGAAACTGAAAATTCCCAGCTCTGTAAAAGTGTTGCTTTGGAACACTCTCTATGGAGACACCCCAATGTAAAAAACAAAATATATTGCATATGTTAGAAATTAATTCCAACTTATTGCTTGTCTTGAAATCATCCCAGTGATTTAGCTTCATGGCACAGAATATTAACATCTTTTTCTCCTCTAATCTGCAGGCAAGCCAGCATCAGAGCTAGCAAGCATCCATAGATCATGCTCTGCTGATCAGAGAAATAAGGGAAGTGAAGAAAAGCTGAACAGGGGGCTTTGAATGTCAGGAAAGCTATAGCAGCAGCCATAGTGCTTTCAAATTACAACATCCTAAAGCACAGCAGAAGACTCAAAGGACTGAAATATGCTTAAACAAAATTGGATCCATAAAAGCCAGTGCTGCTTAGCAGTCATGGGCTGCCCTGAACTTTCCACCATGAAGCCACATGGAGGAACGTCAGCCAAAGGAATCTGCTTGTTCTTTACAGTCAAGTGGGCAAGTTTTAAATTGAGATAAAAGTTTGTGCTGAAAATAAAAGGGAAACTGGTTGCTGTTGTACCATCCAAATAAGACTATTTCAGCTTATCTGAAAGAAATACCAAATATATTCTATGCACTATTGGCTACATTCTGGAGGGACTTCTGTTGTTGCCACTTAAGAATTGTCCTTGTGTTTTCTGATGCCTACCCATGTATAGTATAGGCACTGTTGCAAAGCCAATTAAACTCTTTGTGCTACTGACCAAGGACCCACAGTTGTAGCCAGCTTCTGTGAACATAAGGAGAACAAATGCGCCTTGCTGTACATTAAGGTGCACAGTCTTCAGAAAAAGGAGAAGTGTGTGTTACCTGCAAGGCAGTTAATGGCAGGGTTGGTAGCTGCTGGGAAGCCAGCTGCTTTTCCAGACTTCCAGGTGGAAATAAGGGGAATGCTCAGGGAAAGTAAACATTGACAAATTTACATGGAAACCAAATTAAACAAGCAGCATTTACCTAACATTTGCTCCGTAACTTGATTGATTCTGATGGGTCATACGTTATGGAAGTCATTTTAGTGCTTTGCCTCTGGTAAAACTTGTGAAATAAAAGTACTTTGCCTACTGAATGTGAAGAGAGTTTCTCTAATATCTAGGCCTATAAGCCAATTTAGTAGTGGTGAATGACAAGTTTAGAGCAGATGTCTCAAACTTGTGGCCTGCAGGCCACATGTGACCCCTAAATCATTTCCTGGGGCCCACAATGACACTTAGATTCTCTCAAATAATTGATAATGCAAAATTTAAAGTGTGTTTACTTACTTACTTTTTGTCTTCCTGATGATACCTCCATCCTGAATGTAAGTAATTCTTACTTAACTTACTCTTGGCATTTATATGTTGCTCTTCATTTTTTCATTTTGACTATACTTGGTATCATTATATGAAAATGTTTCAGTGGTGCAGCCCTTGGGCTAACGTACTAGTCCTCATGTGGCCCCTGTGGTGATTTGAGTTTGAGACCCATGGTTTAGAAGTTCACTTCAGATAAACACCCAGAAATTTGGAGGTTTACATGAATCTTATCTAAATCGCTCCAGTTTACAAATCTTATAACAACTTGCTTTCTTTCTGTATTTTTTGTGTTCACTCTTTACAGTCAGGTCAGAAATACTAAGACTTCTTTATTTCCAGTTGATTTTTCAGTTCCAGTAATTAATAAACAAATAAGTAATAAAGAAGAGAGGTATCTGCCACAGCATTTTTTTTTTTGGTGCTTCTCTCAATATGGGAAGAGAATCATATATCTTGGAATACATTACTTGCTTTCTGTTTTTACTATGACTTTAGAACATCTCCTGTAGCTTTTCCACCTGACATTACCTTAGCTACATGCCAGATAGCTCCAAGTATAACAGATGGTACCATAGATGTCCTTCTTTTCTGTTTCAAGGCAGTCATAATGTCAACAGGTTATATGGCAGTTTATCATATGCTGCTCTTTTTTTTTTAATGTTCTACCTGGCTTTTGTCCCTTATATCGGTGTAGGAAGTAGGGTTAGAAGAGAAAGAAGTAGGGAACAGAAGGTTAATTAGGGGTTTCATGTGGGTGGATGGGAAGTAATTTCTTTCGGTGGGTGGAAAGGTTTTTTTGTGAGATGAAAAGGATTGCTTAATGAAGCTATTCAGTTATTTCTAGCCTTAAAAATTTCTTTCCATTTCATAAGAAAACAATCTGACTTCTGTTTAGAATATTGTTTTTTAATGGCCCCTTCCATGTCCTAAATGATTATTTAATATGTCAGCATTTTTCAAAAAGTCCCACACAAATTCCTGTCTATTTTCATGATTCTTACTTTGCTAGCATTGCATAGCATCACCAAGGTTTTATTCCTGTCTGAACTAGTTAGGGTAATAGCCGTATCCATCACCATTTGGATTCAATAACATTTTGTTGTACTCGTCTGAAACATTTTCAGGCTTTTCATCATTTGCAAGCCCTTAAAGCCTGTTTTTGACTCTGTATGAAGCCATCCTGTTTTCTGTCTCCAGCTTCTCTATCTCCTTTGTCTCTTCAGCCTGTTACGAGATATCACACATTGAATGTACCAATCCAACTCGATCAGTGCGTGTCAGAATCTACTGACAAGGCTCCTCTCAATCCCATGGTTAAATTAATCTGTCATAAAAATAAAAATCTATTCTAAATTCTGCCATCTGGCAGCTTCTGTATTCATTTCTTTCATTTTCCTCTCTACTATTAAAGAGATAAAGGTGTTTGAGTCATTTTTCTATGCAAACATTAACAATCCCCTTCTTTCATTTCCAAGCTTCTTGCTAAAATTCTGAAGATTTTTTTTGTTCATAAGTTTTTCACTTTTATTACCTCATTAAATATGTCCATACCTGTACTCAGTTGTCTCCTCTACTGCCAACTTTAGCATTAAACTTAATTTACTGCTGTTTCATTTGAATAGAAACACCTTTAATAAGAGATTTTTATATTCAGCCATGTTTATTTGATCTGAGAACCTCAATCTTTCCATACTTGATTTTCTCCTATCCCCATTTCTTTTCTTCCTCTCCTTCCTTCTTCCCATACATGCTATCTACCTTATTCTGAGTTCAATTTATTATTTGTAAGCAATAGTGAACAATACTGAGGGTGTTTCCTGCCTGCTAGACATGAATGAACTGCCAAGAAATGCATTATCCAGAGGTCAGTATTATCACCAACCAGCAAGAATCAATAAATGAAGACAGTATAAAATAATTATTTTTCAACCTACAGTATTAAGAAGTTAAGAGACGAGCATTACCATTCTTTGCATATAGGGTTATTGTTAGAGATTCAATCCTTATCCAGCAGTTAAAGAGTGGTAGGCAGCATGGTAACTAGAGACAGAAGGAAGATGGACTTTTGTTCCTGTAGAAGATTTCAACTGATGAAAAATCTAAAACTATAATATTTAGGCCAATCAAAAATAAAAAAATATTTAGCTTTAGAAATGTTGCCATAGGTGCATTATAGATGAGTTACAGCTCAGTTACCTTTTGTTCCCATTCTCATCTCTTATGGGTCTGACATCTCCCATGAGACACCATGGCCTCCCCTTATGGCAAAGGGAACATGACTGCTTTATGAGGGATTTTGTCAAGCAGGGAAGCTTAGCCCACAAAGGAAAAGGGGATAGAAACTAAACTACAACTCCCATGAGACCAGTGGAATAGCTAAAATGAAGCATTTCCATTTTTCCTGCAAATATTTTGGTTTTTATACATTTCATTTTCCAGTGAGAATTTGAAAAATTTTACTCAGATGCAGACACTTTTCATGAAAAATTGCATTTTGTCAAAGCCCCTATTTCCATTCAATAAATCCCACAAGGCTGAAACAGAAATCAGTGGAAAATTCTCAACTTCCTCTTGCCTTTAAGCCACTTATATCTTTACACCTATTACCTGATTCTTAATCTAGGGGCCCTACTTTTTAAAGTTGCTTTAAAAAAAAAAACAGTGTTGTGGAGGTCTCATTTACTATCTCCAGGATTCTAAATAAGATATTTGAAATGCAAAGATATTTACTCTGGCTTCTTCAAAGGCACAAAAGTCACTTAGACAGCCAAGACCTGTCAGCTTTCAGTGGGATGTAGGTACTAAACTCACCCTCCTTTGAAAAATTCTGGCTACTATCTTTGCAAACTCAGACTAGACTTTGAGTTCAAATGGATTCTTTCCATCCTGTACATCATCACCCAAAATAACATGTCTTCTAGCCAAATTAGATTTTCATTGCAACCTCTTTGTAAAAGAGGTTGTACAGGTGTAACTTATTGGATCTCAGCTAGGAATTCACTTGAAGAAGGATACCTAAAGAGGTAGGGGGGAAATAAATGGCTTGTTCCATCAAAACTCTATTAGTTCTGCAGTGTTTTCAGGAGAACAAAGCAATAACTTCTCTCTCTGACATAAACAGTTATGACCTTGACAAATCTAGGGGAAAAAAAACTCCAACCCTTCTGTATATATCTTTTAATGGTCATTCTTCCAGGGTGATTTTTTTTTTTTTTTTAAAGTTTAAGTGCCCAGTAAAGTTGCTTGCAGTATCCTTTGTAGTTCTGGGTGCATCTGCATGGAGAGCATTAGAGAATGTAACATGCAATTTAATTTTTGTTTTTGTGATTTTAAGTTCATTCACCTCTGACTTGGAAAGTATGGACAAGTCAGCTGATATATACAAACCAAAGATCGGCTTTGTTAATCTTTGATTCCATTTGAAAACATAAATCATCATGGAATCCCATAGAGGAAGCAGAGAAAACATACCAGTCTAGTCACAAATAAGAACAGGCACTATGAAACACGTGTTGAAACAAAAAATTGACATTTCCCATTTCTTAGGGTTGATAAGAAATATATGTAATTTTATTCACCCACACTTATCTCAGCACATGAATTTCAGCATAAAATTCTACCTTCTTTTCAATTCTGGTGTTTGAAAGTGTCACCTGGACTCTCTCGAGGCCTGCCGCTTCTTTATACTGCTTTTATGATAAGATTTAGGGCAGCATACAGCACTGGGCTGTTGCGTCTACAGTGTGACAGGAGGATGAGTGTCTTGTTTGTTTTCCAGTTAACAAGGAACATTTGTTTAATAGGAAAAAAACTCTCTGTGGGACTCCAGAGGGTAAATACGTTCCAGATGGAGCCACTCTGAAGGTAGGACAATTTTTTGGCCTAATAACTTAGACAGCATCTCTTTAATTAGACTGACCTTGAATGAGGCCTGCTCTAATTAACTAATCTATACAATTATTAGATTACCGTAAGTAAAAGATAATTTAAATTTCAATAATAATCTAATTTTATATATAAAATCTTCATTGAGGTGAACAACTACAAAGGAGCAGATCACAGCCATTGAAAGTGAAATAGGATGGACAAAAACTGAAATGTTAAATGTAGGAAGAGTGAATAAAATTAAGTGCTGAAATAAGACTGAAGGAAATTCATAAAAAATTAAACTAATGAGAGAAAAATATCATTTAGAGAACACTAGATAAACTTTTAAATGATGACAACAAAATAAATAAATCACACAATCCAAGGGACGTTTTCTCTACAGATGGCTTTCTGGAAAAGCTGTATTTAAAATATACAAATACAGATGGCCTCCTGGGTCCTGTACTCAAAAGGGGTGTGAACTCAGGTAAAAAACAGTGCTCTGAAGAAGTCATCAAATTAGTCACCCTGGGATGATAACAGGAAATCTGGCAGGAGGCTGAACTGTAGATAGCAAATTGTCCATCTGCCGAGGGGACTGGTGGTGTTGCCCCTGCATATTTACCAGAGTCTGTTTTCCACCTACCTAGTGCTATTTCTTACTTGTTGTTAGGTATACAGAGTTGCAAAGTCTTTCCTTACTGCTGTAGAGCAGTTCAACACAATTAGGAGTGGAATGTATCACCAGAAGGGAGTCTTTGCTCAGGTCTATATCTTGCTAAACAAGTTTTCTGTATTATCAAAATGGGAAAAAATGCTTTGGATAGATAACATCTTGGGATGATTAAATTTTAACAGGATGTCTTAGACAGTTGATAGTGAGATATAGAACCTTTCAGTTCCATATTTTCTAAGACAATTCAAGCTCAGCTTTACAGAGGCTAGAAGTCATTTGCCTGATTTCTTTGTAAGATACATTGATACTTCTGGTGAACAAGTTGATCTGTTTTGTCTTGTTTCATAAGCAGATCACGACAATTAGGTGGAATCCCTTTCCTCCATCCCCAATAAAACACATCTTCTCATCACCCCACATCTCTGTACTTTCTATCAGGGTGGAAGAAGGAAGTGGTTCAGGGTAATGGAGTGGGAAATGGAGTGGAATGAATGGCTGGACTACAAGGAAAAATGCATTCAAAGGGAGAAATAGTAGGAACAGTCATTAAGCTGGTAGGGGAAAAGGAAGAGAGAAAGCAATATGATCAGGTACCATAGGAAGAGGTTAAACAGGTCAGTGAAGAGGGATGGAGACAGGGGAAAGCACAATAGCAATGGGAGGAAAACCACTGAATACGAAAGAAATGAAGCAGGATAGGAGACTAGAAAAGTAAAATAATATTTAAGGCAGAATAAATTACACTAGTAGGAAACTGATCGGGTAGAGGAAGTTTAGGAAGAATTCTGAAAACCAGACATTTAAAAAAAATGAAACTGGATTTGGAAGTGCTACAAAACTCACATTTGGTCCCCTCAGGAATCAGTTTTTCCTTGACGTATTGTGGGGAACAATTTAAAGGGCAGCTAATAGCAGCGAGGCTTACTTCTTTAAAACTGCAGCCTCCTAGCTCTGAGTCTTTTTTCCTGGGATAATATGACAAAGTGGGGGTAAGAAGGTGAGGGGCAAAGTCCCCCCCCACCCAAAAAGTAAACGATGCCAAGGCTAGTACACAGTTTCTCTCTTCCAGCATATTTCAGAAAGGCATCCAGGGTTTACTTTGGGGGCTATAAAAAACCCCAAGTAATCACCCACTTCAGGCAAATTCATAGTTTATTTAGTCAGCATTTTTTCACATGAGATAGGCAAACCCTCTTTTGCCCTGACAATCAGGCAGAGAGATTAGGCAAAGTCAAGCTCCTTCCAAAGGACAGCACTGCTGAGAGAACAGAAGTTGATGTATTTGAGCCCAGTTACCACCTATTCTTTTTGCAGGAATATTTGGATTTCTGAGGTTTTGGATTAAAAGGGAGTGGGAACCTATCAAATGTCTATATATGCCTACATTTTTAGGATCCTTTGTGTCTTCTTAATGGGAAGCTTATAAAAAAAAACATAATTCTGGTTAGAAAAGATAACACAGTAAATAGCAAAGGACAGAAATCTTAACAGCCTCACATAGGTCTCTTTTTGCTTCATAAGTAGTACTGGAAGCCCAGGAAAAGGACCCATGGCACACCACCTGATGAATGACTGGAGAGCTGAAATGGTCATTCTGAGCACACATGGAAAATGTCAGAGAAGAAGTTGAGCAAACAAGGAGTCCTGTGGCATTTCTAAAGACTAACACATTTATTTATTGCATTAGCTTTCCTGGGATAAAATTCCACTTCATCATACACTTTGAAGATGATGGTCAAAGTGTCTGACAAAGTGAGATTTTCTCCCAGGAAAAGCTCAAGCAATAAATAAATTTTTTTAGTCTTTAAGTGCCACAGGACTCCTTGTTTGTTTTGCTGAACTTGACTAATACAACTGTCCTTTTGGAGCTTGTCAACATGCAAGAGAAGAAGCTGTTTATCAGAAAGTGAAAACCTTTAAAATTTTGAGTGACTCACAGGCAAAACAGAGTCAGACTGAGATACTGACACAATGTTCAGTGAATGGGAAGGAAAAATTTATCTCACGTTATTGTTTGCCAGCTATCCGTGAATTGTGTGAGGCTTTGGTCTATTTGTTTATTTGGTTTTGTTTTACTTTTGGCTGTGCTGAGAAACAGCAAAAGCAATTTATGTGCTCCATCTGCTCAGGTTACATAATGATTAGCATCTTTTTCTCCCTTGAAATCTAGTTTATTGAAATCTAGGTTGAATTGTTGTCTTTGACTTTAAATGAAGAAAGTCTGAATTTTTCAACATTTTCTTCTGCCTCATAAAACCTGGCATTTTTATTGTTTCCACTTCCCCCCACGAAGCTGCAGGTGCACTGAGTCTCTGCATAAGAGTACAGTAGGGAAGATAATTCCATATAACCCATTAAGCTATTTACAAAGGTCTTGATACCATTCTCTCCCTGAGACCTTCACCCCAATGTGGATCGTGTAACTGAAGATCAGCACGGTACTAGAAGTATGTGCAAGAATGTTTCTGAAGAATTGATAATACAGGGTAGGTTCACTGAAATGATAATGTGGGATGATTACCAGCATGAAATGAAAGCCTGGGCCATGATATTTACACCGATCTTGAACTAGCCTTATGTCCAGTCACACTGCTCATAGCACTTGTTCTTGCCCAACTAGGCAGGAAAGCCTGCAGTTCAAATCCTCATTGTCACCAAGAGATAGCCAAGAAGTTTGCACATTCATTCTCTTCCTTCACTGCAATGAAAGAGTGAGCAGCTCTCATGCAATCTCCCACAACCCAACACAAGCAGAAAGGGTGGAAGAGACCCAACTGAAGTAAAAATGCTATCCTTCCTATGGTGCATTCATTATTTCATGGGCTAGATTCTTCCCATCTGTTACATGCTGCAATTAGGGGCTTTGAGAACAGAAACTTTAAAGGAATCCCTTGTGGGGGTTCCCCCATGTCATCCAACTGGGAAGAGGGAAGAAACTCTTTGCGACAAGGGCTGTCTTTTTTATTCTGCTTCTACAGCTTCTATCACAGTGGGGTCCTGGACCATGGATGGGGCTCCTATGCATTATGATAATAGAAATCAATAATAAAAAGCTCTCCCTCCATCCTCAGTAGAGAAAGGACCAGTGGGGTTCCAGACCTCCATGCTCTGAGGCCCCTCTCTGGTAATACGGCTCCACTGGATTAATACTAACAATCCCTCAACTACCGTATAGGCCTTGGAAGCCACTGAAATTCTCGTGGATGGAAGTGGGGATACTACATGGAAAAGGTAACATTGACTCGGACCTCTCATACTTTTTCCAGATAAAGTCTGCAGGATAGAAACAGGACTGATGTGTGTTGGCCCCACAACCTGCTCATGATCTTCCCTCCACCTACTTTCTCTTCTTCTCATCTCTCAGTGTAAACCCTGGAAGCAAAGAAAGTTCTGCTGATTTGGGATTGGTGGAAGGCAAAGAGAAGGAAAGAGGTACCACAAAGTTAATCAAACCCCCTCTCCATTAGGAACACCCAACCCCTCTACATGCTGTTCAGTAGGATGCCAGTACAATCCTGCCAGCAGCAGGGACATAATTAGAATTTGTAAACCCTTCCTTATTACAAAGCCTAAATTGTGATGCTGAAGACCTGACAGAGTCTTCTTTAATAGCTAAGGGAATAAATCTGAAACCAACAGGAGATGCTGGTAATAGCAGGCAAGGTCTTGATGGCTAATTAAGAACATTTGATTAGCATTGCACACATGAATAGAGACTCTGCTACACTGCAAGTCTGCTTTGTAACAAGCAGCTCGATAGGGTTTTTTGGGGGATGATTAAGATTCAATCAAAATATTTTGAATAAGTAGTTTATGGTCAAGTGGAGCAACCTCAGGGTTGGAAGATAATAGATCTTCTTCCGTTTCTGAATGCTTATGACTCACTGTTGTCCCACTAACGTTCTGTGCTTCAGTCACCCCTTGTGCTAAAGGGGAATAACAATGCCTAGTCTTGTAAAGCACCCTGAGATCTAGGAAGGAAAGGCACTGTAGAAAATGCAAACTATTGTCACTATTTGGTATTCCAAGGCAGTCTAGGATTTCTCACTCACCTCCCCCATACCCTTTACCTTTGAAATATTTGCAGGTCTTTCTCTGTTCTAACATTTGTGCCTGCTGACTGAGAAATACCACTTTCAAGTACCAGAAAAGAAATGAAACGAGAAATCCATCTCAGATCGTTTCTCTTTCCCACTCTGCTCTCTATGACTTATCTTTCAAGCCGTCATCTGCCCCTCCCCTCTATTTAGTTATTATTTTAGACCCTACATTAGGGTGGTTGAAATTTCCTGACTTTTAATTGAAAAGTCAACTAAAAACATTCCCAAATTTTTGACAAAAAACAAATCAACAAACATAGCAGTCATAAAATTAACTTTTTTTAGAGGAGAATATTTTTTCAAAACATTCCCGTAAAATTTAAACACTGACCAGATCTGTTAAAAACAAAGGCTGATCCTCACTCGTTTTTTGAACTTCTCTTTCCTTGAAGCATTCAATAGTACTCCCAACTATGGCTTGCCCAGAGCATACATCAGTGTTCCAATGAGACCACTAGCACTTAGTTCGTGTGTTTTCTCTCAAACATTGCACAGCAATAAATGTCTTGAATTTTAAAAGAATTTTTAAGACATTGATCTGTGAACCAGCTTTTCAATTATCCGGACACAAGCAACACAATAGCAGTCTACCTGGTTCTAACATGATTTGAATGAGGGGGTAGGGGGAGAGATTGGACTGTAGCAGGGGCGGCAGAACATGGTAAGTGTGGCAAGTGCTGTAGAGGGGTGCCAATGTTTGAGGGGCGCCAAAATGCCCTGGGGGACTCATCCCTGGCCTGGCCATCCGATATCGGTGGGAACTGGGCGAGGTGGCCAAAAGGGCGGCTGATGCAGTGGTGCCGGCAACCTTCCCGCCACGTGTACAGATCTTGGATCTGTGCTGGAGCAGCATGGAGCGGGCAGGAGGCAGCACAGAGCTGGTATCGCTTCTCCCCACCCAGCCACGCTGCCTCCCGGCCCCTCCCTGCTGCACCAGCACAAAGCAGAGAAAAGTGTCTGTGGCTGGGGGGGAAGGGGCAGTGGGTAGACCGGCAGTGCTGCACTGCTACCCGCCCACCCCCCATGCACCCCACACGACCACACCACTGCATCGCCCGGTCCTGGCCACGCTGTCTCCCATCCCCTTCCCGTTGCTCCTGCAGGGAGCTCAGAGCAGCGCGTGTGGTAGGCATGGGGGGGTGAGCAGACCAGCAGCGCTGCACTAGGCCTCTCTTTTGGCTGCGTGCCTGGTCCCCAGCATGGGGGTGCAGCGGAGGGTTCTGCCCCTCCCCTGGGCCAGCCGGCCCTGCCCCCCAATGCTGGAGGGTGGGAGTGGGGGGGCCCCGCAGAGGGCGATTTGCCCAGGGCCCTGCACCCTCCTAGGGATGGCCCTGCCCGGGTAAGGGGGTGGGAGGAGGGCACGGATTTATAGGTTGCAGGGGGATGCCAGAAACCCGAGCGCTGGCCCTGGACTGTTGATTTGTTGTTTGGGACTCTGCTACTTTACTCCCCTTTGTTTAAGAAATTTTATTGTTACCAAGCTGTTCTGGCTGTCTCCTCTCATGCTGAGAGGAAAGCATGCTTCATTCATTACTTTCTTTTCAGACCTCCTAAGGAGATAATTAGGCATTGCAATTGATTGCAATTTATTAATCAGACAGTCTGTTATATAATTTAAAAAATAAATCACAGTGCTGTAGTATAAGAAAAACGCATGCAGAATAGCAGACCAGATGGGGGAAACTAATCCCCAAATGAAATCCATTCAGCCATGTTCCTATTTGCCTCTTTCACACACTTTGTCTTCTCTGGGATTTCTTTTGGAGTTATTTAACTTTTATACCTTGCATCAAAACAGCATGCATCCAAACAGTGCTCCATCACTTTGTGAGTGGGGCCAGAACCACGCTAGCATTGTTCCATACACTGTTTCAGGCACTTTTCTAGCCCATTCACCCCACAGCCCAACATTGTTTTTCTTCCTGATCATTGCTTTTCCTTCTTTCTGTGTACAAATTACATAAATGGCTGTTATCTCATGGCTTAGATTGCATTTTTCTTTTGTTTTAATCATTAGCAACAAGTTAAGGGTCAAATCTCCAAGTCCTTCCTCAAAACAAAATGCTTGTGCAATTAAATGGGATTTGGCCATATGCGTTTTTATGATTGAAGCTCAGTAACTTTCAGCAAAACAAGAGACACTAGAAAGTGGAATCTTTAATTTTAATCTCTCTGACACTAGCTAATGGCATATTAGTATTACAGTGGTATTTGATTGGCGGATGTTTGGAGCATTGGTTGGGCTATGATTCTGGGTCACAATAGTATAATTTCTGAAACATTCTCCATAAAAATCTCAAACAAAGTGCTGTTGTGACAGTTGCCATTGTGGCATGATCAATGGAACGGCAACAGAGAATCCATGTTCCTGAAGGCACAGTTATTGATGGAACTCCAGTGGAAGGAAACCTGCCCATTGGGCTGTTCTCCCCTCTAATCCATTTCTAACTCCTTTGTTTTCATTATATCTCAGTGGAAATGCAAGTGAGTAACTCTTACCACTTCAACAACCTAACCCACTGTTGAGAGCAAGGACAGAGCAGCATCCATGGTGTAACACAGTTCCCCTTGCTCAATCTAACTCTGCTTCAAGCCCTCATCCTGCACCCAGCACCAGGAGCCTTGGATTTTGCAGCTAGAAACCTAACCCAGCAATGAATCACAGGGAAGGAGGAGTTCAAACTGTACACAGACCCACTCAAGACAGCAGCAGCAGGAAAGTAAATCTATTATTTTATCTTACTTGGGAACAAGGCAGAGAGATCTGCACTGTTGAGAAGCTCACCACTGCATCAGGCTTCATAGCAGCCCTAAGAGCCTTAGTGACCTATTGCAGAACAAAACTATGGAGTGACAGTTTTTTCCTTGGGAACTAATACAAAGGTGAGAGGATAGACCCCTTTGTTACAGCCTTTAGGCCCAACAACTGCTACATGGCATTTTGGACTTGGAAGCTTGACAGACTCCCTGATTTAGGGCACTAAAATTCACTAAAAAGACTACAGGCAGAAGCTATAATAAAGAGAGTTTTTTAAGAGACACATTTTTATTGTAGGACACGTCTTACACTCAGAGACATCTCTCTTCAACTTCACATTGAAATTCAAAGCAACCTTCCTGGGGGTGGCATAATATATGCTGGATGAGTAAGACGTCAAATATGGACAGAGGAGAGAACCTTCTAAGTGACCCATCTACTTCCCTCTGTAAAGACCTGATCCAAGGCCCCAGCTCCACCTATCAGGCTCTGAGCGGGATGCTAACGTGCTGACCAGTGGGTTAGGTTGTCAAAATGCTAAGACTTACTGTCTTGCATTTCTACTGGGATATAATGGAAACAAAGGTGTTAGAAATGGATGAGAGGTGAGAACACACATTAGAGGTCATTGTGTCTAGCAGATACAGCAAAAACACAGTTGCACTTGAAGCCATGATGCCCAACCGACTCTTGTACTGAAGATAGAAAAATCCAACACAAGCAACTGCTCACAAAATGATAACTGCAAAATTCACATGACCAGATTCAACATTCTGCTCAATACATTTCAATATAGCACTGATGTGTAACCACTGGTAACCCCTTACAGTGGGCTAATAATACAAGGATGTCTGAAGGAATTTTTGATATGATGTCACTCACCACCGCAACAGTAGCCAGTTAGGTTTCTGCATTTCATGGCCTCACATTGATTTCAGCAATTTTCAATATCTTTGTAGCTGCACGCTAAGTACAAAAAGCTTTTCTGGCCTTCTTCATTTGATAGCCTGTCTCAACATGCAGTCTGTTTTCAACTCTGTCAACCTGAGAAGAATAAAAACACCCCTTTTCAGTCTCCTTCTATCATTTCTAACCTCTTCCTGACAAGCGGAGATAATATTTAATCTATTACTCATGTTGAAACACAGTACAAGCTTTAAATCACGCCAATGGCCTCAAAGGGAGCATTATGTTGGGTCTGGAATGCATTCAAGCCAGGGAAGCTGGAAGTTTCACATTTCAGTGGTATCAGCAGGTTGCATTTTTCTCCCTCCATTTATTTTTGTCTTTGTTCATATGACATAAACAGACATATTTCCAAAGAGGATAGGCAATCTTTCTACCCTTGGACTTAAGAATTCGCCTCCTTCTGTATTCACTTGATTGATAAAATGGAAATAATGCTCACAGTTTAGGGGTCAGTGCTAACAGTTCTTTTCTTCCCCTTAGCTCTGACCTATTTCTTTTTGCTATGATAGAAATTAGCCATGGAAAAGACATTGAGCTCATCTACCACACTTCATTGTCAGTGTAGGATGGAGCCTCATGACAGATATGTAATTAGCTTTTGATCAGGTTAAGAGTTAGGACTTCCCTTCCTTGGGAGAATATTCTACAGTCATATAGATTACTCTATATCTGTGGAATAATTTACATAGATCTAACTATTCTACGGTCATATAGATTTAATCAGACTGAAAATACGGTCCACCTTCAAGAATTTCCTATTTAAGGCATCCAGTCCTGAAAACACATATAAATATTCTCATCAAAATTATCCGTATGTAAATGAGTAAGATGCAATAACATTTCATTCAACTAAGATAAATAAATAGCTGCCCTAATCAATTTTTTTTATTCAAAATGAAGTAACGTCGTGATACATAAAATGCAAAGGAAATATTTGCATAATGTGATGTTCAAATTAAAATCTCTTCCATGTTGAGAAATGTTCTCTTTAGAGGGAACAAAATATTATTCATTAAAAATTCTATAGGACTTTTCTAGAGGGGTTGGAACTGCTGATCTGACCACCACTTTAGTAACTAGCCAGTGTCTGTAAAGTTAGCAAATTATTCACCTTTACTACAGGTCTCTAAACATTCCTTTCTTCACTGGGCTTGATTTATTTATTGTGAGATGCTGTTAAAATTCCTACGAGACCATAATTACATATAAGTGACTTCTCCATTAGTCTTTTAGCTTGTATAACTGCATGAGATAGACATCATTCATCACTACTGCAAATACACTGACTGATAAGATTTCAAATGGGTGGCAAATAGTCTGTCACATTATAGAATTACATTTTCTCCCCTCCTGGATGCATGGCAAAAAACAGTCACTAATGTAAGAAAGGTACTGCACAGAACATCACATCATGATATCACTAGGCAGTGTTAATCATTCAAATCACTTGTAGAATGTGAAGGACTCCCCGTGGAAACTCTTAGACTTCGTACAGAACCACATCTAGCTGCTGCTTTATAAAAATTGTACTGGCTCCTCCCCCCACCACTATCACTGAGCGCAGAAACTCTGCCAAAAGCAGCAATACATTGTAATATATTCATCAACCAGTCATCCATGCTGAAGTTTGAGAAATAATTAGCATTCCGTATGAGAATTTCTTTTAAAATCACAATATGCAAGAACTGATTGCAAAATAAATGCCATTACTTATTCCTATGTTGTTATATTCAGAGGTTTCTATTTTTGTTTTTGGAAGAGGCTCTATCAACCCCGTGGTGGAGAAGAGGATGAACTTGTGACTTACAGCACAACAGGATTCAAGAGATCTGACTGCTATACCTCTCTGTGCCAGAGGCTCGGCCTGGTCACTTACAACCTACCACTGCCAGTCTGTGCTAACACTAATGGGGCTGTACAAATGGAAGGAAGGACAGCAGATCTTAGGGACACCTCATGGAAACACCGCTGAAATGGCTAAGCATGTTATAATTTATGCAGAGACAAAGTGGGTGAGGTAAGGTTAATTGAACTACTCACCTGGTCTCTGTACTATCCTGGGGCCAACACCGTATATATAATTAATGCAGATATAAGCAGCAGCTACTCATTAATACTGTTTTTCAGTTATTGTATGCAACATTAAGCTACTAATAAAATGCAATAATCTGATAAATTTTTGATAAGTCTGAATTCTTCTTTCCTTAGAAAAGCATAGATGGTTACACAAATATTTGAGATTGTGATGGTCCAGGATCAAACCAAATGACACATGAGTGATACCAGTGGTGTCTCTAGCCCTGCCTACACTGATGAAGAAAACCAGTTTAGCACACTATTTAAGAACAATTAACTTGAGGGGCACTATTAGTCTTAAACTGGATGCAGAAAATGCACATAGACTACGTGTGTTTGTACCCACTGCTTGTCTTTTGTTTTATATTCATAGCACAATCTTTGGGACGAGCACCATGTTTTTATTCTGTGCTTATATTGCCTTAGCACACTGGGATCCTGCTTCAGGGCTGGGGATTTGACACATTCCTGAATTACAAATAATAAATGTACATATCTTGCTACTGTTTTATTTTATGTTACAACCCCAACTGTGTCCAGTAATATTTCTTAAACTTTTAGTGTCTTTTCTCCCAAGTTTCTCCAATTTATCTTTAGTATGAGATTTAAACACCTCACAAACAGGAGAAGTTAGAATTTCATCCATAGACCAGCAATCCAATCAACACAGTCAACAAAACCCATGCTCCACTTATTTTTAATACCCTTTCTAACCTGGATTGCTCACTTCCCACTAGCTTCAAAATTGGACCAAAGCAGTTGAAATGAAAGCAAAAAGAATATTTAACAATGAAACTGAATGACAGCCATCAGTACAATGAGAAGAAACTGTAGCCATGTCCATGCTAAATCCCCTCTGCTCCACTGCCCTCTCTCCTGTAAATGACAGAAATTACTGACAAGGTTAGCTTTTGGGCTCAATGCCAAAAAGCAGGGATGGAAGAAAGATGTTCTTGGAGGTTTAAATCTGGGGAACTGCTAAATTTATTTACCTGAAAATGTGGCATAGTCCTTGATTATGTCTGAGACTATAAAGGAATCAGTGAGAGTGAAGCTTGGTTTTGACCATCTGACTAAATTCAAGGTATTGAAATGAAGGACAATGGGCCAAATTCAATTCAGACATCAAGCACACAAAATTCCCAGTAATTCTGAGGAAACTGCATAGGTATAGCTTGAACAGAATTTGATTCTTTATTATGAAGGCACAGACTGTTCATGAAAAGGAGTAACTATAAGGTTTGATTCTTTGCCTTATTAGCATACTGAATATACCTTAATCTCAATTATTATTTGAGTAGCAGTGCTTATCACCGGGCAAGGCCTGTAAAATCAATTTTACTCATCAGTTTTTGGTATTACATTCCTTTAGCTGACACTAATTTGGAAATATGCAATTCTATAATGTCTTTGTGAAGGAATGAGTCATGTTTTTATTGTTCTCTATTAGCATCAAAGGAAGAGATTATTTGGAGGCATTAATCATGTGAAGTTCTTTGCACATAGCTTTTCCCCAGAGCTACAGGGCTCAAAACTGTAACCCTTCCACTGCTTCTAGGCTGGGCTTCAGCTATTTGGAAATACCCTTTTAAAAGCATGAGAAAGTATAAAAAAGCACTGTGTAATCCTTGTTTGGGTAGAGTGATCTGTACTTACAGCATGGTAATGAAACAGCTGAGAAAAATCTGGTTGAACTTAAATACACAATCATGCTGTGTAATAAGTGAAAACATGTCAAGCAGACAGACCCCTAGACATCTGACATCGAGCTAAAAAGAAAGCTGCAAAATGCAGCCCCTGCATGACAGCTGTTCATAGACTGTGGAATTCCAACATCTGAAAGTAAAAATGACACAAAATGCTGATTTCTCTCACACAAATTGATTCTGGCAGAAAGCACAAGGATTACAGTGTATTTAAACAGGCTACTGTGTTAGATGTAACATTTAAAAATTTGTACTGAGGGTTTAAGAGAATTTGGCTTTTGCAAAACAATGCAGGTCTTCTTTAGTTACATATTTCCACCTTCTACATAATATTTCTGAATAAAAATTAATTTTTTGACATGTCAAATTTTTATATATCATTTGTCTATTTTATTTACTCTTTATTGCTTATATCGTATTTGTCTATTTTATTTACTCTCTATTCCTTATCATATTCTCTTAGCTCTCCAGAATGCATTTTTATGACCAGTTTGGTAATTTTCCTTAGAAACACAAACCAATAGGGCTCATGTTATTTACTTGTTTATGTAAAACACTTAAGCAGTGAGGTCAGGGCAACTTTGGAAGTAACTTTTCTTTATAATTTGTACCTCCCTGTTCTGATACTGCAGAAATTCCAGTTAGGGCTGCCTGCTGTCTATAAGGCAGTCCATGGATCTCATCCATAACTGTTATGAACACTGAAAACAAGCACAGTTTAGCACTTACAGGTGGATGGATTTAAGACATACTTATCAACCCAAATGATTTTTTAAGATTATTTATCCAAATGTGTTCCCTATCTGCCCCCCAACATTTCTGTGAGTTTTCCTCTTAAGGCACCACTAATTAATGTCGAACAGATAATTCTTTGACCCCATCCTGTTAACTTTTGCCAAACTTCTTAGGGTGCCAAACACAGGAGATCTGCATCCTGCAGAATCTACCTGTTCAGGCTAGGCATTTTGTTCCATCTCTGCTTCCAGCAGTGACGGAGGCTAAAATCATTTGTCAATCAGATGGCAAAGAATGAGCAAATCACAGGCATTTTAGTCATGCAAATCCTTGGAGGATCTGCATCGCTTTAAGAACGATACCTTGCATGACAGATTGAGACAGAAAATCACTGAATACCATACCAAATGACGCAGATGGTGAATCTATTAAAATCTGTTGCTTGGCATTCAACCACTTTTCTTCCATCCTGGATGTAAAAGGGGACATGATAGTCAGGTGCCATACATCATTCTCTGTAATACAGCATGTCATTTTAAAATTTCTGATCAGATAGTTAGTAATTGTATTTGATAGTTATATACTGCTTTACATTTTCAAAGCACTATGTAGTGAATTACTATTGATTTCTTAAACTAGTGGAAACAGGGTGGTCAGGCACCTCTACTTTTTAGAACATGAAAATTACATTTAGGGCACATGAAAATGAGCAACTAACAGGATTGGTGTGAGCCTGGGACAGTACATATAGTACTGTGCAAGCTTCCCTATACCACTAACCCGCAGAATACACTGCTCATCTTGTTTGACTTGGACCAAAATATGCAAAAGTGACTAGTGATCTCCATTCAGCATAGAGGAATTTGATTGTCAGAAAGGACTAAGCACCCACCATATAGAAATGAGAACCTGATAAAGGAAGTCAAACTGAAATCCTAAAAATGGAGTGCCCCCACCCCCAAAACAAACAAACCAAAAAACACTAGCCACGTCTAGAGATCCTGGCTTGACAGAACCCTATTTTAATTCTGGACTTCCTCACATAAGTACATCTTCTCAAGAACATCGGTCTCTGTGAACTGGGTAGATTTAATAATGTGCACAAAAGATCACTTATTTGGTACATATTGTAATAACAAGCAAGTTCATGTGGTGCATGATTAATATGAAATGCTGGTCTCTTGATTTGAAAAACAAATCTATTTTAACTGCACCACCTAGCCTGTCAGCTCTGGAGATAAACATGTTTTGAAATTGTTTTTCACAATATAGTTTGAGGTGGAATGTTTCTAGAAGTCAGGAGATGGGAAATAACCACACATCATAGCATCCTGTCTAAGCACTAGCAACGCATGTTTCCTTGCTCCTCATTATTCTTTTCAAAACCTGACCAACACATGCAGTCTCTGGTCTTGAAGCCACCACTATACTGCTTGATAGATACTCAGAAAACTCAGTATATAACTTAGTCATCTTTTGCTTTCTTTTTGGGCAGGACACCCATGCCAACATGGGAACAAGTGATGGGAATCCCCTTCCCTACAGCATTATTTGTCCCATTTGACCAACAACTGCTATTGTTTCTGCTGCCATTGAACAAATGACAAAAGGGGTTGATTCTCCTCTACCACCAACCACTTCTGCAGGTTCTCCCACTCCCTCTGCATTCATCAGTCTGTATATGCATCCCGCCAGTACACATGAACTGAGCAACAACAGGAAGGAAACTCAGTTTAGCAGAAAAAAAAATGTTTGTAAATGCAAACAAAACCAAGATACAAAGGCAAAAAGAATATAAATAAATAAAAGCTTTTCCAGCCTAGGGATCTCTTTGCAGCAGAAAAGCAAGCTCTGCTTTTCCTCAGGCACTGTCCACTTTCTGTCTCTGCAGCAGCCTTTCTGCTCCCGCCCTGCCCAGAATAGCTGTGGAAAAGAAATGGGGAAGGGAAACTGGAGTTAACCTCTTTTGTACAGGGTAGCAAGGTAGGTCTCCACATTCTCTCATGGGAGGCTTTTCAATTTTGAATAACTCCTAGCTGGAGCAGATCATCTACTTGTACCACAACATAAAAATAATGTGATTAGTATCATAACTTCCTGTCAAAGTACCTGCTGGCAAGATTACTCACCTGGAATAGGTTCTGCACAGCCACACAGCCTGATGAAGTGTGAAACAAAACTGGCATCTCTGATTTAGATGACTAGACTCTGTTGTATGACAGTTATTGAAGATAATCAGCATAGCTGAGCTTGCCTAATAAGTGTCACAACAGGCCCTCTGAATTCAAATATAATATATATCCCCTTTTTCCCAACCTAACATGGAGAGTATAATACATAGTGGTGGGGATTAGGCATTCAGTAACAACCAAGCAAATCCTATTTGCTTATCAAGGAAAACAGTCCTGCAGAACTGGGCCTGTATATCCCACTTCTAAAAAAAACAGCTTTCATTTAAGATTTCTGCAATAATAGGACATTACAATATAGTGCTTTCTAACTGGCAACTAAAACAACTAACTATCTTCCAATGCTCCTACGCTCAGGGATACAAAAAGAAAAAATATTTCAGCATTATTTTTGTAAATAAAACAGGCAGTCAAACAGGCTTATGTTATTGTCTTGCCAGGAAACACACAGAAGAGATTCGAAGGCTTCATCCTATTTTGGTATTGCAAATGTTTACAGTTTGACAGCTGTTTAGGACCACCAAAAGACTACAGATTTGAAAGTTAGTTTCAACTAGCAGATGAGTTCTGATGTTATTTATTTATTACGTTAAAACTTAAAACTCACAAAGGCAACAAAAACCAATTGTCTTAGTCCCAGTCCCATAGGCCCCCATTGCAGTAGTATTTCAATGCATGGTACAACATTTATGACTAGTTAAAAGACTTCTATGAGATATGGCTTTGAGATAGCAGATTGTTTGTTTTCCCCATCCTTCAGCCCACCCTTATATGTGCTACACTTTCCAGTTCCCAAATTGCTGTCTGCACACACCACTAGCCCTTTAAGAAAAATCCTTATGGGAAGACTAAGAAGTGGAGAGAGTCAAACTCTGTTGAAACAGCCTTAAAACTTTTCCACAAGATATTGGGGTAATATCAATAAGTGTCAGACCTGCATTTTTCACTTCAGAAAATATTTTCTCTCCCCCCTCATTTCTTCTTGCAAAGTACAGTGATTGTGCAGATACCTGCTACTGCCCCTACAAAATAATAAGGAATGCTTCAGAAAATCAGATTGCTTTTTGGACTTAAAAGTGAACACGTGATTTTCATGGAAAGCATCATCACAAAGAAAAGACAAAGGTGTAAAAGATTAAATGAAGAGGTTAATAGCTTCAAAGCATACAGGAAAAAAGATGTGGTTTCTTGGTGGAACTGGCAAGCATCCAAATAAAACAACATTTTATCATTATGAAAGGAAAAGCCTAGAGTAGTCTCAGCTGCCCTTGAATAACATATTAGTGAATCTGGGTTGTGTTCAGAACCCTATCACCTTGATATTCTGCCCATGTGAAGGTTTAGATAATCAGCATTGCACTTGTAGATGGTCACCTAGATCCTTCTGCATAAGGTCAGATTCATCCCTTTGTTGCTACAGATGCACAGAGGAAGGGAAAGTACCTCATGATTTCGCTGGTTAGGGACAGCTGGACCTGGGAACCAGTTTGGTGGCTGCTTTAATTGCACTTTTGTTACAGATACACTCAGCTGCCTCCTCCCACCCCACAATTACCTTTCCCTTAGCTGGGTCATCCTGCCTCCGAGCCTCCCTTTTGGGCTTCCATCACCAGTGTGAAACCACCTCTCCCACTGCCCTGGGCTAGAGAACCAACCCATGCAGTTTTCATTTATAAAGACAGGATATAATATTACTAAACTACTTAGAGTGTAATTAGTGTGGGTAAAATGCTGTGTAGGTAAGTTTTAAGAGCTGTGGTATTAACACTGGGAGCATACCAAGGGATGCTCAGGCCGTATTTATTTACCTGGTAGGATGCCAAGTTATTCATTCTTTTTAGAGTAAAGGATTGCCAAAGTCACTCTCGCTGACTAGAGAAGAAAGACTCTAGTGAGGAAGCTGGGAGAGTGTGTACACATGTATGTACATGAGCAGATCCATTCTTTCTCTCTGCCCTATTCCATCTGATTCCTCCTGCCAATATTTAAATCTCTTTTGAGATGATTGTACCATAGTTAACCACTTCTATTTTTAAGTTTTTCTATCGTAAATTGATACGTATGCAGCTCTGCGATGAAAGACAAATTTTATAGAGTATGAGGAACATCTGCTATATCAGTGGTATGTTTCAACTCTTCCCCATCTGGAAATTCCTCAGATCTGCCCTCACCTCGCAAAAGGTTGAAGTGAGGTGTTTGTAAACCCCTTTCTTGTTGATTCTAGGGCACGCCTGGACAGCAGTGGGCCAATGATTGCCTCTGCATACATTTGTGAGCTCTGCTGAAGCTAGCATGCTGAAGTTAGCAGCGTAGCCATTGCAGTGGGTTGGACTCACCACCCAGCCATGATCTGATCTGACCTCCTGGCTATATACTGGAGTGGCCAACCCACGGTGTTGCCCATTCTGCCATAGCCACACTGCTGTGCTTAGGTACTAGCTCAGAATTACTCCAACTGTTGCACAGATATAGGCTTTGACCAACAAGAATAGAGCTTGTGCCCATCTCTACTAAGCCTGTAGATGCGGGTTAGGCAGATAGAGGAAGAACCCTACAGAATAAAAAGATGGGGGCAGGAGAGTTGAATACTGACCCTACTGAAGTCAGTGGTGGAACTGGATGTTACGTTCACAGTTATATTGCAGCACAGTTCAAAGGCTGTGTAGTTGGGATCAGATCTCCTTTATATTGCAGAAACATGGTCCATGATTCTGGAACTTTCTTTACTTGAACTAACTTCAGTATCCCCAAAGAAACTCACTAATGTTACAGAATCAAGCACTTTAAAAAACAAACAAACAAACAAACAAACAAACAAACAAAAAAAACCCCAAAAAAACAAACAAAAAACCCAACCCCTTTTGTTCCCTATTTAGTGGAATACAAGTGAAAAGGAAAAAAGGTCCCACTTTAGATCACCTTCTGCTTTCAGTGCCAGGCATACTTTTTGGCCTTGCTTACTCCCCTAAAATGTACTTGCTTGTGTGTGCTTAAAGAAAAATCCCCCCCCAAACCAAAACCCTGCCAAAATGAAATATTCCACTACATACACAATTATGGGGAGAGAATTAGGAAAAGGAACAAACCTTTTGTGATGGATATTAGTTACTTCATTCAATGCACTACTGGAAGGTACTCAGTTACTATAGTAAAAGGTGATATAAGAACCTATCTAGAAAAGAATAGAAGTATTCTGAAGTAGTTTGTGTTCTGAGGGAAAAACAGGGAGGATTAGTAAAAGTCTTTGGTCTGGAAACTGCAAATTTCTTCAGGATTTCTAGATCAGTTGAAGTTTGGGGAAGATCAGAAATTTAACCTTCTTCCTTCTCAAGATATTTCAGGACTTTCATGCTTGTCCTTTGCAAAAACATAGAGGGAAACGATACAGGAACATTCCAGTAAGAAGAAAAATAAAAAATAATCCAGCGACCCTCAAACTGAACTAACAAATGGTCAAATGATTTGAGGTTAAAAAAAAGGTTCCATTTGTTTTTTCTTGAATTTTATCCAAGTATGCATGCCCATCAATGCTCAAGTGTAACTTGTGATGGAAAAAGAAAACAACTGAACTTAAAATATAACACGCACAATATGCACCACATTTTGAAAATATCTGAGAACTTAGTCTCTGCAGCCCCTAGAGAAAGTTGGCAAAATGTGACTTAGGTATTATAGACCAGACTGTTATTTCAGTTCCATGCATGTAAATCAGGAGCGACTCCATTGTCTTAAGTATAGCGTAGTAGTAGATACGTCTCTGGATTTATACAGGATTTTAGATTCTGGCCCTCCCTATGTTTTTGGCAGTACTCTTTGTAAATGTAGGCATTCCCCATCTGTGAAAAAAGACAACAAGATAACCTTCAAAAGTTCTGATGAGTTCCCCATAGGCAGTACATGGAGACATGAAACTCATTGCAGGATCAGGATCTAAACTTAGGAAAATGCCTTAAAAATAATAAAATGAAACCACATCTAAAACCAGTTACTGCAATAATAAAAAAAATACCTTTGGTAAAGGAAAAATATTAAACTTGGGAAGATTATGTCTGTTTACTGAGAGATGTATTTTATTTGTCTCTAATTATGCTTGGTAAAGATGACTGGTGATTTCAGAAGAAATAAGATGGCAACACTATTCAGTGTAAACCAGATCATCTAGAATGGTGCATTATTTATTTGAATAATTAAAAGCATGCGTCTCTCTTAAAATATTGCAGCATGATTATTCTAGTTTGCTGTGCCTGAAGTTTTAAAAACCCAGCAACTAAAAGACTTATCTTGAGTCCAGCTATTTCACAGTGATCCTAGTGAAAGATTTTTAGGGAACTCCCACATAAAGAAGCAAGACTAATGAAGCTTCTCTGAGAAACACTGCAAATGGAAAGCAAATTATTCCTTTTAAAATTTGCTTTTCTTTCTTCTGTTCAGCATAGGGCTTTTAACCCCTTTCCTTTGATCTTAGACTACAGTCAGTCCCCTTCACTGTGGTTCATGATGAATACATCTAATGGAATACAATGCTCCTCATCTTCTACTTCTCCACAAAGGTAATGTCAGACAAAGGAGGGAAGGAAAAGAAAAAAAAAAAAGAGAGAGAAATAGGCACAAATAAGTGTGGTAGATGAGAGCAGTGGGCTTTGATCAGCTGCTTTTATCTTGCCATTCAAATATGAAATAAAAGCCATCCACACTAATACAGTGGATTCCCAGAGCCTAATGATAGTTACATCACTGTATCAAGGACAAACAATTAAGAAACACCTCTCCCCTTTTTAATATGCAGCTACATAACAGGGGATGACTCCCAGAAGAATCATAGAAAAGCAACTGATCCAGTTAAGTTAATCATTCCAACAGCAAAAAGAAGGCAAGGGAAGATGAGAATTTAGTTTTACTGGGAAGAAGGGGGCTGTTTGTAATTTTTATTTTTTTTGTTTGTTTGGGATTTTTTCTTTGTTTGTTTAAACAGAAGCACTCTTAAAAACAAAATGCACAGCTGTTTGTTCAATAGCTCCTGTGCCATGATTCTCTATTCACCTGGAACCACACTTCATGAACACACTGTACTTGCTCTCAATGAAAAGGCAGGCTGTACGAGCAGGCAGGGCCAGATGGCACATATTCCATGTGAGGGGAGTGCCTTTTACCAGTTATGTTAAACATCCTAAGGGATGGTAGGTGTTAGAGCAAACAGCAATAATGATACTGTGTTCTCATGAGCCTAAGTAAGTTTAATTAGACTCTGAAATGATGCATTTTAATTGTGAAGCTCCTATCTTGCCAAGCATTTTAGATGACTTCAGTAAAATAGTAGTTAGCATAGCAATTAAGAACTTGCGAAAGTATCTAAAATTAGAGTTGTAGAAAAGTATGAAAGTAAAAGAGAACCGTGATATAGCGCCCTGAGCACACAAACACCCAATTTCTAAACTGAACGTTGACACTAACTCACCATGTGCCATTGAGCAAGTCCCTATATTTTTGTCTTGAAGGGGTTGGGGGAGAGAGGAAATGTCACAGCTTTCTGGCCCCTTAAGAGTAGTCTGGGGAATGGCGGGCAGGGGATGCTAGTCCATCACCCATGTTGGTCCTGGGTGATTTCTTTAAAAAGGCTTAACAAATGGAAAGCCGGACTAGGGGACTCAGCAAAGGGAGAGCTGGACTAGGGAGAAACAGTGTCTTCTGTGACTAAACCAAAGGGTGAAACAGCTGAAGAGGAGAAAAGCCCGGAGCCAGGCCCTGTAGAATACCAGACTGCAGCCGGACAGAAGGATGAAGGTATAGTCAATCACACTCCGGGCTAGGTTGGTTAGGGAGTGCGAGGCAACAGAGCATCTGGGAAGTTACAAGAAAGAACATTTGGTTTTCTTCCAAGGAATGAAAGGGAAACTGAACCCAGCGTTACCCAGGGTCTCTCTCCAGGCCGTGTCAAGAATAAAAAAATGGGGACACAGCTCCTTATTGATGTTTATAGCTATATCTGTAGCTGTATCTATAGCATCGTAGTTTGAAACATGACTGCTACAAACCAAAGCACTCTTACCTCCTAAAACTACTTATTAAATGCCAAGCACACAACCTCTATGTTACAGCAACAGAGCATCCCAAGACAATTACCAAAGGCTAAAATCATTTCAAATAAGTGGTAGCAGGTCATTGAAGGTCACTCACCCTCTTGCTGGGGCTGCTAGTGTGTCAGCTACTTGACCAAAGGAAAGCTTCCTTGGACTAATCCAAATTATATCCTTTTGCCTAATCTGTTACAGTTAACTTGAAGAAGGCACACAACTGACAGTGGGTCACCATGGCAATCCTTGATGGGTCACCAATTCTAATTTCAGTGAAAGATAATAAGTAGTTTATCATTAAAGCACAGTCATAACAAGAATGCAATTTATATATCAGAGGCACCTAAAACCAAGGTTAGCTATCCAAACGTTCCTTCTATTTCCATTAACCCCCTCTCACTCTCATTAGGGAAACTGCAAACATGCAGCTGTTTGGCCCTGCCTTTGCAGGGTCCTAAAAATTATTCTTTAGCTGTGTGATGTTTGGGTTTCATCTACCAGTGGATTGCACTATTGTCAAATTCTGGGGTTATAGATGGGGAAAGATGCTGAACTGGGGCTGGTGTCTGAAGGGCCAATGTGTGTATGGACTAATTAAAGTGGATCCCACTCCAGAAGGGAAATGGTTTACAAAGATACAGAGTGGGCTGAAGCTTTTTAGGAACCCTAAGAGGGAAATAGGGCAGTGAAACTGCAGGGCCAAATCAGGCCACAAGAGGATGCACTGAGACAGCCATCTTCCACAGGGGATAATAATATTTACCTGCCTCACAAGTGGGAGGATTAGTTAATATTGGAAAGCAGTTGAGATATGAATAATGAAGTCATTCTGCTGTGCTAATCTTTCTTATAAATAAAACTAGCCCCCCCCCCATTCTGCCCTAGTAACTTCAGTGCAAGTAGGATATGGATCACTGTCTTGATTAATGGCTCTGTCACAGTTGCTTATGGACTGAAGCAGACCAGTGTCTTTGAGCGCAATGATCCAGAAACCTGGATAAAAGCCATTTAGAACAGAGGCAGTCAGCTATGTGTAAGAAATAGGAGACTCCATGGCTTTTCTGCAAGGAGAAATTCTTCCTTACATTTAAAGAATTCTGAGAGAACTCCGTGAGCTTCTCCCCTCTTTAGGTTACTCCCAAAGAAGCTTAGACACCAGTGTGGAAAAAGCAGCCAATTTAATGAATGGATTCCAGCAAGGAATACGAGAGCTCTTTGATCACAAATGCTCATCTTAGATAGGGATGGAAAAAGGGCTCTAGTAGGCAAGGTGCTGGGCACCTCTTTCAAAAGGTCTGCACATACCTTAATTCAGGACACTTGCAGGTTTGGGATTGTCAGAATAAAATTTTAATTCATCAGAAACACAAGAAATACATACTGCACATATACAAAAAAATGTTTCTGTATGTGATAATGGAAGAGAATGGCTATTTGGGTTTGTTGTAGACACTTTAGTATAGGGAAAGGAACTCCAAAGAGAGAACAAGGGATTTTACAGTCAAAAGCCTGTGGTTCCTAACTCTCAGTCATGTGCATAGAGATAAAATACAGGAATAGGAACATGAGAACAAAATAAAAAGGGCAGGAAGGTGCTACAGATATGTGCGGGCTGTGTATGGAGCTTTTACAAATTCAGTCAGGAATTAAAAAATTAAGTTAGATGATATTTTGCCTATGTGCTCTTCAGAAGGGTTCTGAATTAAAGAAAGGAAGAAGGGAGTGAGTGAGGCAGAAAGTACAATCATTTCAAGAGGCATGGAGGCAACCTTGGTATAAGAACAGGTTGGACAAATGGCAGTTAGGAATGGTCCAAATATACCAAAGTCTGCCTCAATGCAGGGGGATGAACTAGACTAGATAACTTCTCCAACCCTAAATTTCTATAGGACAATAAAACTACAGTAGGTGCTCAATGCATGGATTGGGACCGTGTGTTTCAGTCTGTTTTTGCTCGATAGCCTAACCTTTTACTCCCATGCTGCCATGCCCCAGACATCTTTGTGCTATTTTAAACAAGGCAATAGTTAGCATTTAAAATTTTAGGACACCACATTGCCTCCACTTTGGATTTTCATTTGCTTCCAGAACTCTTGCCTCCTTTTCCACTGCCACAGCTATATTTTAATTGTGTTAATGAATAGAAGAAAAACAAAACCCTCTTGTTTTTAAATATTTCTCTCCAAATATAATCTTTGGGATCTAGTTTATCTTGCCGTATGGTGCCAGCTTTGGTGACTGAGGTACAGATGATAGTGTAAGTGAGGCATGGTCAGAAAGATGAAGATGCTGGCAGCAGCGTTTTGTTTTCCCCTCCACTCTACTATTCCCCAGTAGCTAAAGAAAACGCAGTATTGCTTGTTCGCTCACTCCCTCCAACACACCACTCTATTCATGCCTCACCACAATACCCCGTTCTACCCTCATACTCACGCTCTATCAGTAGCCAATACTCCACCCTAAACAAATACCACCTGCCCAAATAAATTCCCAGATAATCCTCTTAATGTGCTCTCAACATGAAACTCCACTTAATGAACAGCTCACAGGATTTTGCACTAGCCAAAAATTATCCAGGTGTAACCCAATGTAGTAATCTAATCTCAAGATAACAAGCATAGACTGTGTAGTTCACCTGCCTGGCAGGAACATGAAACACCACTGGCATGACCTGGTGTTTAATGAATATGCACTTTGTTGTAGTTTATTGCTGTATTTAAAACATTCTAGGACATATTTCACATTTTATGGGTTTCTTAGGCTGTATTTTCAGATTGCTGCACTGGACAGAACCATTGGAGGCAGCCATTTATTTTAAAACAGCACTGCAATGGAATCTCTTCAAAGATCTCTCTTCTCAAGAATGAAGTAGCGCTCCAAGAAACTCAAAAAGTTTCTTGCAAAAGTGAATCAGGTTTGATTAGCTTTGAGTGACAGACTCACAGCAGGGTTCAGATGGAAATCCACCTTGCACACAGATGATTTCTTGGCAGCTTGCCTGGGAAGCTGTTGTGTAACCCTGCTATACAGATTGCCCCAGAGCTGAGGACCCTGGACTTCCAGAAGATGTGGCTCCAGACCAGTCCTCCTGTGCGAGGGCTTCCAGACTCACCATTGTGGAGCCGTACATTCTCAAACCTGAGTCTAGACTACTGGCTCCACAGGAAGGAGCCTGGAAATCCTGGGGGGTCTCTGGCATGTAGATCCTAGGAGGAGCTTCCAGGCTCGGCAGCTCTAGGACAAGCCCTGCCACTCAGGCTGACCTAGTGCTAGGGAACACAGGGATTTTAGACTCTTGGCAACACAGGTATCCAATTGGAACCGAATCTGGAAGCCCTGAGGTTTCAGTCTACATACTGGGGACACCCCAAAGCTGCAATCCTTTGCAGCTGTGGCTTGTACGTAGCACTCTCACTCCTAAGGAGGAATCCTCACTTTGAAAACACCACATCCCTGTTCCTAAAACAAAAAAGTGTTTGCAGGATTTACAGTCTGTGAGGAATTCAAACCACTTGTTTTCATTCTGATTCAGAACAAAACAAAATTTCAAAATGCCAAAAATAACTCATGTACCAGAAATCCAGAATTTTGGCTAGCTCTAAAATTGAGTTTAATTGATATGCATGTGAAAAAAGTCACATACACATGTTCACGTCATTTACCAATAGTTCTTTTTGTCTTTTGGGTGACTTTTTCTTCCTTTTAAGGTGGATATAAGTTCTGTTAAAGCAATTCAATCAGTCTGACTGATGAAAGCTGTATCCCTCTCGTAGGCTCTGAAAAACAGTACTGGAAAATATGAGGCTTCTGTCTATATGATAAAACTGCTAGAATAGATCTATCATTGAAGATATGTTAGCACTTCAGCAAAGGAAAGTAAAAGACTGAAAAATTACTTTGTTTTTTCTCTTTTTCATTTGCACACCTAAGGTCATTTCATGATACAGTTTTTTTTCCCTCAATCTACTATAAGATCATGAAGATCAACTCTTGAATACACTTTTTCCAATGTATGCATGGAGCATACCGTTAAAGAGCTCTTTTTTTTTGACATGGGTCCACTGCAAAGAACAAAGTTACTGTTTTTAAGAACACCTTGAAGAATGTCCCAGAAAATAATCCTGATTGCCTAGTAAAAGTCTGTCCTGTGCTTGGCATTGAGTGGAAAAATTCATGGACACATGCTGAAGTCTAGCACTTTTGACCCCATTTCTTCTACACTCTACTTTTAAAAGATGGCAGGGGCCTGAATCATCTGAGCTGAATTTCAAGTAGAAGAAACTAGTTGTCCCAATAGTTTTGGCACAGCCTGCAGTGCCCCCACTCCACCCTACTAGCTCATATCCTTGTCTATGTCAGAATAAGCAAGGAATAAATCATTCTTCAGTCTCATTAGGTTACCTTTGGAAACACTGCTACTTTTAAACTCCAAGTGGTGAGGGTTTGTTTCACTAATTATTCAACTCAGGTTGATACCTAAAGACAGCACTGGAGCCTTTAAGAGGAAAATTGTTAGCCAAACATTTGTCTGGGGACAGGGTGGCTTATGCAGTCAAAAATAAACCCTTATAGTTCTCCATACCAAAAAGTTTAAAAAAAGACTTGATAAAGGTGCCTCTAAAGCTAGTTTATGCTACTCTTTTTTTTATTCCAGTCGCATCTCCCCCATTGATCTGTTTATCCATACAAGACATATACTCGTTAATGCTGAGTAACCAACTTTCTTGAACTTCCTTTGCACAGCAGCCAGAAAAGGGTAAGAGATCTCCTTCAAATGAAAACTCCCTCCCATTTTACATGTACATTTCACAAATTAATTAAATGCTCATCAGCATGCTCTGTGTTTTGGTAAGTGATACCAGACTGTGTAGCTTCTCTCAGGGAAAATTAAGAGAACAAAAAACATTTACTGGAGTGTTGAAGGTCACCACTGTCTAATAAAGGATTTCTGATGATGTGAAATTGGAAAAGAAATGATATATTCTGAAGCTATTTTCATCCCATTAACTCAAGTCACAAAGAATAAAAGGAAGTGTAGTTTGAAAGATTAGTTTAGAAATCTGATGTGCAATGAAGGATCATGACTGATATTTCCCCGCTTAGCTCTTTTAAGTTGGGTTCTGTCTCATTCTCAATAGGAATCTAAATGCACAATTATTTTAAATGCAGGTGGCACATCTTGAGAATTATTGTGATTTAATCATGGAATTCATTATTTATCATAATCTCTCTCTAAAGCAACTCCATTCTCAGATAGGTAATATCAGTAGAAATTTTTTCTTGTTTTTATTCAGAGATGAAATAAGCCCCCTGACAATTTATGTTTTTCTATTTTTATAAAAAGAGTCTAGTGTCGGTGAAACATGCTGGGCTGATTATCCTCAGCATGGATACAACTGAAGCGGAAAGCAGTAGCTCAGGCAACATAATTCATCCTTGGCCCAATGAAACTACTTCTAGTGATAAGAAGCTTTCTCGCTTTCATGTAGATACTAAAGAGGAAAGTTTGGATCTAATGTAGTGCTACCCTCTCTACTTGAGAGGAAGTGAGTCATGGAAGTGGATCAGTAATTTGTGACGTTAACTGGGCCAAAATCAGAATGAGCATCATGACAATTGTCATTTGCATTACAGGAGTATCTAGAGGCTCCTTCTGGGATCAAGGAGTCCTGTAAAGACTTAGGGCATGTCTGTGCTAGAAATGCTACACTTCCAATGTAGGCACTGATTACAGTGATGGAAGGGGTTATTCCATTGTTTTAGTAAATCCTTCTCTCTGAGAGGCGGTAGCTAGAGGCTCGTCTTCACTGACGGCAGCAAGTTTGCCACCATCAGACTGAAAAACAACAAGGAGTTGTGTGGCACTTTAAGACTAACAGATTTATTTTTTGCATGAGCTTTTGTGGGAGAAGATCCCATTTCCTCAGATGCTTCAAAGATGATTTTTTTTTTTTACTGGACTAGACTAACACGGCTATCCTTTTTGAAACCATCAGGTTGATCTTCTTGATTGATTGATCTGGTCTGTGAAGACCCACTCAGGAAGCCGATGCTGGAAGACCTCCCCTGCAAGAGTAGCCCTGAGTCAGAGGAAAGGGGTCTCTTTCTGACTCAGGGTGCTGAAGACAGCACACTAAGTAGAAGGTAGGCAATTAGAGGGAGATACATGAAGTATTTTAAGTACTTTGTGTTTCTCCCTTTTGTTGCCACTGAAATCACATGGCAGTATAGACCAGTGTTTCCCAACCAATGTGCCATGGCACACAGGCGTCCTGTCAAGCCTAAGCAGGTGTGTCATGGAATTTTTTAAAAAAACTATACAAAGAATTCTGGATTGGCTCATAAATGTTCATGAGTTAGTTTTGAGACTATATAGTGGTGTGCCTCAAAATAATTAAAGGAACCATGGTGTGCCATGGCAGAGAAGAAGTTGGGAATCACTAGTATAGACCAGCCCCATGTCTTAAAGCTAGGGCAGCTAACCTACATCTTTCAGTGAATGTGTGAATTTCTCTAACCTCCTAAGCAGCATAGTTAGGTCAGCCTCAGTTTTAATTGTAGACAAGTCTTAGAGACAGTCCCTGTCACAAAGCATCCTCTCAATAAATAAATGAAGGATGATCACTAATAGACAATTATCCAGTCTACCCTTGATTTCATGAATGGTGGTTGGTACACAGCCTACTGTAGCAGCTTGTTTCATGGTACAGCTGTTTTTAAATACCATTTGTTTTTGTATTTAATTTATATTTTTCCTGCTTCTGCTGCGTAAGTCCATTACTCCTTGTTTTATCCTCAATGACAAGGAAAATAATTAGTCTTTGACCTCTTTCAGGTAACCATTTACAAATATGTCAATGGGTAACATTTCTCAGTCCTCTAGATTGAAAGTTGCTGAGCTCTAGTAACCTTTCCTCAGAGGCTTTTTGCCATTTTGTTGCTTTCCTCTAATTTGTTTAAGTTGCTGTGCCCCCCTAAAAAAGAAAGTTGTATTTTAGCTGAGGATTATGCCATTGCCAAATGGATAATTACTTTGGTTATTTCGTGCATTATATTTCTTACAGCTTGTAGTCCAATGCAATGTGGAGGTGTGCATGGGAACAGTGCGCTGTTAGCTCCCATTCAATCTATCACCCACTATAACTGCTAGAGAAATGGTAGTTGGAACATTTTCAAACATTTTCAACAACTGGGGAGAGAGGTGTCAAAATACATTATTTAGCTGATGTCAAAAAGTGAAATGGAGACATAGCAATTTTGATGATGGTGTTTTCAAGGGGCAGGTTTTAAAGCCTAGGGTGGACTCTGGTCAATTCCAAGGTGGGAGAGAGAGATCTGTGTTGAAAACCTGGTCATCCTGGTCAGAAAACAGATGCTTTCACACAATCATCTTCTGAGAAAACGTTCAAAAGGGGTCAGTTTTGTTTCACTGCAGGGGAAAACGGAAGTTGCAAAGTCTCAGAAAAAGTAAAATGGGATTGTCATTCTCTGCTCAGCTCTGCTCTACATCGTTTTCCCTGAGGGGTCTATTGGAAGTGGCTCTGAATTGCTTTCCTTTCATACCCCTCTCTGGAAAGCATCACTGGGCCTCTTAACAACTAGCCTGAGACCAACTAACTTAGTTTACATAAGTGCTCAAGCAGTAATCAGAAGGGCGTAACTTTTGGTAGTGTTAAACTAGACTAAGTTCAAGATAGAGGCCTAGAAGTTAAAAGCTATAGATCCTATTATTAATCATCCAAACTATCAGAATCCCTATTTTTCTCCTTTAAAAAGAGCAGCTGAGTCTCTTGTGATGCCTGGCTGAACTTTGTGACTCTCACTAATAAATATGGAAAAACCTCCACACAAAGTCCAAATACATCAGAACGCAATAATCCTTTCCTTCTGGAATGTGGACTGGGGCTGATATTCTGTCTACATGGCTATTTGATATTATTTTTGCATTTGAGCACTTTTTTTAGGATTACAAAAATAAAAACATATTTCATGTCCTGCTTGTTTCTATGGCACAGGTAGATGCAGTAAAGCAGGGGTCGGTAACCCCTGACATGAGTGCTGACAGCAGCATACGAGCCCATTTGGAGCAGCACACAGCACCCTCTGCAGTACCACAGAAATTGCCACTCCTACCACCAAAAGCCACTCTGAGTTGCTTCTTTGGATGGCAGCTGGGGCACAGGAGGTCCTCATCATGCCTATGCCCAAGGCATGCCATGAAAAGAAACCACCCAGAGTGGCTCCTCTCCACAGCGTGCTGCCACCAAAAGGAGCCATTCTGCGTAGCTTCTTTCCACAGTAGACCTGGGGATTCTCAAGAGCAGCCGCTCAGGGCGGCAAGCTGCCAAGAGGAGTTCCTCTGGGTGGCTTCTTTCCATAGGTCTCTGTGGCCCCCTGTCCTCAGGCATGCTGCCAAGAGGAACTGCTCCAGGTGACTTCTTTCCATGAGCAGCTCCTCTCAGCAGCATGCCTGAGAAACACCCTTCCCCATCACACATAGTCAAGCCGTGACTCCTGCTGAATTTTCAGGTATCCGCCACTTTTATTTTTCATGGAAGGGCCTGCTGACACCAGCTGAGGGTCAAGGATGAGGGGCTGGCCTGCAATAAAGCAAACATTAAAGGGAGCACACAGTGTGACTCAGATGCAACTTCTTTCAAAAGCCCTCTCACCCATCCAGATTAGTTTTGCCTCAATAGAAATAATTTGTGTGAAACATGGAGTGACCATTCAGTATATGCACTAAGGTGCAGCAGTCTCTGGCCTAGACAGCTACTACTGAAAGATGATTTCAGAAGTATGAACACCTTAGGTTTTCATGCAGTTGGCAGCAGGATGCAACTGCTTGGCTAGCTCTCAAGTATTCGGAAAAAAAGGTAGCCTGATTTTGTCCCTTAGTGATTTCATCTGATTGCTAATGGAGAGCTCCTTGTTCTCTTAGTCAGGTCACCTTCCTCCATTTTTTGTGACCTGACCACTTGCAGCTCTGGTTAAAAGCAGAAACAGAACACATTTTCCTCATATGCCACCAATGCACTTCACTTAGACCTGCATCATCCCTGAATTTCAAACTCTTTTGAGCAAAGACTGCCAGAACTATTTATGTTATGATTTTGTGTTGAAGGCCAATCTCTGCTACAGACTGAGATGAGATCTTCCAAAATTCACTGCAGTTGTATCCACGAGTAAAAATGAAGCTGATTCAGAGATGACTTGCTAATGTATTTAAAAAATCACATCAACCAGTCCACCCATATCTGCTTTGGAGTATCTCTGTAAATCTCTGATTTTCACCTCCACCAGGTGAGATGGATGAGGTGACATACCTGGAGCAGAATACACAAAGTATATTGAAAGAAATCCCTCTATAAATAGCAGATCTTTCATGCAATATTAAAGGCTCAGATTCTCTCAAATCAATCTGTGCCATGCAGGCAGTGTTGACTGGTGGACTCTGTCTCATCAGGCCTCCTAACAATATTTCTGGTGTAGGAGGGATATTCCCACCTGCCATAAGGCATCAAACTGTTTCTACACCAACTGCCCCCAATGGAGGCAAGAAGAGGCATTTTGGTGGCAGGCAAAAAGTACCTGCCCTACACCAATTCACAACTGGCATATGGCTCTGCAGGGACCTTAGCTAGTTAGCTGAGCAGCCCATAAGCAATGGGCCAGCACCAGTGTAACTTGTCAGGAAAGTGCAACTTATTCTCTAATGCTGTCCTCTTAGCTCCTGTGCTAAAAGCATGTTTTAGTGTACCATCATGGGCTTGACCTTGCCATGATTCATAGATAACTTCAGGCTACTTTTACTAACCTCTTTTTGGCATAGTCAGCTCCTGATACAAGCTATGATTTTAATGAACATTTATAAAAACACAGGGAGACTGAAAGATCAGTCATTTTTAAGGAAACTTTGCTGCCACTTGTGATCAGTTGTCATCAGACAATAGCTGAGACAGTCAGTTTGTAGATGTGATTAGACATAAGCAATGCACACTGACTACGGAAAAGTCCTATTTCCTTTCTGCTAAATTTTCCACGAGGCTAGTTACATGACCAATCATTAGTTAGGATGCAATGTATTTGCATGTGATTAATTCCAGCTAGCCATTTTATTTCTGAGGTTATTTTCAAAACCATCTTCCCATTAGTTCCCCAAACTCATTAAGATTATTAATAAAGTCCAAATAAAAATTACAGGTATGGATTTTGCACTGTATTAAAATCCTCCCCCCACCCAGGTTGCAGTTAGTGATACTAAATGTCTGTCTCAGCAAAGCAGAGGGAAAGTTCCTGGCTCAGCTGCAAGGGGCCGTAACATTAGAGATGTAATCAAATCAGGCCCACAGTGTCTTCGTTCACTCAGCTGTGAAGGATTAAATATGTCTCTGGGGAAACATTTATGTCATAAAGTGTACAATGTTGGAGAGATGTAGGTGACATTTGGCTAGAGATTGTGAGAATTATGTGTCTCTAAACTGTTGACTGCCCCAGAAAAGGGGGGGAAAAAGTATTTTATACCAAGTAACCCCAAATAGATAATAAAGAGAGTTTGGCATGCCACAGCCAGTGAAGTTTTATGTTTGTCACTTATACAGAGTGTCTTCTTGAGACACCACAGATCCATCTATCATTACTGAGCTGCTGTTTCTCTTACACAAACACTAGCATCTCAAGTGCTACATAGCTCAATAAGTGTTCTTAAAAATGGCATTCTGTTAGATTTAACTTGGACATTACAGTCTTACATCCTGACCCTACAAGGTACTGATTGAACATCTTTTACCCCCATAGGCATCCCCAAAAAGGCTCTCTGTGTACAACATCTTAATCTCTCTTTAATTTTCTACCACCACTGGAAGGCAGATTTGAAATCTTCCTCTTTTTCATTTTGAAGTTAGATAAGACTGAACACATCTTTCTCAAGCTGTCTCATCATCTCCACAGGGGAAAATGGAGAAGAAGGAAACAAGGAAAAATATCTTAGGGAATTTGTAAGTTGTCATTTGTTTACCACCCTTTGATGTGACATACTAGTAAGTTAGCAAATTGTTGCTCTCAGTTTTACAACTATGAATTTTTCAAAAGTGTGAGTCACACAGTTTCTTATCTGTACCTTTAAAGAACAAAAAGTGGGGATTTAATACTGATGAAAGATGCTGGACTGACAGCTCTGGAGCACTCCTTTAGCAGAACAAACACACATCTCTGGCTGCCGAGCTCTGAAGGCAGTGCCCCCTATCAGCAGCAAGGCAGAAATTAGGGTGAAAAATTGATCAACCTGCTTACAAACAGCCTTATAGCACCCCTTCTCACTGTGACAGCTTTTTGGGCCAGGACCGCCATGGTTACACCATGAGGTTTCCAGTGGAAACATCTGAACACATGAAACTGACTATTTAAAAAACCCAATGACCATGAAGTTGACTGAAATGGGCCATGAATTTGGTTGGCCCTGATCAGCATCTACAGCCATCAGCACATTGTCATGGACACTAGTTACCAGAACCCATAGTAAAAGGAAGGAATCCATTCTCCTCTAATGCACAGGCTACAGATTCACTCATCACACATATTTTAGAGGGGTCAGTTGGCAAATGTTCACTTATTAATGAGCAGTGCTTGTGGTCTTGGAAAAGTCTACAATATTGTTTTTTATTGTGCACAGTGGCGAGAAAACAATGGGTGTTCTAACAGTGCTTTTGCCTGTTTTGCATGGGTGCAGTTGCTTGTGGACTGGCACATGACTAATGTTTTGTTTATGGGTATGTTTTACTAACTATTAAATTCAGTTGACAACGTACAGAACATTATTGCCTTTCTCCCATCCACCCTTAGACAGCACACTTGAAAAAATACTCCTTTGGTACTGGAGAGGCACAATGCAAGACATTAGTGAGGAAAGGAAGGACAGTGTACTCTAATGAAGAGCTTTGTGGTTTCATAATTTTCAAGAACAAAAGTGGTTAAGCAAAGTAAAGGGCAAGGAAACCCAAGCCAACAAGAAGAATATAAAGCATTTCACAGGGTCAAAAGCATTTGTTTCCTTTCGTTTGTTAGTAAATTAATGTTGCCTTTAACCTAGCCAATTTTGTGTGCCATTTGCTTCCCTGATAGGCTAGCGGGCTCATTAGCACAGAATTGATTCTCTGCTTTGGCCTCTGTTATTCAGTCACTTGGCTGAGTTATCTCAGAAGAGCAGGTAATCATTGTGGCTGAAAGGGTCAGGCTTATCTCCTTTGAATATACAAGTGGGTTTTTTCCAAGTCCTGTCTGTAAGAACATGCAAGTGTACTCCAGGCTGTGTGACAAGATGTGAGATTATCCTGGCAGGTCATCAGAATGAGTCTTCTTCAGACAGCATTTAATAGTAGATCTTTTGTACTTATAACCTGAAAAAGAACCGACGATGCATGAAAGGCTTGGGGATTTTGTTTTTGTTTCAATGAAGAGTAAAAATTGTACTGTAGCACAAGAAGGTGCCTGCTTCCACCACTTTATACATCATTATCAAGATCCTGTCAAGTGGCCACCAAGGAGGTATGTGTGAGAGAGGATGAGAACATAGCATCTCTCAGACACAAGGCCACATCATCTCTCTTTAAACACTGAATGTCGAAAAGAAAGTGAGGTTTAAGAGGTTAAGAACATCAATAAATATATGTACGATTATAAACAAAACAAGCGGGATGTGATCCTTTACCCAAGTGTAATTTCATTTAAAATTAATACACAGATTATACCATGATTTTTGGTTTGCCGTTAACTTGGCACACAGGTAGTGTCACACATGAGCCCAGGATCTCAACTCGCACAGGTCAGCATAGATCAGTTGACTTCAACAGCTTTATGGTTGTTTACAGCACCTGAAAATCTGGCCCATAGTATAGAACAAAAAGATCATTGAGGGGGCCACACAGAAAGTAGAATGCTGGCATTTTTGTTTATTGGGGGGAAAAAAAGAGCATTGTCTCTCTAGGCAAAAATGCCTGTAAAGAAAGAATTACGAGGGTTTTATAAACAGACATGAAAACAGGTAGGTTAAATTACAAGATCCTAAACCTTGACTGTGTCTGCTTCAATTTGCACTGAAATAAAACTTGTCATATGCACTATCGCCAGATGAACTATAGAAGTCAGCTAGCAGACTCGTTTCACAACTACTGAAGTGCAGTCAGCTCTGGAATAGATTGCAGCAGCCATTATAGTTAGGGTAGGGATAGAGATGAGAATTTATGTTGTAATTTAAATAAGGTGTTAGCGTCACAAGATGACTGGCCCTTTTACAGGTCACTAGGGTTTAGTGCATCTGCACTGATTACAGGCTGCCAAGCTGGGCTTAAGGTAAGACACCTGGGCCTTATAAAGATGGGGAACAGCTGCTTATTGCAGATTCTTGCTGACACTACAAGGTGTAGGAAAGCAAACACCAGATAGGAGATACTGGAGAGCAGCGAAACAAGCTTTCAGGAAGGAAGGGCCCTTTCAGCTTGTGCCAGGGGCAAAGGAAATGAACTTTAGAGAAGTCAGAACCCTGGGGAGGATGGCCTAGGTCCAGTGAAAATGAGAATAAAGACTCTGCAGGTCTGAGCTTTATTTCTGAAAGATTCAGTACAGTATCTTAGTAAGTTAGACCTCACAGAAGAAATGGTTAGGAAGCTTTTGTAGATTTTTCTCAGAGTGATGGGGAGACTGAGGTAGGTCTCAGAAGAGCCACACTGACAACCAGTGGATACTATGGGACAGAAGTGTCCCTTGACACTTATTTAAAAACACTTGGGTTAATACCCTACCCATTTCTGAAAAGTCCATCAGAATTTGTATTTATTCTCTCAAAAGACAGAACATCCCTTATTGTGCAGTCTGGAGACTGGTATTTTCAGAGAGACACCATTTCAGAGAGAGACTTCCTGCAAAGTTCTGAACCAGGGCATAAGGTTTCTATTACTGAAATACGAATCCTGTATACTTCAGTTCGTCATTTCCTTTGCAAGGCCACTTGTTCAGGTACTGACCATGGCTGAGGGCTTTTTTTTTTTTTTTTTAAACGATATAAAGAGCCAACAAACTCCATGTAGTAGATACTGAACAACATACAATGAACTATGTTCTAAAAATCGAGCAGTCTCAGCTGGTTACCTCCTGGCATCTCACAGCATGACTGTTTGATTACAAGTATTCTGTCGAATCAAGCAGACCTCTGCATTACAGGCAGATTTAATCAAACATGATTTTTAATGATACCTTTCAGGATGTTATGTATGTTAACTATTCTGAGGTTAGATCTTACTGATAATGGGCCAGTCAAACACATTTAGAGCTTCTTAAATTGTCCGACATACAAACTAATTTATTTGGACAGCCACTCCCTTTCAGTGAGGATCTGCAGCAGTGAGGAGAATAAACTACATTACTGAAGCCTTCAGTCTAAAGTCTGAACCACTATGTCACATTAGATCCCTGTATCTCGTTATCCCTGTGCTCTAATATTTCTGTCATAGGTCATTAGCCGGGTACAAAGGAGACAAATGGCAAAGCTTGCCACTTAACAACCTGTGCCATTTTTACACCAGGAACTTATCTTAAAGTACAAAAAGAGTTATAACATCTAGAGTCACAGTCAGTGCATCTGACAAGTGTTGAGAAAAGTGAAACACCTTAAAGAAGAAATTATTGTTTCATATGAACAATTATCTCAAATTAGAGTTTAAAACTTAATGGGAAGTCCTCTGTTATCCACAGTATTAGTGATTCTCTGTCAATCAAAATGATAGAAAAGCAGTACAGCCAAATAGATGCACTTTTCAAAGCACTGACAACATCCATGGCCTGGCTGAAATGCTTTGTTCTTTCAAAGCATTTCACAACAATGCACAGACACAAAGTAGTTTTAAACAAACATTCACCTCTCTTTTCACTGCTATTGGAAATTGAAGACCAGATTTCCCCCCCCCCCCCAATTTAGGTACTTTTTGCAAATCCTGCTAGACATGCTAAATTCAGACCTAGATTCCTAATTCTCAGGTTTAAGTATCTAGGGATAAAATCAGAAAGGCCAAAGGACAAATGGAGCTGCGGTTAGCGAGGGATGTAAAGGATAACAAGAAGGGGTTCTACAAGTATGTTAGTAACAAGAAGAGGATCAGGGATGGTGTAGGCCCCTTGCTGAATGGGGCAGGCATCCTCGTGACAGAGGATGAGGGAAAAGCTGAAGTGCTCAATGCTTTTTTTGCTTCAGTTTTCACAGGCAGGGGCACCTCCCAGCCCACGACCATGGGTATGGCAGACTGGAGAGAAGAAAAGAGGCCCTTGGTGACGTAAGGTCAGGTTAGAGACTGCTTAAAGAAGCTGGACGCGCACAGGTTCATGGGGCCGGATGAACTGCATCCAAGGGTGCTAAGGGAACTGGCCAATGAGATAGCAGCACCACTGTCCATTATCTTTCAAAACTCATGGAGAACAGGGGAGGTGCCAGAGGATTGGAAAAAAGCAAATATAGTACCTATTTTCAAGAAAGGGAAAAAAGGAGGATCCGGGGAATTACAGATCTGTCAGCCTCACCTCAATCCCTGGAAAAATTATGGAGCAGGTTCTCGAAGAATCCATCCTCAAACACTTAGAGGAACATAAAGTGATCAGGAACAGTCAGCATGGATTCACCAAGGGTAAATCATGCCTAACCAATCTCATTTCCTTCTATGATCAGATGACTGGTTTTCTGGATGCAGGAAGAACCGTTGATGTGATATACCTTGATTTTAGCAAGGCTTTTGAAACAATTTCCCACAGCATTCTCATTGGCAAATTAAGGAAGTATGGGTTGGAAAGGTGGACTACAGGGTGGATAGAAAACTGGCTAGATCAACAGTTTCAGCGTGTAGGAATCAATGGTTCCATGTCTGGCTAACAACCAGTCACGAGTGATGTGCCCCAGGGGTCGGTCCTGGGGCCGGTTCTGTTCAACATTTTCATCAATGATCTGGATGATGGAATAGACTGCACTCTCAGTAAGTTTGCGGATGACACCAAGCTGGGGGGAACAGTAGACACATTAGAGGGAAAGGACAGGATTCAGGGAGACCTAGATAAATTGGAACAGTGGGCCAGTAGAAATCTTATGAGGTTCAATAAGGACAAGTGTAAAATCCTGCACTTGGGACGGAAAAACCCCATGCATTGCTACAGGCTGGGGAGTGATCAGCTAAGTAGCAGCAGTGTAGAAAAGGACCTGGGGGTCATGGTGGATGGGAAGCTAGATATCAGTCAGCAGTGTGCTCTTGCAGCCAAAAAGGCCAATGGCATACTGGGCTGCATCAAAAGAAGTATTACCAGCAGGTCAAGGGATGTGGTCATTCCCCTCTATTCTGTACTGGTGAGGCCACATCTAGAATACTGTGTTCAGTTTTGGGCTCCCCACTACAAAAAGGACAGGGACATGCTAGAGAGAGTCCAGTGGAGGGCAACCAAAATGATTAAAGGGCTGGAGCACAAGCCCTATGAGGAAAGACTGAAAGTATTAGGCTTATTTAGTCTGCAGAAGAGAAGACTGAGGGGGGATTTGATAGCAACCTTCAACTTCTTGAAGGGATGCTCTAAGGAAGACAGAGCTCGACTATTCTCGGTAGTAACGGAGGACAGAACAAGGAGCAATGGTCTCAAGTTACAGTTAGGGAGGTCAAGGCTAGATATTAGAAAAAACTTTTTACTAGGCGAGTGATGAAGCACTGGAATGAGCTGCCTAAGGAGGTGGTGGAGTCTCCATCTTTGGAGGTATTTAAAGCCTGGCTAGACAAAACCATGATTGGGATGGTTTAGTGGGAGTGGTCCTGCCTCTGGCAGGGGGTTGGACTAGATGACCTCTGAGGTCCCTTCCAACCCTAGGATTCTATGAAGTCCTTGTGATCCATAAAACCCCAACTGAATGTTGTAGAGTACTTAAACTCACTTGGCGCCTATGTCTCTGCCTCTGGATATGTACTTAGCTGACTGGCTCTGTGCATCCAGGCACCAACCCCCACGTAAGCCCCAGAGATTCATGAACTAGGGGAACATGAGTGTTAGCCTGAGTTATATGGGGGGCTTGAGCCAGCACGTGGCCTCTGAGCACATCTATTGGATCAGAACAGAGGAGGAGGTTTTGCCTTCATTGATCTTATGTTTATTTAGCCCACTGACTAAGCTCTTGGCTAGGAAGTGGCAGACACAGGTTCAATTCCCCCTCCTTGCTAAAGGAGGAGAAAGATCCCTGTTCAGATCCTATCTTCTCCTTTGGCAAAGAGGCAAGGAATTAACTCTAGGTCTCCTAAATCCCAGCTGAGTACTTTAACTATTGGGCTAGCAGTTATAATGGGGTTTGTGGAATCACCCTTCCTCTTTCAGCTGTTTTTTGTGGGCACTGAAGTAGGTGTTTAGCTCATTCCTGCAGGAAATGTCTGAGATGCTCAGGCAGCCTGCCTCTCAGCAGCAGGTACCAACTCATGGACCACTAGCAGAGAGATGAGCCCCCTGAAGCCTCTCCCTAAGTGCCTCCTTTTCTGAGAGGCCAGGGGTTCAGTACACATCTTGGGAGGCTAGCTTAAGCAGTTGTCTGCCTAGCATGCTTGCTTTTGTGGACTGCATTATAAGGCACTTACATCTCCCCATTTCTTGTATGGAGAGCTTAACTCACCTAACTCAGGCTTTTTGGACTGAACTACCAAACGGAAGCAAAAAGTGGGAGGGAGCTCCAGCTAAAGGAGGAGTGAGGGCATAACCTTTGTTATATTTCTTGCTTGATGTTTATAGCATAGTCTGTTTGGGGGGACTGTGTACCGAGTCTAGTGGTTAGCTCGGCTAGGCAAGGCTGAGAGCTTCCTAATGAAACTCTAACCAACCATCCTTTGAGCCTTAATCCCTATAAAACAAGCAAGGAGTCCTGTAGCACTTGTGCCACAGGACTCCTTGCTTGTTTTGCTGAATGAGACTAACACCGCTGCCCCTTTAGAACTTAATCTCTATAGGATCCCTCAAGAAGGGGGGTGGGCTGACTCAGAGGGAAAAGGGGGTTTAAAAGGCAAGCAAGCAGAGGATAAATCAGTTTCTTTAAAAGCAATATCAATTAATTGAATACTCAACAGTAGACAGTAAATAACTATTAAATTCCAAAAAGTGAACAGGAAGTAGTATAAAGAGCCATATTAGCATTCCCAAGAAATAAAGAATGCTTTAAAACTAACAGGAGGATATTTATAATTCACTATTTTATGATCCAACATAATGGAAATAGGATAGTTGGAAAATACATTTAGTTGTATCAATACCAGATAAATTAAACACAAGAAATTATAATTCTCAGCTGCATAACCTCAAGAGATGCACAGTTTAAATTCACCAAAATCTAAATAATTCGTTCAATTTGGCCTACCTATTTGTAATAAATATTACAGGTTTCCTTTCACTGGTCTCAAATTCAGTAATTAAAAAAAATTACAGAATCTGAGAAATATATTCCACTATGGAAAGAACTACTGAAATGTATGCCAACCCTTAATGATCATGTTACCATCTTTTCAATGGTTCCTTAAATAAAACAACTTTTTTAGAGAAATGTTCCACATGATGATTAGTGAGATTCAATATGTAACTAAATCCTGCTCATGAGATGTTCATTATCTAAAAGCAAAAATAAAATGTTCCTCCTTAAAACTTGAGAGCGCCTTAGATAATGTATCACACTATTTCCTGCGCATTCCTTCTGGTAACATAGGATAATATAGCAATCACTGCAAAACGCTATGATAATCATACTACTTAAAGCATGGTTTAAGGGTGACCTCTTAATTAGTACTTATATAGGTTCTCATATACCATATAAGTGGATAAACAACAAATATGGTAGCACTGTGATGCTTCCCCAGTGTACCAAGTGTTATTAGGCATCTCAACACCATCTTAGTATTAAGTCTTCTCTGCACATGTAGTAGATCAGCTCCCTGAATTCATCAGCCTTTGGCAACATGAGTCCATTGACTTCTAGGCCTCCATAGCCTTGGCTCTCTCAGCCCAGATAAATGATGGACATATATCAACCGAAGTCCTCCAAGCTTCCATCTGGAGTGCTTAGCCCCAGTTACACTGAATACACAGAACTGTTATTTCCAAGGAAATGCTACACACCAACTTGTAAGATTCAACTCAGGATCAACATTTGAACAGCACATATTTTACATATGTATTGAAAACAAGAATAAGTTAATTATCAAGAAACAGATTCAAATGAGAGAACAAGCATACTGGAAAACAATGGTTACATATAGAACTATCATAACATGTTATCCATACCCTAAATTTAACTAAAAAGGCAGTGCTCAAATCCTTGTTGCCAGCATTTTCAACCAGTTTGGCTCTGGTCCTTTCTCATAAGAAAGCCCACTGGTGGCTTGTCCTAGACTGAAGGATGATCTGGGTCTTCTTTTGCTCCTCTCCTATAGTGTCAAAAGTTCATTCTTATTCCAAATCAGAACAATCCTTGCTGTTCTTGGCCTTTCTGTCAGCCCTACTGTCTATTGAATAGCATTTTGCTCATACTGTAAATGGGTCTTCATTGTAAATGATACAATACTCACTTTGCACATGATCAGCCAGAGTAAAACATGCATCCCTTTCCCCCTGAGGAATACGTGTATGTGGATTACCTTTTGGTGACACGTCTTAATTCAAACACAGAGAACCGAAGTTTGAGTATCTATACATAATTCACATTTTCCACACACCACTTCTCACAATGATTAGGATGACCAATGTGACACTGGCTTTCATTAGAGACCTTAGATAACTTTCTTTGGTGACTCTTTATGTACTCCTGTGTCCACTGTCATTCAACTTCAATAAGTCCTTGAGGCATAACCATGCAGAATAAAAATGGATGTTGTACAATATTCAGTCCTTAGGATTCAATCTTGCCTTGCAATGAAAACCTGTGTTTTGTCATCTTAATCTTGACAGAATAAGCTATATTACAATGAAATATCCCTTTGTGACATACTGAAGTATTGACTAATGTATCATCACATCCCGTGTCAGCCTTGAATGTGTGTCTGAAAGCTGCTCTTTAAAGTAAATGGTCTGTACTAAAGGATGAAGTCAAAGTTTTTCCTAACATTCACTCTTTCAGGAACTGGAAAAAAAAAAGAGAAAGTGAAGAATAAAAAGAAGTCACAGAAGAAATTAATAAAATCCTTGCCAACACTTTTAGTTCAAATGTATTTCTGGTTTTGATTGATTGTCAAAAATCATCAGACAGGGAAAAAAAGCAAGTTCCCAACACACAAGACAAGTGTGAATAATTGGGTAGGTGATGGAAACACAACAATGTTTTTTCAGAAGTGTCAGAAGCATAATTTATCACTCAGCAGCTTCTAAAGTGTGTCATAAACCCAAGAGTGATGTTAACAAGTTTATAGACTGCTCTCCACCACCACCCACATTAGGTATATTCCTGCTCCTGCATTTAACAGTAATGTATATCAGACATTAAGTCAGAGCAGCATGTATATGAATTTGAGATGACAATGCAATAGTGCACAGGGACAGCTTGGTTTAAAAGCCTCCTCTTGTACTCTATGACCTGGAAGTCCTTTGGTTTTGTGCGTCTTCTGACCCTAAAGTGTGTTCTGCTTTCCTCTAGACAATGATTTTTTTTTTAAATGCAGCAATGGTGACTATTTCTGATTGCTCTGATGTAGTATATGAAGAACCACTGGAAACAGGAACTCAATAAGAAGGGTAAGGTCACTGATGTCAAAGGAAGCAGAGATTGAAGCAAATAGGTGTCAAGACAAGACCTTTAGGCTTGACAGCACTAGGCTATTAGTGACTTTTTTGAAATCTATTTTTGTGCAATGGAATGGGAAGAACCAGAATTATTCAGAATGCCTGATGAAAAATGAAATTGTCAAGGTATGCTATTTTGTTGAAACCAGAATATTTGAAAGATGCATGTCTATTTCAAAAAAAAACCAAAAAAACCCCCCAAAAAACCCAAGAAGGATATTGAGGTAGTCTTTCTGAAAGAGATTCCTATTCAACAGATTTGTGGTTGGAGTACTGGCTTGTGGAAGACTCAAGTTCAAGTTCCTACTATGACCCAAATCAGATCACTCTGAATCATGAAAAGCAGGATCTTGAACTTGGTCTCCAAAATGCCAGGTCAATTCCCTAACCACCAGCCTACAGAGTGAGCAAGTTACTCTCTAATGCACTTTAAAATAAATATTGAAACATCAAAATTTGGCACAAAACATAATTGTCTTCCAGAGACATCAAGGCAGAAGTCAAACTCAAGAAGAAGAATTAACAAGCTGCGAGGATAGAACTGGAGAAGTGAAGAAACTGGCAACAGACAGTTTGCTCAAGGTGCTTGATGATAAACAGAAGGAAGATGATATGGGAAAAGTTAGACCGAAGTTTGTTCAAGTGAGGATTTCCTCTGGAAAAGGGAAACAGTGTGCTTGAAGGCAGAGGAGAAAAATTGGATTCACCATTTGATGTAAATAAATGTATGAACATGTCCATCACATTTGTCTGCAGAAAGGGCTTATTCCTATGAAATCCCGGACACCCTCAATTTCCCATGAAGTAAAGAGGAATCGAGGATGTTTGGTGCATTGGAGTTCCAGGCACTATTGCTGCATTATTACCTTAGCATCTTTTGCTACACCTCTGAATATACACAAACACTAGCTGCTGCTCTGTGGAGAAGAAACGTCTATTGATCTTGCTGTAGCAGTTCAGAGCTGTCACCCATATCAATACTGCTACATTAAACAACATTATTACAGCAAAGATAGGAGAAAGCAGGGCATCTAACCAGACAGTCTAGTCTGCAAACAGGAATGCTGAAAAAAGACCAACTTTTGCGGTCTAAATTTAAAACTTAAATATCAACCGGACTTTGAACTAGGATTAGAGATTTCCACACTGCCTAAAATTTAAAGTCTCATTCCACTTGTGTATAGTTTTGATCCATTGCCCCAAAGGCTGCAACATGAATTTTTTGGTTCTCTTCGAGAAAGTAAAAGGTTTAATTCTGTCAGCAGCCAATGAATGGTGTTGCAGCCCTAATTGTGGGCAGAACTCAGCCCCTATTGTTCAAAACCAAACCCAAGGTTGTGTCGTCAGAGCAAGGTGGGCAGAGAAGTTGCAAACATGTTAGAAATTCCCATTCTTCCACAAAATGTAACATCTGGTTTGGCATGACATTCATATAAATATTGGTCTTTAGAGAGAATTCAGACTATTAGATTAGAAAAATATCAGACCAAGCAACATATAGATTAGTGGAGGAGAGCGGTAGATATAATTTCTGGGCTTCATTCCCTGGTCTGCCACTGACCTATTATTTAACCTCCTTGGGTATTTCTGTCTCCCCATTGTTTAATTGATAGTGACAATAGTGGTTGCACTGTGAGGAGTAGGACTTTTGTATACAAACACTTAATTTTTGGGAAGATAGGGTATAAATCTATTCCACACTAGCATGCTACATGCTAACTCGCATGCCCTACCAGCTCCTGAATGTGCTTTGAGGTATCCTGCTTGGGAAGGTGTGTAGATCAAGGCACACTAAGAAACTGGTAACACATGTCAACTGGGACCACACATAGATACACGCACAAGCAGGGCAGATTTACACCCCAGTTTGCAGCAAAATGGATGTTTGCACAGACAAACCCTGAATTCATTATCACTTGTACAGCACTTTGAGATCACTGGATGAAAAAGAGATTAAAGGCATTAACATTGCATGTAATTATGAGTCAGGCTTCAGCCACTTGGCTTTACATTTCTGTTTGCTTATACATGCTACTGCTAAAAAAATGCCCTGAAAGGATATGAATCGGCACATATTGAATTATAAATACCACGAGTCTAATTCTTCACAGCCTTTAATCTTGTGCTGTTATTTAATGCCGGTGCAAAGTAGAAGCAAAACACCACCAAATCATAATGATTGTGTTTACCCCCACTTTGCACCAGTGTAAGTGACTCCATAAAATATAAAGCAATGGAGATCCAGAGACATGGCAGCCAGGGAGAAAACAGTGGACTCAAACAGGAACACATTGAAAGCATTTTATGAACAAATTAATTACCAGTCTCTTGCAAGATGTGATAAGTGTATAGTTATACGCATGCTACAGGGCACAAAAAGGGAATTCTCCAAGGTCACAGACTAGATGACTAGAATCCAAGAGTCCTAGCTCTAGCTATTAGATAATACACCCTCTTTGTATATTCCAGGAAGGGTGAGAGGAATTAAGAGTATTTCATTTAACCTACCTCAATCTAGTGAGACTATTGTGGAGTTTGTTTCCCTACATCTTCAAAGCATCTGATGAAGTGGGATTTTCTCCCATGAAAACTCATGCAATAAATAAATTCATTAGTCTTTAAAAGTGCCACAAGGACTCCTTGTTCATTTTCCTACATTGATCCAAAGCCCACTGGAAAACAAAAAAGACCCCACCCCCCAAAAAAACAAAAGGGGGGGGGGGGGGGGGGGGGGGGATCTGGACTCCTTTTAACCTTATTGGCCTTTAGAGCAGATCTTAAGTACCCTGAGAGAAGACATAAGACAATAGCCAATATTAAACTACTTCTACACTTTAGCTTCTGTAGTAGCTCTCCTTGTTTCTTTTCTCCACTAACCCTTTAGAAAAGCAAGCAAGCCATTTAGTAATGTGATGAGATCCTAACACAATAACTGAATGACTGCACCCTTGCTTTCGTCCTATTCTGATACCCATAATGGTGAAAAGAAGGCCAAGGCTCTGGAATTCATGAAGCAGCAAACGAATGAGGAAAAAACTTGCTGATGGTAGGAAAAAAACCCAAGATTTTCCATGCTTTTGCAGAGAAAGTCAGAACATGTGCCAAAAAAATCAATAATTGCAGCATGATACGAAGTCTTAGAGGGATATGAGTGGATTGGCCTCAGGCCCAGTCGTTTGAGTGAAATTGGTGTTCCAAGGTAGAAAGGACATAACTGTGTCTACAAAGCTGTAAGGAACTGCAAGAAGCAGCAATTAAGAACATTATTTTATGCACTCAGAAGGCAATGGTAGCTTTCAAAAGTTCCTGCTGTGCCGCACCCCCAACCCGATTCCCCAAAATCTCTTAATTCTTTTATGAAACAGACCAAAATCGTTAATGGATGCCAAAATTTCCACTACTTCAAATCAGGCTTCATGGCATGCTGTGAACTTAAAACAAGGGTGTGGAGAATTTATTGCAGAGAATCAAATACTAACTCTCTTGTTTGTCCCATCTAATGACTAGTAGCTGTCACAGGAAGTTCTGCTAATGTAGGTACCCAAGCATGAACATAATTGTCAAATTTTAGGCATTCAAATGGAAAACTTATGGATTTGATTCAGTCTCACCATTAGATTTCAAATACTTGCATGTAAAAAGCAAAAGTGTTATATCTTGGTCAGTTGTAGCTTAATCCTTTCAGTGCAGTTTCAAATGCAAGTTCCTGGTGGTTTTGGAAGAATAGAACAAGAATTTAAAAATGTGTGATTCCTCTGGGTTTCTAATCTGTCAATGAAAGAGAGCTAGGGAGATTCAAGAAGCAAAAAGGGTGATGGGCTTAAGTCCAAAAAAAGTGGCACTAGTTAGACGGTTGAAGTGCTGAACATTAAATGAAACAAATATAAAAGTTAGTGCATTGCCTATTAGAATTTTTCTTCTACCCGAAAGTTAATATCTGAACCTTCACAGCCTGTTTAGTGTTATGATTTCTTATGTGGGGTGGAGGAATCTCCTTTCCCCTTCCCTTTCTGATGTCTCACTTGCTGCCTTTGTGTGAGAATTCTAAAAATGCTTCCCGGTGGGCTGATCACTCTGGGTACTCATTATCACTCTCAAAAGATTTCAGTAACCAAACAAAAAATCCTCATGGATCATATTCCAAATCCTGTTTCATAAGGTCATTACAAATGTCTGAACAATGGCATCTGTCAGCTTTGGAAAAAAACAGGATTGTCAGAACCTTTTTAAAAAATAATGCTAACTTTCATTTCATTCATTAACCAGACCTTGAAATTTTTTCAGAAAAGGTAAAAAGAAAACCTCAGCTTTCATCTCAATCTTCCACTATTCTTTTGCAGAATGAAAATCTTGAACTGCTCAGAGAATCAGTTTCCTTTATCACCTTATTCCAATATTGCTTTAGCTCAAGTTTGAGTGTGATGTCTGATTAGGGGGGAAACCGCCCCACCTCCCTATGGTTTTCTAGGATGAATCCCATATAATGTTGTGGGGAATACAATGTATTCTCCATGAGATGAAAGAAGCTAGGAAAGATAGTGGACAATAAAGTGGACATGCTTTTGCAACGTAATGTGACTGAAAAACAAAGGCAAATACTATTTGGCTGCATATCAGAAAGCAAAGAATCTCCTCTCACATGAAGCTAATGGGGCTCAGACACCTAGAAAATTGCATTAGTTTCTGGACACCACATTACCATCAAGATAGTGACAAACTGAAAAGAATTCAGAAAGCAAGAATTACTAAAAAGTTCGAAGAACTTATTTAAGAGATGATTTTAAAAAAGGCAGATTATGTCTTGTCTGGGTAAGTAATGCCTCTGAGGAGACAGTGAAACAGACTATACACACCTACAGGTAGAACGTGAACACTGTGGAGTATGCTGGATTATTTAATGTGAAACACAGAATTTAGGCTGACTGCCAGGAAAGAGTTCTAGATAGTGAGAGCTGTTAAGATGCAGAATTTTCTCCCAAGAGAAGTGGCAGAAACCAAACATTAGGAGATGTAAAGATAGTGTTATTAAAGAAACCACCATTTTTCTGACTCCAGTAACTAAAGAATTATTCCAGCCTGTTATTCCAATACTCAGATATTTTGGAGGTATTTAGGAAGCTGGAACAAGAAAGAGGAGGCTGCAAATTGTTGTACTATAAGTTTATACTATTTGAATGAATATTTTAGCATCCTGAATACATTAGAGAGACAAGTTAATTCCAGAGATATCACATGGTAACAGAATAAAATCTACAGTTTACGTGGGCTCTCCTGTTAACTACTGATTCATAGTAATGAGTTGACAACAAAGTAACTCCACTGGAAATAATGCATTTTATTTCACAGTAAATACCTAATTAACTCATTACTCCACTGACTAATGGTAGCAATAGCAGTTACAAAATGGACATGTTAGGTTGGCGGGAAGATGATTTAATTTCCTGGGCAGAGCTCTTTGTAGTATTCAGAGTAAATGGCTTTTCTCATTGAAATTTGCCTGTCTTCATGTTCAGAAACAGTTAAAGAATTTACAGCTGCTGCCTGATAATTTGAGCAAGCATTTTTGCTATTAGAATAGACTCAGTCTATAGCAACTTTCAGTTTTTAAAATTTTCAGGCTGGGTTTGTTGGTTACAATTTACTTTAAGTATTACTTCAGGATTTTTTCCAGATCAGCTAAGTCTCCCCTGTGTGGTCAGTATAGGTAGCAGAAGCCATTTCAACCTCTCTTTTTGGAAAAAGTCATAACCTTTTCTATATACTCAGAAAACGAAGATGAAACGACGGCAGTGTCAGCTCCCATACATTATGGATTTATAGTCTTGGTTCTGTTGCAGTGCACTTGTGCAGTAGCCCTCAGCACCAGATGGCAAAGGCACTGGTTGGGAGTTTCAGAGCCCTGTTTTGCACTGCCGAGATACACAAAGTCCTTAAAATATGTTGCATTTCTTCCTCCAGTTTCCTACCATCTACTTACCATAGGATCCCTACACAACTGATTCAACAGGATATGCTTTCCCACTGAATCAGTGCTATGCTTCTTGCCAGGTAGGTCTTACCCAATCAACCTTCAACTCATTCCAGATTCATTTGAATGTGTCTTTATGGATGCTGAATCAAACTCAAATAATCAAATCGAAGCTGTTGGTGCTGCTGCTGACAGCATAGCCTTGCCCAAAGACTCTAGAAGGGTCATTCTGCCAGTAGTCAGAGGTTCAGGGACTGAATTTACTTCCTTTTGTAGGGTACTTTGGATCTAGTCACAAAGAATGCTATATAATAGATATATATTATCAGTATTACCCACTGGTCTTAAGAGGGGTTTTGAGATTATTGGAAAATATTTTGGCTAATACTTACAAAGATGGCTGCCTAATACAAGATTCCTAGGTAGATATGGCCTATTTGTTTGAGGTCCAGAGTAGAATTGAGAGAGATTTCTTTAGCTGAATAGTTCATTTGCCAAAGTGGCAGATTTGACATTACACAGAAGTATTCAGAAATTGAAGTTAAATTGGATGAACATTTTTGGCTAAATAAGAGTTTAAAAAAAAAAAAAAAAAAAAGAGACCAAGCCTAGTGGCTCATTTCAATACTTAATTGAAATGTTTCAACATTTCATTCTGAAATGACATTTTGTTTTGAAACTTAGGTATTTTTGTTTTTTTTTTTAAAAAAAACCAGACCAAACTTAAAAACATCCCAAATGTTAACAATAAAATGAAAAATAATTTTGAATCAAAAAGAAACATTCTGTTTGACCCCAAATGATTATTTTCAGTTTTTTGTTTCAGCAAGGAGGGGAAAACATTATTTTAATTTGCTCCAAATTGAATTCCCCCCTCCCCCAAATTTGGCCAGTGCTCTGAAGTAAAAAACCAAACACAATTATTTGTCCAGCTCAAGTCCTGAGCATATGCAGTCCTCACTGAGTTAACTGGGAAATGGTCATATCTGACACTTTAGAAAGTCAGGTCACTTCTATTTAGGGGACTATGTATGGATTAAATAGACTAAGCTTAGACAACCAGGTTTGAAAAATTGTGTCTGTTAATTTAACTAACAATTACTAGCTAGGAGGGTTTATTATTTATTTGTTTTTAAGTACTGATTGCTCTTTCTGAAGTACATTTGAAATATTCTATAACAGCTAAGACCAGTACAGGCTTTTTTTGTTTGTTTTTTGTTTTTGTTTGTGTGTCGATTGGGGAAACAGTTAAGAGAAAGATGAGAGATCAAGAAGGTGAACAGACACACACTACCTAAAATCTTCCTCAATTGACTGAACACTACAAATCAACATCATATAATTTTGATAACCTAAATGATCAAGTTTTAGGGCTTCCAGTAAATGTTTTGCTTCACATGTTTGCAAAGCAATCAGGGTTGTGTGTGTGTGGGGGGGGGGGTTGTTTTTCGGCATTTATGTGGCAGCTGAAACCCAGTTGTAGTTTAAGTGTGTATTCCTTAAAGCTCTGTAGAACCAGCAAAGTATCTTTTTTCTATTGAGTCTTATAAAATGAGAAAAGACAACAACATACACATACAATAGATAACACAAATGACTATTAGGGGACTGCTGAGTCTTCTGACTACACCCTAGGTACAGATAAAATCACCACTACTCAATTGGCGAAATAGCATCTCCCCCATTAAGACCATGACATTCTATTTGCTCTGCACATTTGCCATCCAGCTGGATCTTTAGTTTCTCAGTTTGACGCACTGCTACAACAGATGAGCATCCAAATGGGAAAAAAGTACAGTTTAAAAATGAGACTAACACTAAAATGAGACCAAAATATTTTACAGGCACAGAATTTTATTTGTAGGCCTGTAATATTGTTTTTACTTGTCATTAGACCAATCTGGGGCCAGGACCTTGTTTGTTAAGTGTCTGGCCCAGTGGTGCCCTTATCCATTCCTGGACTCTTAGTTACTGCTACAAAACAATAACACTGAGTTACACTAAAATATATGTCTCTTTGCAAGCACTCCCATCTTTATAGTAGTAATTTTTCTTTAAATGCCCAACAGGAACTGCTATAGATATTTAAGTGCCAAGACTCACCACAGCTGATGAATGTCACAATCCATTTTTCAGGTCTCCATGGATCAATTAATTTTCCCTGACTTACTTTGAATACTAATGATCACCTGGCTTAATCACACAGACATCCTGTAAAAGTGGCCCTTAATATTGTCCTAATTTTGGGTTACATGCAAGTATGTGTGCATATTTATAGACATGGGAATGAGGTAAGGGGGAGCTGCTTTATTTCCAAATGCAATTTTTAAAGTGTACTACATGTTTATAACATTGAGTTTGAGATGCGCTCTGATAAATAAAGGTCAGAAGGGTTCTGACAGAATGGTACAGAAAAGAATTGGCCATCATGGTGAACAAAGCCCTATAAGGGACAGAACATGTTTTATTTTAAAATATTCAAATTTCTGTGAAAATACTTGTCTTTTCCAAATTAGACTCTTCAACCCTACTCCATGAAATATTTACAATATCTTCCAACTTCAAGAAAAATATTCAACTTCGAGATTAACTTTCTTTTTTAAAACTGGTATGAAAATGCCTTCTGATAAAGAAAGTTCAATACTGCTGTCTACAGTCAGGTACAGTGCAAGTTTCTCTCACATTCTTGGCAAAATGTATTTAATTGTGAGTTGTAACACCATGTGTTTTAGTCTGAAGTCTCTCCTGAGAATGCCAAATGGACCAAACTGAGAGGAAAATAAATTTCCTTTGTAGATGCTAAGTAGTGACACTGTACTCACCCTTCATCGTTGAGCTCGATTAGAGTTTAACTTGCAGAGGAGGAGTTAGTGATATAAAATCCTGCTTCATTTTAGGGACTGAAATTAACTAACTGCATAGAGTGAGAAGGAAGCCCCAGTCCATGAGGAGGGAAGGTATGGTTGCTTTAAGCCACTGTTGTATTCTCTTGAGCCTTGGCTGCTCTAGCATCCCCAGTGCAACTTAGACCCCCAATTACCGGAGCATCCTATGAGTCACAGTGTCACACAAAATGCCCCTTATGGTGCACGCTGCAGGTTCATCGCTAACACAGAGCCAACGTGAGGGCTTGCAAGGGAATTTTCTTAAGGAAGCCTTACAGCTATTCCACATATCCTATTGCCTGCACCAGGCAATGTGCCAACAGTGTTGGAAAGATGGGAAATTAGGGCTCAGACAAAGTGCTAACCATTCGTGCCTGATTCAACACAGGGCTTACATCCATGGGTACTAACTATTGACTTAAAAACTAAGCAAGTGCTTAGCTGCTGTGGTATATTAGACAAGAGCGCTCAACATTGCAAGATCAAGCTGTAAGTATCAACTTTAATTAACCATGCTAAGTTAATACAAGTCTAGATAAATGGAAAGCTGCATAGTCCTGGCACAAGCTAGTGGTATGAGTAATTTTAATAGATGCTTTCCCTTGCATGTTGAAAAAGGTTCCTAGTTATAATCCATACAGCTGCTACCTTATTTTCCTTCAAATGCCTCCTTAAAATTCATTTCTCCAATGATGCCTGCAAAACTCAGCACTTTGATCACAGCTAGATTGATGAGCTGTGATTTTGCCTCTTTTTCCCTCTTTCCCTTTCCACCTCCTTTGTTCCCCATTCATCACACTACCTTCGCCTTGGAATACTCTAAAAGCTGTGGGTTTGAGCAATCCTCTAGGAAGCATAGGGAGACCTGGATTCAAGTTCCTGCTTAAGAGCAGGACTGGAGCATGAGTTAGCCAGGCAAGTGCCCTAGCCATTGATATATGGGATCTAAGGGATGCAGTGGCAGCATCCACCTGGCAGGTTTGTATGTGATGCCTAAATCCCTTTGTGAATCAAGCCAGGTAGGGGGAAGGGAGTGTTTCATTTTGTTAATACTGAAAAGGTTCAATTCAAGATTTCCAAGGCAGCTTCCCCCTATTTTGACCAAAACAATTCACTGAAATTGATACCTATATTTGCAAATTGTTTTGGTCAACCCAAATTTGCATCTTTTTTCAGCCAAAAGATTTTTGTCCAGCTCTGTTCAGAATGTCCATTAATCATCAGTAATCTTCCCAGCCATCAACTGCACTAAATGCAAAGCTTATTTTGAATGAGTCTGAGTGCTATGTGAACAATCATGTTCCCAACATCTTTCCAGCTGTAACCCAGGCCTCTGCATTCAGCAGTACTGGTAGCTCAGATTTCTTTTCTCATTTACTTCCAGTTGCAGAGACACGGGGGAAAGGCAGGATATTACCCCACATATTAAAAGGCATGAACATTTTAAAATATTTCATGATAGCAATAATCCTATTGATAACAGTTATTATTTTTCTGCAGCTAGAAACTAGACAGGACTTTGCATGAGTGTTAACTCACTTGAACTTCATATTTGGATAGTTACTGTAACTACGGAGGCAGTTACAGCCACCAGTGAAGAGCAAAATCTTGGAAGTGGTTGTTTGAATAAATTTTCATTATACTTATGCTTAATGTCATGCATTACTGGAATGCAATAGGGCACTGTTACAAATGAATGACTTCAGCATTAAGTCTAAACTAGAAATAGTGAGATGGCATTGTACTTGAACAGGAGCTAGCATTTATTCAGAAACTTGTAGGATCCAACATGCTGTACAACCATTACTTGATTAAAAAGATACATAGATAAAATTATCCCAATTTTATTAGTGAAGACAGTGCTGAGAAATCAGTTTGCCCCAAATCTTAAAATTGGACATTACAAGAAAACCAGCCTCCTGCTATAATCACTAGAGGACTTGGTATCTAGCACTTCAGCCTGCAGACTACCATAAAAGCATTCAGTTAGGGTGAGGCAGTCTACAACCTGAACATCTTTTCTCTCTGTCCATCCTCATTTCAGATTAGATTCAGAAATTATTTGCAGCTGCATACAGGTATTTGAGCAATGGGCACAGGTATCACAAATAGTTATCAGCTGTGAACATTTTAAAAGATTAATCATAAGCCCTTGTCTGGTGGATTTTGTGCTGCTGTGTAGCAAAAATGATTTTTCTGATGAGGGTACCTTCTGACTATAAAGTAGGAATATGCAGTGTGAGCAGTAATCAGACAGCAGTCATCAGCCAATCAGACACAGGAGAATGAAGCAGCAAGTAGTACAGCAGTAACACAAGAAAAGAGAACTTCCTTTCAAAGACAAAACGAGGGCGCATACAGCAGGGATATAATAGCACAATAGTAAAACTAAGATTAGTTATAGCCTAGTAATGTTTCCTTTATAAGCACAATTTTCTCAGATTTATGACTCTATAGTATTAAATAGCAAATTCCAAAACAAGAAATCAAATAATTAAAGCACCCAAACAAATGCATTCTTAATAGCTTGAAATGCTTTTCTTGAAAAGGTCTGGCCAAAAATGCCCTTCATTTATAAAATGCAGTATTACAGGCAGTTCATTTATGTGAAATGTTACTTTTCTGACACTGAAAAAGGGTTACTAAAGTTTAAGACCGGAACTGTTATATGCAAGGTAGACTTGATCATCTACAACTCCATTTAGCATTGTAGGGACAGTGGGTGCTCACCATCATAAAATTCAGGCTCATTTATAGTACAGTAACCCCACCCTGACCAATGCAAAATAACACTAACATAGCTCTGGTCTGACATTATCTGGTAAAAGGTAGAGTTCATCAACGTGCAGTGCGCTTTATCTACTTCAGTGGTGTCAAACATGAGGACTGGGGGCCAGACGCAGCCCGTGACCCTCTTCCATCCAGCCTGTGATGGTGCTCTGCAGGATGGATCTCTCTCTCCCTGAGAGACAGAGGGGTCTTGCATACCCAGCACTCTGCAATGCCACAACAGTGTCAGGTTTTGCAATGTTGCGGAACAATTGGCTGTGTGGGACTGTGCTCCACGAGGCCACACTGTCTCCCTAACGAGAGAGAAAGAGAGAGAGTATGGCATCATGGAGTGCAGTCTCGCATACACAGTCCTCTGTGATGCAGCAAGAATGCTTAAGTATTTTGATTTATGGTATGAACAACCTACCTGAAATACATTTAAGTCAAATCTGGCCCACCACAGAAAACACACAAGGCGTCTTCATGGCACTCAAAGCCTAACAAATTTATTTGTCGCACAAGCTTTCGTGGCAGAAAATCCCACTTTGTCAGATGCTTTGAAGATGGGGGACTTACAGAATGGTAGGAAATAAATGAACAGACGTGTAAGTCATGGGATCAGGTCACACTAACAGCAAATCAAAGCTGCTGTTAAGATTCAAACACTTGGGAAAAGCAAATAGAGGAAGATTATGTCAAATCACCTGTTGTAATGAGAGGAAAAGTCTGAAGTTCCTATTAAGCCGTGAAACAATGCAATCAAATTTGCAAATAAATATGCTATCATATGCCAGAAATGCCCCTCTGCCTTATATATTGGGCAAACAGGACAGTCTCTGAGCAAAAGAACAAATGGGCACAAATCCGACATCAGAAATCACAACATTCTAAGACCAGTGGGCCAACATTTCAATCTTCTTGATTACTCCATTAACTATTTGCTAATTGAGGTGCTCAGACAGATGAATACCAGGTCAAGGCTTCAAGAGAAGCTGCAGAGATCAAATTTATTTGCAAATCCAACTGCATTGCCCCAGCGCTTAATAGGGGCTTTGGATTTTTCTTCCACTACAACAGATGATTTGACATCATCTTCCTCTATATGCTGTTCCCCAATGTTTGAATCAATCAAATCATAGGGGTAGAAGGGACCTCATAAGATCATTGAGTCCAACCCCCTGGGAATTGAACCCAGGACCTTCTGCATGTTAAGCAGAGGTGCTAGCCACTACACTATTTGCACATATCACTGCTTCACAACTGTTTTGATTTGCTGTTACAATGTGACCTGATCCCATGACTTACACTTCCCTGAATTTATTTCCTCCTGTTCTGTAAGTTCCCCCATCTTCAAAGTGTCTGACAAAGTGGGATTTTCTCCCATGAAAGCTCATGCATCTTAGTCTAAGTGCCACAGGATTCCTTGTTTGTTTTACTGAACTAGACTAATATGGCTGCCCCTTTGGAACACAGAAAACAAGTGACACCCCGATCTACCTCCCCTCATGCTGTGGGGATAGCAAAAGAGGTAGTTTGGATCTAGCGTACATCTCAAAAACTACAAACAGATGTTCATGAAGACACGCTTCACCCTTTTTACAGATATCATGTACTGAACTGAATAGTGCTGGCATGCTGCTCTTTTCCAAAAAACTTTTAATCAGATTAACACTGTAACTCTGGTAAGTACCTTGGGAAATTGCCAAACATTTTGAATAATGGTTTTCCATTAACTGGCCTTATCAATATTCTCTGCTGTATAACAAATTGTGTTTTGCAAACTGTATATGCACTGGATGTTAGGGGCCTAAGTACATAAAGCAAAGTTTTAATAGAAAGTCATCTCTGACTTTTAAAGCCTCAGACCATGAATGCTATCAGAACTGCACTAGGCCAATAATGAGCAGAGACTAGTGACAAGTCTTATGCAATTTTGCTGCAGCTAAGGAGGTCATCTTGCCTTTTACATCATGGTATATAGCTATGACACTACAATATTCAAGAGATCCATGAAGTTTCTGGTCAGACATTTTTCACTGAATTGAGTAGTTTTCAAAAATATTAGAGAGAGGTTTTCAATTTGTTGCATATTTATTAACTTTTTCAAAATGAAAAAATCTGGTTTTCTTTTTCAAAATGTAGAAGTTCGATAAAGAGTTAAAGGCAAAAAAAAAAAAAGTCAATTGAAATAAAGTGTTTCAGTTGGCCCCAAATGAAAAAACAACCTTAAGTTTTTCAGTTGTTTATAGTTGAGATAAACTTTTCATTCACACACAGGACAGGAAGAATTTCAGACTATTTATAACATTTACAGTATAGAAAAACTGCTTCCTGCCCAGCTCTGCTATGAAACATTTTAATAGCTGAAAGCAGCATCTGAAAGATGGATATGGCCAGCAAACTCTGTTAGCCTTGCTGCAGGATGAGAGAGAGAGGTGTAGTAACTACAGGCTAACTTCCAAAGTATTAATCTGCTAAATTCAAAGAGCTAAACTAATTCTTTGAGAAGGTCTACACCAAGGGTGCCAAACTTATGGATCTCCAGAGCCACACAAGTTGATTACTAAACCTTCGAGAGCTGCACTGAGGCATATAGCCATATACTTTTACCTACTCCAAAATGACTAAGTTTAAAAATCATTGAGCACTTTAATTTTATCATAAAAAGAGGATAAATATCAATCCTACTAATGTCAGATTCTGTAATAAGGTAAACATGAAAATTAGGCCTATACAGTAAAAACTTAGCTGCTGCTCGATGTAGAAGACTGCAGGCTAGTGGCGAGTTTTTTAAAATCCTGACCGTGCCATGCTTCTCCCCACCATCCCATCCCCCTCCTGAACTCCTAGGCTGCTTTCCTAAACTGATTTGCTGACGTTCTTCCAGGAGCCAGAATTTTTTATTCAAGAGCCACATGTGGCTCCCAAGCCGCAGTTTGGCCACACCTGGTCTACACTGTCCGCCATTTTTGGTGAGTCAAATGGACACATGCAAGTTATTTAAAATAACTTGCTTATCTCATCTCAACTTCCCTATGTCACACACATTCACTATGCTGAGCCAAAGGGAGGGCCCTCACTCCAACTCAGTGCTGCTTCACTTGCCAGAGCAGTCTTCAGGGACTGACTTCCCAGTTGGCTGAGTGGGTCTTCCCAGACCCAGTCAGTCAGTCAATCAGGAAAGTCGATCTGGCAGCAGCAAATTTGCCATTGTCAGTGAAGACGAGTCCTTTACAACTGTGCTGGCCTGTGGAGCCCACAGGATTAGATATGTGAAAATCTTGTTTTTATGTCATCTGCATATGTTTCAAAACCAGCTACCTGTTGGTACCCTGGTAAAAATAATTGTATATTACCACCCCAATCTCATAGTTCTAAAAGAATAACGATCTTTTACAGCCTCAGCAAGTCTACATTTCTGCCTCCTCCGTTGTGTTTTAAAGCTTGATCTGAGCCCATTAAAGCCAATGGGATCCTTTTCATTGATTTCAATGACTTTGGGTCAGACCCCCAAAAGCGTGCCCTCCTGACCTGAACTAACAAGTGACAAATATGGTGTAGAGCCCAGGGTAGTCAGATACCCATACTCTTTACCAGTATTTGAACATTTGCAAGGAATTTGCACATGCACATGCACATGCACGCCCCTGCCCTCTTTTTGCCTGAGACTTACTTATCCAAAATGGAGATAAAACAACTCAGTCTACATGGTATAAACAGATCTTCATTAACAAACATTAATTTGCAAACTGTGAATGACATCTTTGTTTAGTGAATAAAATTACCTGCTACAGTAAAGTTTTGCCTGCTATTCACTAGAATGTGTCGTAACTAGATGCAGGACACATCATTAACTACAGTAAGGTTTCCCTTTCTTTACTTTAGTAACTAATTTTCCAACAGTTTTCCTTCCCTACAGATATCAAATTAAAGATACATCAGATCTTTTCTACGCATTTTCCAAGAAGTATTCAAAATTCTGTAAGTGATAAACACAACAATAAAAGCTTTTTGGCATTCTCTTTGAGTAATAATTTAACAACATCTTCAAGGAAGGTCCAGTGCAAACTAAGATCAGTAAGTAATACACAACAAATCAATTACACAGATTTCACCTTTTCCTGCTTGGTTTCTTGAGACTGGGCCTTTGTGGCTCCATTTTCAACCTTCTCAGCTGTGCAATGTACAGAAGGCTGATCTCAAAGATCCGGAGGCAGCACTGAATAACTGCACAATGAGAGATGCTGAAGTCACATTAGATTTCTGGATAACTTGAGGTGATTCAGAATGAGAAATGGAGTTCCTTAAGCCTAGTTATATAAAGCACACATCCTATATCCTAGAACACCTTAGACTGAAGCATTGAAGCTTAAACTGAGTAGAAATAGTAACAAACCATCATACTAAGAGGGAGAGCACATGCACATGCATGCAAAGAATCTGGTCTCCTTTAGAAGACTCAGATACCCTGTTTCTTTCTTTGAAGTTTATTTTTCTTCCCTGACTCAACTCAGGGTCCACAGCCAAGCAAAGGGAATTATTACAATGAAATCCACATTGGTAGAAAAAGTTATTCTTCTTTGTTCTATTGAGTGACATACTGAGACGCTGGATAGCATCAACATGGAAATCTTACTGATAACACTTTGAATCATTGAGACAAGCACTTTACAGTGGTAAACCAGAAGGAAACAGATTTTTGAAACAGAGAAGAAAGAGTTTCTGGGTATTGGGGGAAAGGATTGTTTCTCTAAGCTTCTCCAAAAGGCAACAGTACCTCAAACTGTGAGGCTGTTAAGGACCTGCTATGTAAATATTAAAAGACTATGGTATCTTCAACAGAGGCGAAGTCCTGTTGAGGAGGAAGTCTGGTAATAGTATAGGTAGAGTGTTCTTCAGATGAAGACTTAGAACTTCTAAGCGTCACATGATTGGAAACAAACCATCTACACAGGAAAGCTGAGTTCCTTTTGGTATTGAATCAACCTGTAACATGCACAGGAAGGACAATATAACCTATGCTTGAATAGAAGTGACCTTGTTAAACTTACAAATGCCAATCTTGAGTAAAAATTACTGCCCCCGTGCTAGTACAAGTGTTGATTATATGCCAAGGATAGCAATGTAGTCTGGTCAAACGCATCTTCAAAAGAAAATGAACATATAGCTGAGTGAGTCTTTAGAAATGGAAATCCAGTGCTGGACTGGGAGAGGGTGTGTGCACATATGTAAAACTGGAAGATTAAGTTTATCAGTCTACAGCCAGAAAAGCTCAGATTCAGACTGTAAGCTGTGTGTTGCATAGACTTATCTCAACATGTAGGCTGTTTGTGCTGTACCTAGTCATCAGCTGGATGCTTTTATTCAGTTTGGATTAAATTTCCTTCATAGACAATAAGGCCAGGGAGGATCTATGATGATCATCTAATCTGGCCCACTTTGTATCGCAGAACCCCTCACTGATTCACTTCTGTAACAGACTCATAACTCTGGCTGAGTTCCTGAACCCCCAAATCTTGATTCAAAGACTTCAAGCTACAGAGAATTTACCATTCACTCAAGTTCAAACCTGCTAGCACCCCTTGCTGCAGAGTAAATCAATTGCCCCCACCAGAATCTCTGCCAAACTGATCTAGGGGAAAAATTCCTTCCTAATCCAAAATATGGCAATTAGACCCTGAATAGATGAGTCAGACCCCAGGAAGGTATTTTCTATAGTAACTTACAGTGTTCTCTATACAGACATTGGAAATATTTGGTAATAGTTATAGATTGCTTTACAGTGGCATAAAGCCTATCTCAGAGCATCCCCTTCCTAAACACATCAAACTAAGTCTTGAAATATGCTTTTTATCCCCTCTAAGTCCTTTGGAAGATGTTCCAGAACTTTACTCCACTGATTATTAGAAACTTTCCTCTAGCTTCAAGTCTCAAATTTCAGTTGTCTTATAGATTTGCATTTATTTGAGGCACCTGGCTTGTCCTTTGGGTACTCATAGTGGCTCTTTTCAGAGACAACAGTGAAATTCTGTTCTCTAGTGCTACATAATGGAGGGGATGAATGGTACTTGTTCTGGAGCTCTCATTCCAAAATGTAGTGCCTATCTCACAAAAAGGTGCTAGCCGTACATTTGCTGAGGTCCTTAAAGACTGCTGGTGGTAGAAACTGAAAACCAGTTTCATAGGGACAGGCTTGCATCAGCAACAGAATTAAGCACATTTGAGAACTTAAGCCCATTTCCATTAAGAAAAGCACTTAAACACATGCTTAATGTAAGCTATCAGCAGTCTGAATGGTATTATGTTAAAAATCAACCAGAAAATAAAGGGATTGACCCAGGTCAGAAGCAGAGGAAACTAAGGACTGCATTAGAGAAAGCTGTAAAGGAAAACTAAGAACTGCTGAGTTCGCTTAGACAAAGTTTCTTTTCTGTTCATTATCATCATCATCTGAGTCGCCAACAAAATTAAACTCTAGGGAGGGTTAAGTTTGGACTATATATCTTATGTGAATGTTCTGTTCAGAGCAGGGTGGTAACTTTGCCTGTTTATACCTTTAATTAAAGTATTATGGTAATTTCAGCTTTTAGCCTATCGAGGCTGATTCCCTAGTACACTACCACAGTTTTATGCCTGGGTTAACTAGCATAAAAGCGCAATAAAATACTGGTGAATTAAGTGCATGGTCCCGCGTTTGTTAACAAGCATCTCCAAAGAAAGATGCCTTAATAACACACTGCACAAAAATGTATCAACCCTATGTATCAGTTTAAACACAGCACACAGCCAGTACTGAGAGCACTCAAAAGCTTTGTGAATGAAGGATGATTATTGTGGTGTTAAACGTATGTTGCAGGGCCCTAATGAGCTATGAAAAAGAAAGAAAAGCTTCATTTTTAAACAATAACTGAATAAGCAGTACACTTCTGGATGATTATAGAACCCCTCAAGGGTTGTTATGAGGCACAAGGCGAAAGGCAGAATAATTTTAGTATCCAAAGCACAATCATTTCCTGAAAATGTTAGGTTCTTTTCTTACTAATGTGAGTAAAAGCATTCACATATAAAAGGAAAAGCAATGGGATCCACACATGGACATTACTGTTGCACTTGGAATATTGTAACAAGTGTTGAGATGTTCTGCAAGTTTGGAGGCAGTGAGCATTTTAGCTAAATATTAGTTCCTCTGGAGTTGTAATTAAAAACACTTACAGAGGTTTAAGATTTGAGCTCTGTGGACTGGGGGCCAGACTTTCCACTAGTGTGAGATAGGATGCCACGAGACCAGAGTGGTCTAGCTCATCTGTAGCTAATGTAAGTAACTCCACAAGGTACAAGCAATAAACAGTCTCTTCCTATCTTCTTCCAGTATATACCACCATACTTCACAGGCCGACAATGCTACAACAGGCTCCTACATGGTTCTTTTGCTTCACTCTCCTTCCCTCTTCATTCATTACTATTCACTCTCCTGAATTTTATTCTTTGCTGTGGCAGGCATTAGATAATGCCAGTAGGAGACTCCAGATATATCTGTCCATGGTTCGAAGGGCTGACTCACCAGAGGTGTGCTCCTTCATGGCTGGGTATGGCTTACTAATTCTCTCTCTTGTACCCACTGCTGTTCCTACTTCGATCTGCCTCCTCTTGCAACTTGTCCTCTTGGCAAGATCATGTATTAGTTCTGCTCCTTCCAGGGTAACAAGAAGTCCAACAAACTGTAGTCCCAACATCCTTACAAAAGGCCTTTGGCCCTCACATCATCTCCAATTCTTAGTCCCTTCTCAGAGAGCTCCATGTCACCATCACTGCTAACAGAACCAGGCCCTCCCACTATATTGGCTTCCTCTGCAGGGACCGTATAACAAACAGATATGGCCTGTGCCAATAGCCTGCTTGCTACTAGCTCCCTGGCACTCTTCCCACCACATGCAACCCTCATATCAGGACTCATGTAAGCAAGTCATCTGCAGGGCTCGCTTCCTGGGCTATCTGCCTGTGAGTCTTACATTTCCCTTCGCTCTTGATTTTGACACCTCTCCACATTCCTTTGGGAGGTCCTGAAGGAGAACCTGTGAGAACTTCTCCCTGTTTTTCCTACTTTCTGCAGCCTCTGCCAAAACTTCTTTCAAACTTCATTTCAAATGCCTCTTAGCCCCAAGATTTTTTCTACTTTTAGCGCCTGAGACAACTCCCAGCTACTTCCCACCCAAGTCTTCACCCTAGCTGTCTTTCCTATTGCCCATTGCTTGCTTCTTTATGAGGCCCAACTCTGCTGCAGGGTTTGATCATCAATCATACCGAATGTCCTTTCAGATGCCACCCAGGGTACATCTACACATGATAAAAGATGCATGACACAGCCAAGGCTGGCCTAGGTCAGCTAATTCAGTCTCTCAAAGCTTAGGCTGAGGAGCTATACAACATAGCTGTTCAGACTCAGCCTGGACCACAGAGTCTGAAAACTCATGAGGAATGAGGGTATCACAAGAACAGCCATACTGGGTCAGATCAATGGACCTTCTAGCCCAGTACTTTGTCTTCTGACAGCAAGCACTGGCAAGTGCTTCAGAAGAAATGAATAGAACAGGAAATCAAGCGATCCATCAAGTCTCAGAATCCATTTTCCAGTGCAAGCCAAAGGAGCCCTAGTTAGCTGACTTCAACTAGCTGTGGATCTTTTTCTTCAGTGCAGACATACCTGCTAACTCCAATGGTCTAACTGGGCACGGGCTCCAATTAATCTGTGGTTAATCAGTGTGAGGTTTATACATTCCCGCAAACTGCTACACATAATGAACAGTATTACATGGTCCAATGATTGTTAGCTATTCTCATTTCCTGTATCAAAACAGCCTGTCAAAAGTGCATATTGCATAGGAACCCTATAGCTGGTTTATAATAATACTGAGTGTAATGAAATGACTATGTAACAAACAGCTATCTAAGCTGTACTATTACTATCGAAACCGAAAGACACTGATATCTGATAAATCAATGTTACAGCAAGACCATGGTGATAAAGAGAGGGAACATGTGCGCCATTGGTTCTCAGATTTAATTATTAGCCGTGTAATCATCATGAAAGGTATCCCTGGGGTTATTTCACATCTCTATTATCTTCTCTTTTATATGAATGAGATGTGAAAAGTTCCTTATTTCTCCCAGGAAGCAGTGTTCTGAGTACATGCCATTCTCAAAGGCTTAATTCCAATTAAATCAGAGTAAAAACATATGCATCCTTATTGAATTATATATCAGATTCTTCTGAATATACTGTGGAGTCTGTAAATAATCTTTTGTTCAAGGATTTTTTTACTTGAAAGTACACAAAATGATTACCGATTCAGAGACGGTTGAATAATTTTTAATGAAGGAATTTTTTTTAGATGAACTTTGCCTAGTCTTCTGTTCATGAGCTATAGTTGCACAGAAAGTGAGTTGATTAAATATGATCATTTTTTAAAGTTATTTGCCAAATGTTTTTTGAAAACACTCTTGGTCTATAGATTTTGGTAAGTAGATTACAACAATAGCTGAAATTCAAAGGTGTATCTATTTTCAGTAAGTGTAAGAGACACATATTTGTTCCCTAACTGTAAGGGTAAATTTTTGGGATCAGATTTCTTATGTGAACACATGAGATTTCCAAATGGAAGTTTGCTTTTCATGCTCTTTATTGGGTCTGATTTTCCACTCCATTATCATTGCTGTACTTCTATTAAAGTTGATATCCTAATTTAATGGTATGGCAAATCAGATCAATTGTATTGAACTGGTGCACACTGTCAAAACAAATGTTAAAAATGTAAAATGCTACTAACAAAACATTTATGTTATTTGATCTACAAGAACAGTGATACACTAAACTTTGCTGAAAGTCATTCTCACGCTAAACATGTATATTAGGTTTAAAGGGCTAAATTCTACTCTCTATTAGGCTGTAAATCCAGGAACACTAATTAATCAGAAACTTCATTGAACTGAGAGCATTATTTGACCCTCGGGCATTTCATTGGCAAATAGAAAACCAGAGAAAAGCAAAAACCCAGAAAGAGACAATTTTATGCACTGTTTAGCAAAATCAGATCAGTGAAAGTTTAAAAACAAGAAACATGATTTTCTTTGTTTCCTGCAGAAGGAATCGATGCATCCTTCTTTATGCAGCAATAACTTAGACTGAAGTAAAATTCTGTCTTTGGTTACAGTTGTGAAATTTATTGGTTGCATGGGTGCAGAATTTAGCTTTTTGACTTGAATAGGAGTTTTACCTGCCTAGCTGGGTCTGTAGCAGTCATTTAGTGATTTCACTATGCTGATTTTTGTTTTCCATGCACTCCATCTTCAAATATTTAAGTACATGGTGTGGCAGAGTACTCCCCCAGCTCATGTTGCATTAGGTCCGTCCTCCATGGAGTAGTAGGCCTGGGGTAAAATCGGCCTGCCTGATGAGCCGTCTTCTGCCTGCAGGTACTGAGGCTCCACTGGTCTTAACCTGGGCTTTCTGAGCACACCCCTGCTAGGAAGCCTGGGGGACAGGCCTTGACTGCCATGGCCCCTCTCTAGTGAGGACCACCAGTCATGGCCTTGGTTGTTCCCCAACTTCCCCTCTGGGTGGGGGGGAAACAGGGAGGTGTAGGCTGCAGCTATCACTACTGGGGCTGCTATAACTGGTGCCAGCTATTGCTGAGAGAAACCGCCCAAGCCTTGTCTCACTCCTACCTACCCCACTCTCCCTCTGTGCTAGTGGAGATGTTGCTTTTATTGGGTCTGGAGCAGCCCTTAATTGGGCCCAGGCATCCCTGATTGACCTGCTGTTTCCCCTCAGTCTGCTGGGAACAGGGCCCTCAGCATTTTAGGACTGACAAACCTGTTCTCAATCGCTCTTCTATAGCCATCTGGCCTTGGATTTGTTACAATGGTCTTTCATCACAAAGCAGACATACACTGGCCCCCATTTTCAGAAATGTAGAGCATATGCAGTAGGCATTAGATTTTCAAAAAAGCAGAGCACATGGGTAGTGAACTTTGCAAATGACTCCCAAAACACTGCAATGGGATTTACTGGGTGTGGAGTGGTTTTTTTTTTAAACAATGTTTCTTATTTTGGAGTACAAATGAAAGCTCAGGTCTTTTCAAAATCTGGTCTCAGTTGTCGGTGTTGAAGCTGAAACTCTTAATCTGAACTCTTATTGAAAATCTGAATCACTGTGTTCTTTCATGGACCTTTGGTTCTCTTAGTTTTTAGAATAATCATGATTTTGACAGAGAACACTGCTGCTCTTAGCACATGGAAAAAGCATAATACCTTCTAAAACACAATCCTCCCTCCATCATCCAGTTATTCAATAAGGTCCTTTTCTGAAGTCCATTGAACTCCATGTAAACACTGACCAACAAATTTTGAATCAGGCCCTAAATATCCATGTTTGTGTAAAAGCAGCATTCACAACACATTTGCAAACATTTTCAAAGGTCCAACTTTCAAACTTTACACTCAGAAGGAATGATCATGAACACTTAGTCTGACTTTCTCCACATTGCAGGCCAGAGAACTTCACTCACCCATTCCTGAAATAGACCTGTAACTGTGACTGAGTTACTGAAGTCCTCAAACCATAGAATAAAGGCTTCATGTTACAGAGCATGCGCTAAGTACACAAGTTTAAAGTTGCAGGTGACTGATGCCTTGTGCTGCAATGGAAGTCAAAATACCCTCCAGGGTCTCTGTCAATTTGACCCAAGCAAAAATTCCTTCCTGCCCCTAAATATGGCAGTAAGTTAGACTCTAAGCATGGGAGCAAGACCTATCAGGAAAATACTTGGGAAAGAATTCTCTATAGTAACTCAGAGCCCTCCCCATCTACTGTCTCTGGCTAGTAGAGATTTTTGCTATTGTTAGTTGTCAATGGGCCACATGTGAACATTTTCAAAAATAGTAGATGGCAAAGCAATATTCTTCTGTCTGGTCTAAATATCTAGCATACTTTTGATACAGCAATCATAATACTGACTTTTCTAGAGGGGTAGCCAACATTTGACAAAGTAGGTTAGAGCCCATGAAAGCTTATTATGCCCAAGGAAATCTGTTAGACTACAATAGGAGCGCTCAAAGTTTTCATACATGTGGGCTGTAGACCTTGATTGGTGTGGGCCCGTGGACAAAATTCCAAAACCAGTTCTTTTTACACTATACATGATATACAGTTATTTATTTTCAGAATATACAATGGTGGAAAAGCCATTTGTGGGCTGTACTTTGGGCACCCCTGGTCTATACAGTGCCACAGAACTCTCATAATATTGACTTTGACTTTTAACAGTAAATAATTATAGAGATGAAAAACCAAAGAGCACAACTACCTCCTCTATTTTGCAGTGTGTGAAGAGGAAAAATATCGGGGGGGGGGAGGATTACTTTTCTCAAAGAAAGTTAAGCCACCCATTAAGATAAAAGCAAAGTTATTGACCACATCAGTGGAATATATTTCTGTCCATTAGAAATTAAAGTTATTACAAGATAAGAAACTAACAGCTTTTGCTTGTCACAGGTATATAAACAAACATTTATGTCTAAACACAATAATTCTAGCCTTTTTAGCTTTCTGTTAAGTGTCACTAAGTGCTAAGATTTAAGACTTTATTATACATTCCTATCACAAGGCCTCATTGCCAGTTCTCTACATTTGGGTGCTCTCAGGAGCATTACTCCCATACAACTCCTGGAGTGCAGGACCATAAAGGACTTGGCAATTGTTGGAATGACAAAACAGGGACTGATGACTGCCGGTCACTGGGCCTGGAGGCTGCTGTGCAGAGAGTCTGGTCGCTTAGCAATATTTTATATATACCTTTATCACCTCAAAACTACTGGGAATGCCATCCATCAAACAAAATATGATTGGTTTACCACTGCGATAATGCACAGGCTCCAACAGAGTGTAAAAACAGATACCTGTATATTTCCTGTTACATGGCTTCGGTGCCTGAAATAACTTTTTCCAACCCCTCCCCGCCATGCTGTATATATCACCACCATGATGTGAAATGCAAAATAGCAGGGCTAGCACTCAGATAATGTGATAATGATGAGTGCGGCATAAAAACCTATATAAAACAGAACAGTACAGTTATACTCATCACTCAAACCCAACTTGTCTTTCCTACTTGCATATCTGAGGGCTTGTCTGCATTGAAATTGCTGCGTTGATCTCCACGGATCAACACAGCAAGATCAATTGAGTGGCCAGTGCAGATGTGCTCAGTCAATCCTAGAAGTGCTCTCCCTTCGATGCAGTAACTCTAGCGCTCTAAAAAAAGAGTAATGCTGAGTTGAACTGAGAGCATTTCCTGTCGGGGCAGCTGAGTGAAGACACATCAGTAAGGGAGGGTAAGTGAATGCAAGATATACATTTGACTGTACATCTCTTGTCAGCCCTGAGTGGCAGGGTAGACTAGACCCGAGAGTTCTTTTTTCCATGTGTGTGTGTGACCCCACATTGCTAGGCTGAATAAAAAGTCACAATTACTTCTTTTTCAGGAAATTTGTCTAGAAACAAAGCACAGTAGAATTTCCTAAAAAAAGCACATGGGGCATTTTATTGGTACTTTACAATATTTAATTGAGACCTATGTCACAGTATACGTGTGTGCTGAAATATATGCATCCAGATCTTCAGCAGTCAGGGCAAACTTGCATGACTATTGAATTCAAGGAAGCTACACTGCTTTACACCAGCACGTCATGTTTTGGTTCACTTCTGCTATTAAAAAGGCCAAACAACAGGAGATTCAAATCAGTTTATTAAAGATTACTAGTCAAAGAGTAGGACAGAAGAATTCAGAAAGGGCAGCTGTTACCAAAGTGTTCTGAGAACTGAAGAAGTGACTGCAGCTTGATTCACTCTTAACTAATTCTCCAAACTTCTTGTGCCTATGGGCTTGCTCAAGACAGAGTACAATTCCTTTCCTCTAACTGATCTATAAGAGGTGTTCTTTTTATGGTATTTCAACTTCCATAATCAATGATCTAAAGATATCTTTAGTTTCTCTCTTTTTGTAATATCTTAGCATATCTAATCAATAAACTAAAGATATCTGTAACTAAGTCTTTATTATAGAAAAAATGCATGGCAACTAGTAAATCCTAATAAGCTAAATCATCTCTCAGGGGGTCACTGTATTGACCATCTTTAAAAAAAAAAAAAGACAGAAGGAAGAGGAACTGAAGAACTACAGACCAGTCAACTTCACCTCAATCCCCAGAAAAATCATGGCACAAGTCCTCAAAGAATTCATTTTGAAACACTTGCAGAAGAGGAAGGTGACTCAGGAACACTCAATATGGATTCACTATGGACCTGATTTGCTTTTTATGATGAAATGAGTGGTTCTGTAGATATGGGGAAAACAGTCATGATATACCTTGACTTTAGCAAAACTTTTGATATGGTCTCCATGTATTCTTGTCAGCAAGTTAAAGCAGTAAGAGTGAACAAATGGCTTACAATGTAAATGGAAAGCTGGCTAGATCATCAGGCTCAACAGATAGTGATCAATAGCTCAATGTCTAGTGGCAGCTGATATTAAGCAGAGTTCCCAGAGCTTAATTCTGAGTCTGATTTTGTTCAACTTCATTAATGATCCAGATTATGAGGTGAATTGTATCATCAGCAAGTTCATGGATGGTGCTTAGCTGGGGGTGGGGGTGCAGATATTCTGGAGGATAGGGATAGGTTACATAGCAACCTAGAAATAAATGGAGGATTGGGTCAAAATCTGATGAGATTCAAGAAAGACAAGAGCAGAATGCTGCACTTAGTGTGGAAGAATTCCATGCATTTCCATAGACTTGGGACCAACTGGGTTAGCATCAGGTGTGCAGGAAGGAACCTGAGGATTACAGTGAACAAGAAGCTGGATATGAGTCAACAATATGTCCTTGTTGCAAAGAAGATCAATGGCCTATTGAGCTGCATTAGAAGGGGCACTGCCCACAGATCAAGGGAAGTGATTATTCCACTCTATTCACCACTGGCGCAGCCACAGCTGGAACTGTGTGTCGTTTTCAACCTCCTGCTACAAAAAGGATGGGAACAAATTGGATAGATGACAGTGCAGGGCATCAAAAATTATTAGGGGCTGGGGCACATGATTGATGAAGTGAGGCTGAAGGAACTACAGTATATAATCGGGTATAAGCTGATCCAGGCACAAGCCGACCCCCCAATTCTGAGTCCAAAAAAGAAGCTAAAATTGGTGACCCAGGTATAAGCTGAGGTCCCCTTTTGGCCATGGCCCCTAACCCCCCACCCACTGCTGCTGGCTTCCTCTGGAGTTTCTGACAGCTTCCCTACCCCAAAATCTCTGCTGCTGCTTTTCCCTTACCCCCACCCCCTGCTGTCCATTCCTCACTCTTGCCCTCCTGCTCTGCCCTTTCCTTACTTACCTCACCCCTGCTCACTTCTCAGTTTCCTGCTGCTGCCCCCTGCGCAGCCCTTTCCTCATTGTTGCCCCCCTGCTCCCACCTGCTCTGCCCTTTCCTCACTGCTGTCACCCCTGCTGCCCCCTGCTCACTTCTCATTTACCTCACTGTTGCCTCTTGCTCCCACCTGCTGACCCTCTCTCACTGCTGCCCCCTGCTCTGCCTCTTTCTCTGCTGCTCTCTGCTCCTCCTACTGCCCCCTCCTCGCTGCCACCTTCTACTCCATCCTTCCCTCACTGCTGCCCCACTGCTCCTCCTCCTGCCCCCAGCTCTTCACTGCCACCCCCCTGCTCCCTTCTCAGTTCGGTGCTGTTGCTCCCCTGTTCGCCAACACCCTTTCCACCCTGTTCCCCATCACCCCCCATCCCTGCTGCTGCTCTTCCCAGCCTGCCAGGCCCCCCCCATCCCCGGTCCCTGTTGCTGCTTCCCTGGGCTCCCCAAAAACCCTGGGTCCTCCTGCCACTTTCCCCAGACTCCCCGGCCCCCCCAATGCCTGAGCCCTGCCGTTGCTTCCCTGGCCTCCCTGACCCCCCCCCAAAAACTCTCCTGGCCGTCCCATCACTTTCCCCAACTCCCCAACCCATGGTCCCGGCTGCTGCTTCCCTGTATCCCCCCTCAATGTCCAGGCCGACACCCCCCCAGGCCCCCTTACGTGGCCGCTCCAGACGCCAGGGTCCCCTCCTCACTCCAGCCCCAGCCCCGGCCGACTGCCCAAGATGGCCGCCCGGCAACACTGGGGCTCCATCCTGCCGCACAGTCTGGGAAACTCCTGGGAGGGGCTGCCTACCATATTCTCTTGAGTATAAGCCGAGCGCCTATTTTCAAGCACAAATTTTTCAGCTTATAGGCAATGATATAAGGTAGGTTTATTTAGTCTGCAGAAGAGAAGAGAGATTGGGGGTGGGGAATGTGAGAACAGTGATCAACTACCTGAACGGCGGATCCAAAGAGGATGGACTGGGGCTGTTTCCAGTGGGACAGATGACAGAACAAGGAGCAATACCCTTAAGTTACAGTGCAGTTTGTCCGGGTTAGATCTAAGGAAAATCTTTTTCATTAGGAGGGTGGTGAAGCACTGAAATGGGCTACCTAGAAAGGTAGTGGAGTCTCTATCCTTAGAGGTTCTTGTGTTCTGTCTTGATAAAACCCTGACTGGGATGATTTAGTTGGGGTTGCTTCAGTTTTGAGCAGGAGGCTGGACTGGATGACCTCCTGAGGTCCCTTCCAAACTCTAATATTTTATGATCATCTCTTTTATTACAAGAAAGATCTCATTAATCAAATGGTTCCTTCTTGGGTAACTGGATCCTTCTCCATTGATGACCAGGAAGAGGATAAAAAAGTTACACATTTCCATTTTTTGGTCAAACACTAAAATTCATCACAAGTTCCTAGAACCATAGATACAACAAACATTGGTTCATTCACAAATGATCATGAGGTTTTATATATAAAGCATTGGGAGAACACAAAGAACCATGGTGAAGTTGATTCATTTCCTGACAAGCTGAGAATCTAACACATAATTTCACAGTAAGTCAGATACAATGTCTATTGAACATTTCAGAGAGCAATTTTATTTTGAATGGTTCATTTTTTAAAAAGTTTAATTTTTAGGTGTCAATATATTTAAAGCTATTTTTACTTCACAGAATAACCTCATTCTTTGGGTTTTACAATGTATTATTGGTGTTCAAGAGAAGAAAGCTTGCAAAATAATTATAAATATTTATCACATCAAAAATGAACCATTTTCATTTATGGAAGAGTCTGTTTTACTCATGCTTTCTGTAATCCTTTCCATTCTAATTAGCTACTATTTTAATGACAGCTTTCAACATATGGAAATTTATTCATAGCATTCTTATTAATAATTTAATGCATGATATTAGAAGTTTTATATCCTATCCCATTCTCAAAATTCAATAAATGAATCAGATTTAAATGGATTTCTTAAAATAACCACCAATAATTGTCCATAGTAATTTTTATAAGAGACTACTAAATACACCTAGGTTAAGAGGAATTTACTTCAACACAGTTTATTTGCTATACAAAAATGTACCATACTTAGTATTGCTTTTTGTGGCCTGATTTACAGATATGTTGAGCACCCACAACTTCAGATGAAGACAACTGGAGCAGTAGATGCTAAATACTTCTCAAAATTATGTCCTAGGATTCCTAACTCCCAAGGCAGGTCTACACTTTACACTTCCCATTGTTTTTGGCAGCAGGCAAAGGGAGATGCGCAAGATATTTTAATTGACTCACCAATTTCCCTTCTATTGCCTAATGCCTACTCATTATAGCATTCTCACAATGCTGAGGATGCCAACAGGAAATGCCTCCTGTTGACTTAGCACTACACTACTTGCCAGGTATGTCTTAACAAATCAACTTCTGGCTAATTCTGGGTTCGAATGACTGTGTCTTTAATGATGCTCAATTGAACTTGCACAATAGATGCTACATTGTCAGCAGTGCTGTTGACAGTATAACCTTACCCTCAGTCCCTTGCTGTCTTCTCCTAGTGATTAGTCCAATTCTCACCATGTGTAGTAATTCTTTTATGTTTTCTCTAGTAATTGTTGGAGTAGCATTTAAGTTTCCTGAAGAAGTGTCTAGGGGCATCCATTTTCATACATACATAAAAAATCTTTAAGCTCCCTAATCATTATATCAATGAAGATAATATCCTATTTTGATACTTATAAGAGATTCTCTTTGCTTTCTTATTATGTTGCATGCTTCTCAAGAATCTGAGGACATCTGCATTGTTCTAATGCATCACAATGAATTAGAGTCCAATATTTTCTTTTAATTCATTTTTTGAAAAAGCTAAAAATAACTCCTCTTTCTGGAGGCAGTTCACTGCAACAGAAGCTGACACCAGATTGATTAGTATGTTTAAAAACCAAATAAGAGGTTTTTGTGGAATAAGATATCTGATCAGCAGATATCTGATCATGCTAGCTTAGATCCTCTACTTTAAACACATGCTTCAGAGGATGTAATGTTATTATGAATCTATTAAAAGGAATTCACTGGGGATATAGAAATATTTTCTTATTTTTAAGGGGTCTCTTAAGAGTCTGCAGGGTAGGTGTATGGCTAGTGTTCAGACAAAGGACTACCAAGAGGAGCAATGAAAATCACTTATTACTAGAGATGTGTTCTCATTAAAGTAATATTGACAGCAACAGAAAACATTAAAGTCTGTAAGATAAGAATTTGCAAATACCCGTTGGAATTTTTAATGCATCACTGAGTGACTGTGAAAGGATACATTGTTAAGGGCTACCAAAAACTACCCTCTCCATCATGTTGCTCATATCAAAATATGACAACCCTATCATCTCCCAAATGCACGGTGGATCTAGATTTTCAAGGCCTTACTGAGTCTGATTCAGTCAAAGGGACTCTGTGAAACTTAAGCAACAACTTGAGTGAAACTGAGCAAGGACTTCTTTAACCAGTTATTGGTTCAGAATTTATTTCAAGCGTAAACAGAATTCTTAAGTTTCTGCTCTGAAAAATGGCAGCCTTATTCAGCACAGGCCATCTGGGCACATTCAGACTGAGGTCTACTTGCTTTAGGGTATGTCTACACTTAGACTTGAATTTGAATTGATAACAATCAATTCCAATTCAATTAAGTGCATGGCCACGCTCGCTTTCCTCAATTTGAACTGGGGAACTCCTCAGTTCAAATTGATGAAAGCTGACTTTGAATTGGTCAAACCTTGTTTGACTTTGAAGTCAGGGTCAATTCGAACCCAGCAGTTCGGACTGATATAGCCACACTGGGTCAATTCAAACTCACTGAGTTTGAACTGACAAGGGTTGAACTTCCTTCCAGGGCTAATTATTAGTTTGAATTGACTAGTTTGAATTCAGTCATGCAAATTGACATTGTAAGCGTAGACACAGCTTTAGTGACTATCTTCTATCAGTCCTGAAGAAGCAGTTTCAAAAGGGATAGCCATGTTAGTCTAGTCCAGTAAAAAAACAACAAGGAGTTGTGTGGCACTTTAAGACTAACAGATTTATTTCTTGCATGAGCTTTCGTGGGAGAAGATCCCACTTCCTCAGATGCTTC
>ML682007.1:21225044-21507015 GCA_007922195.1 Podocnemis expansa
TATTTCGAGGGCACTGTTTTTGTCCTTCGAAATAAGGTGTTTTGAAATAAAGAGTTATTTCGAAACAGCTTGTTTCGAAACGAGCCCTCCCTGTGTGAACACAGTCTTTAACTTCTACAGAGCCAGGATTTTACTCCAAGGACAAGAATTAGGTGTGATGCATTTAGTAGTTACACAACTTAGTCTTTGCTAGCAAAGCCTTTAAGCTCCTAGATGAACTCAAATGAAACCATGGTAAGGAACCTATTAAACATCTAGATCAGGACAAATAATGTTGAAGTAACCACTTTACAGTCTTCAGGGTTTTTTTTGGCTGAAAACTTCGTATCTGCCAAATAATGAGTTGCAAAAAAACAGTATTCCTATTGCAGGGCTATATTTTTTGGTTTGATCTTTGCTTATTAGTAACTTGAAAGATGGGAATATTTTGAGGACCTACAGCAATGATCATGGAGATTTTTGTGCCTGGTGTCTTGAAATCAGTAAAATGCTGTGGGAGTTTGTGTACATCTTAAGAAAAATACTATATGCTTTAGAGTTATAATTAGGGATGTTGTCCACCTCATTGCATTTTCTATCAGACCTCCAACCTTTGGCTTCCCTAGTTCTGTTTCTTACCAACCTCTTATTCTTCTATTACCTCTTCTTCATTTCTCTCAAAAGGACACATAAGGCTTCCTCTACCAGCTCCTTTGTCCTGCTCTTGCTGTGCAAAGGAGCTGGAAAGCTGACGTGAGGAGCACATTATAGGTATAGCCAGAGCACACTGTCCACTGAATCTCTGGCTACAGAATGACCCCCAACAACATTATCATCTTTGGAGGATGCTGATAGGCCTGGGGATTCCAAAGCATCAAAATTAAATGACCACTGGCCTTCATCATCAACAACAGACGACAGAACAAGAAGCAGCAGACACCACCAGGTGGTTTGGTACTGGACAGGGTGAGAGACTTTGGGGTGTTTTGTCCCAAAGCCTTTTCAATATGCACACAGAATTTATTCAGAGACAAGCACTGAAAGATTTTGTTTAAGTTGATGGAGCTGCATTTTCTACTGGTGTGCACCTCTTAACAGACATCATCATAAGTTAAAGACAGGATTCAACATTGATGCAACTCATCAAATGTTGGAGTCTGTTAAAACAGCTAATAAGGAATATGGATTATCCCTCAAAGTGGCAAAAAAAATAATGCATATATACTGACATGATTAGTAACAGGAGGCAAGTGGACATCTCAAAGGTCAAGAGGCAGAGGCAGTAGATGGACTCAGTTATCCAGAATTCTATACATCCAACCACAGAGGCAGTTCATCAGAAAGTGATGAGAAATAGTTCATTCAACCAAGACGCCTCTTAAAATAATTTGGAAAAAACACAGCATTTCAAAATGCATGAAGTTTCCATTAATGAAGAGCTTATCTTTTTCCCCACAGAGACTTCTGTAAGAGAAACATGGAAAATTAATGCTGCTGAAAAAGAAACTAAACATCTATGGCAGAAAAGAGGATGAATATTTAAATTAGAAGTATTATTGGAGAGAAGATGACCCTGCTGTCAGAAATCAACAGGTGCAAATTTACATATGTTAGTCACATCAGGCAGAGATTAAAATAACCTATAGAAAATAGTCACAAAGGAAGAGTGGCAAAGTCATCACAGTAGGAGACAATGAGCAAGAGGATGTATAGATGATGTGCGGCAGATCAGAGGAAGGTCAGCTGCTGAGTGTTCCAAGCTATTGATGGATCGAGATGCCTTTTGTTGGCACCAATATTGAGACATGAATAAATGGATTTTACTTAGGTGGCAGATAAAGCTGACCCCAGGGGTAGCTGAGAATCCAGACTTCATATTCTCTTTTTCAACTCTATGCTATACAGTTTTAAATTAAGACTTGAATTAGAGTTCAATTCATATTTTAATTTTATTTAAAGCTTTAATTCATTTTAAACTTAACAAGTATAACATTTGCATTTAGAAAGCTTATATTAAATTCTTCATTTAAATTTATAATAAAATTCCCTTAACTTCTTTCATTTCTAGTCCGATAATTTCAAAGGACTTTGGGGGGTTCAGTGATATGTTTTGGACCAGGTTCTGAGCAACACCACCACCCTTGGCTAATTGGCTTCCATGGATTCATTCAGGAATTACACTGGTGAAACAGAGATCAGATTCTTACAAGATCATCCTGGAAATCTGGATTTAAGAGCAGTTGCTGAGGTTATCAACTGATATTCATCATTCATTGGAAACATTTTTCCTGCCTTGTCTGGCAAGAAATCAAAGCCCTTCATTTAACCCACTCATCTGTATTCAGTTAGTTTTCTCTTGGATAGATAATGACTGAACTCGTGGTTTTATCAACAATATTTTCTATAAAAAGTATTTCAAAGCATGTTTTATCCATTTTTATTAACCTTGATATCAATCTTTAGCTACTTTTCCTCATGTTTCCTTCAAAGTTTAAGCTGTCATCTGTTAAGACGTCATCTGTTTCCTTGGACTCCCCATGCCTGTATACATTTTCCTTTCCCATCTTCGCTTACATTAATACATCTTTATAGATGCTTCAAATCCTGGAGAATTTTATTCTTGCTGACTTCTTTCAACTAGCACACTTTTATAATTGTGTCTCAAGCAATTCTCCCAATTCCCTCTCTTCCTCTCTGTGAAACTGAGTCAAGCTGCAGCTCCAGTTGTTCATGTAGGCAATATCTACACCAAAAATCTTAGTTCAGACTTGGTTAGTCTGAACTAAGTAGTCCAAAAGTTAGTTCAAACTAGCCACACTTTTTTTTTTGTCTGAACAAACTTTTTAGTTCAAACTAAAAAAGCACAGTTAGTTAAAACTAAAAAGTGCACTTAGTTCTAACTGCTAGCTTGAACTTTAGTTTGAACTAGCATGTCTGCATTGTGCTAGTTTGAACTAAACATGCAAAGTAGCTCGACCTGAGCAGTTAGTTTGAACTAGCCAGCCAAACTAACTAGTTCAAACTAAGCTTTGCTTAGTTCCAACTAAAAATTTTTTTAGTTCAAACTAGGCAAAGCCTAGTGAAGTCAGTGTTCAAATTAGTTTCAATTAAGGCTCCTTAATTCAAACTAATTTGCTAGTGTAGACATAGCCATACTGATAGTCTGTCTTCTCTGGCTGCCTGACAATATCAGCAGTCACAGAATAGTTTTTTTGGTTCTTCAGATTTAAGCATTTTACTAGCTAATTTGTGGTGAGATTCAGTTTTTAAGATCAGATTCTTAAGGGAATGTAATGATCTCAAACCAGTTCCACATCACCAGAATTACCACCTGCAATTATTCTAACTGGTGCCTTTTCCAGACCCTTTGGCACAGAGGTCAGGAATTTTAATGGGCCTAAAGATGGAATTACGCTAGGATCCCTACTCTGTGTCTGGTTTGAGACACCTTGCCGACATGGGAACAGAACCACCATCTTTGCCATAGTCCATACATTGCCTGACCTGCTGGCAGGAAACTTCAGTCTCAACTGCTATCATTCCCTTCCCTGTCACCAGCTCTACACTAAACTCAATAGAAAATGCATCACATCTGTGTCAAGTTGCTGAACTAAAACTTCTTAGCTACAGAATTGCAGCATATTTGTCTTCTTCATATTGGGTTAAGGTGATGACTTTGCTTTCACTGCAGCACAAACTGCACTGATAAAATTAAATCATTGTACAACATGTACAATATCCTGAAATTTAAAGAAAAACTGACTTATTATTCATGAAGTGCTATGAATGTGGACACAAACTAGTTGCATAAATGATGTGGCTCTCTTTCTGGTTAAGCATACAGGTAAAGATATTATTTGACATTAATTGGAGTACTGAGAATTCTCAGCATTTTTCTTAGTCAAGATTACTGTTTTAAAACACAGGGCATCAGATACGTCTATCATGTTTTTAAATTAACCCTTTATGAATAGTCATACAACTGAAAGTAGGATGTTTTGAGAATTTAATGAAGTGAGGCTTGTTTCTCTGATTAGTAGTGTGCGTGTAAAACTGATTTTGCATTTCTCTTCCATTGTGTTCATTTAGTGCCAATTCTGCATGCCTTAAAATGTAAAACAAACGTTTTATGTCATTTAAGCAGTAAGGCATATGTAGCTGTGTGGCAAGTCAGAGCAGAGGACTGGGAGTCCATTGCAAGGTTTGCCTATTACTTGATGCATGATCCTGAACTGGTCACTTTACCTCTTCACATCATATTTTCCATAGCTGTAAAACAGGGAGGAGGCTAGTTTCATAAGGTGCACTGGATCTTAATGAATTAATAGTTCCTAAAGTATTTTGAAAGCTGCAAAGGAAATTATACAAGTGATTTTTTTTTGTATATTATTAAAGCTGAGGAACACCTGCAACCATCTGTGTGATAAAATCATTGTTTGATAAAGGGGTGTAATCAGGATGAGTCATATTTCCTGCTACTGTCAAAGCACGTCTCCAGTGCCCCAGTTCAGCAAGCCATTTCAGCAGGCGTTTAAGTTCATATGTGCCAGTGCTATTGATTTCAATGGCATTTAAGTACGTGTTCGTGTGTTTTTCTGTATGGGGTGGACTTCAACACATGCTTAAGTGCTCTGTTGAAACTGATCTAAAGTTTACCTTAAGTATTGCAGACACAAACTGCTGGTCAGTCATCTTTTACTGTTCCTTCCTACTTGCGCTGCATGAATAAAAGTCCAATTGAACATGCAAACAAAGATGCTACAACCACAGATAATTAGGTGGACAGACAGTCTATGGTTTTTACACCCAAATATACAATACAACACCAGATTACAGAATCATTTCAAATCACTACTCCCTATAACCACTATTAATCTCTACATCAACCCTCACAAGTCACACATTTTACTTGGTTCCAGTGCAGGTTCACAGATTCCAAGGCCTGAACAGATCATTGTGATCACCTCATCTAACTTAACACAGGCCACAGAACATCACAAACCAAATGATAAATTGGCATATCCCCTCCCAGTATACCCCATGAACTCAGCTCTATCCCATCTGTCTCAGTGTAAGGGGCACAGAGTCAAAGAAGCCACAAGACTGGGGAGAGACCGTAAATCCAGAGACTTCATGTTCCTCTTTCCCATAAGTGCAAGGTCCAGCCGTACAACCTATGGTCTTGTTTAACTTTGAGAGATGGTTCTTTTAGCTTTTACCCACAGAGGATACCACACCAATTGCAATTTGTACTGACTCAGTATGTTAACTGTATGACCTCAGATAATTGTTTCTAACTTACCTATGCTTCCTGGAGGATGTGAAGAAGACAGAAAAAAAAATCCATCTGGCCACCCATCAGTGTGGCTCAATTCCTTCCTGAGCCCTAAAAGCAGATTTTCAGTCAGATCTCAGCCAACATGAGCAGCATGGCTTCTAAATTCAATTAATGTGAGGGAGGATGGGCCAGTTAACCAGACAATGAGAGAATTTTGAAGACCCAGGCAACCTTAAACATGGAGTAGTGGGAATGCAGAAGTCAACCACCTGGCTCCACCACCCGTACCCTATCAATGGCTAAGCAAAGAGAGAACTAAAGGATATCGGTGGTGGTGGGATCAGCCACTTCCTTCCACACATGTATTTCAAGCTTCTCTCATTGCCTGCTGCCCAGGTCAAAGGTCTTTCTCCATGGGAGGTAGCAAGAAGGTAGTTGAAATGGCCAGGCCTTCCTAAACACATTTTGATATAGCTTATTTTTCAAAGTGCTCAGAAATATCTGTGAATGTCTTCACCGAGCCTCATTATCACTAGTCTGAAACATGAAGACCAATATCATACACATGTATTTATCAAACTGACAGCTACCTGGTGAAAAATGAATACTTGGAGACGATGCTTACTGTGTTTATTGTGGTGGCACTATAATGCTTCCCCTTCAGATTCCAAATTATAACAGATCACCACATAATGTGCTACAATCTAAAAATAAGGTTGAATCAAATATCTCCATTAAGATGCTGATTGTTTGGACACACCTAAAAAGTGACATACATTTCTTGAGTTTGTGAAATTCAATCACCACAGTTAAGGGCTAATCCTACAGTGAATAAAATGGCATTATCTTCACAGTGCAAGAAGAGAAATTTTGATTTTTTAATTGATAAATTCACACTGATTTTATCTAGCATTTCTTTTCAATTATTTATTTTAAAAATCTTAGAATAAAGGAACAAAGCGATATCTATATATTCTTAAACTAATGTTATTATTATTGCACGCTACTAATTTACAATAAATGTTCCACTGGAAACACATTTAAATTTACAATATATATCCTATGAGAGAAAAGCTGTTATAAATACTGCCCTTATTACTTATTTTGGCTTTGACATCTAAATAAGTGGGTTTCCTCGTTGAATTTTGTTTGTTCATGTTGTTCGAAATAGTATTCAGTCATCTCCTAAACTATTTCAGTTTTGTCTTGCCTATAAGATACAACATTACAGACACACGCACATGCACGCACACACACACGCAGAAAGATGAGAGTGGGAGGGGGAGGCTGAGATAAACATATACACATGCTTAGATTTGTATATAAAAAAATAAAAATGATGCAAATGTGGTCAACCCAGTACATGTCATGCTCTAAGACATCTTACTGCCTTTTCCTGATCCTGGGTCAACAGGATGTGACTCAGTCCCTGTTGTAAGGCAGAGCTACATGGCTACTGTAACACATGCTAAATGTAGGTGTTCCATGGGCGAAGGACTGCTAAAAACACCCAAACACATACCCCCCCCCTCCAAAAAGCAAACTAAGAAGAATGGATGTCAAAGTCAGACATATCAATTTCTAATGCACCAGGTTTTTGTTCTACTTCAGAACAACCTGTTACTCATTTATCATAGAATCATAAGGTTAGAAGGGACCTCATGAGGTCATCTAGTCCAACCCCCTGCCAAAAAAGCAGGACCACTCTCACTAAATTATCCCAGCCAAGGTTTTGTCTAACCGAGCCTTAAATAGCTCCAAAGATGGAGATTTCACCACTTCCCTCACTAGCCCATTGCAATGCTTCACTCTCCTGTTAAGAAAGTTTTTCCTAATATCCAACCGTGACGTCCTCAGCTGCAACTTGAAACCATTGCTCCTTGTTCTGTCCTCTGTTACTGCAGAAAACAGCCGAGCTCCATCCTCTTTGGAGCATCCCGTCAAGTAGTTGAAGGTTGCTATCAAATCCCCCCTCTTCTGCAGGCTAAATAAGCCTAGTTCCTTCAGTTTCTCTTCATAGGTCTTGTACTTCAGCCCCTTGATCATTTTTGTTAACCTCCACTGGACTCTTTCTAATTTGTCATCTTTTGATTTCTATTCTTATTTCAACTTTTGAAATTTAACATCTAGTATTTTAGATGTTCAGAGTATTTTCCTCCTTTTTATTCCCACCCCCCACTCCACAAACTTTTTTTTTTTCCTATAGTGGAGGAAGAGAGTCAAAATTTGGAAAGCTAGTTTTTCCACACATTTTACTGATCTAATTAAAACAAGAACATATGTGAAAGTAATTTCTTTCCTCCTACTTCTGTACTTTTAGACTCCCCTCCCCCCCACACAACTTTTTCAGTTTGTAAACTAATACATCTTTGGAAAGCAGGAAGTCACACACTATTTTTATACAAAAAAATGTATCTGTTAAAAATAAACTATTTAAAATCAGTTTTCCCTGATTTTTCCTAGGAAAGTAAAAATGTCAAAATTAATTTTTGTAAAATATTTTTAAGACCACCTTATTTTCCAATGAAAATAACTTTTAATCATAAATTTCCAAACAGCCCTTTTGTTGTCTCTTTTGGCTTTTCTGATACAATCTTTTCTTGCTTGTCATCCTACTTATCCACTAAAAAAACCTGCTAATCTTCCCCTCTTCTGATTATAGGCTTAGTCCTGAAACTTGCACAAGTAGCCATTACTGAGGAGTGAACAGATTGACCGAATAAACAAAGAATATAATGGATAGGTGTAAAGAATAACAGTCATGGGCTTGATCCTGAGCTCCCTGGTTCTAACACTGCAAAGCATTTAAGCATATCCTGAACTTTAACACATAAGCAGTCTCTTATGGACTTCAAGATGAACACATTGCCTATGTGCATTGTGGTTTAAGGGTTACAGTGTCCAGCATCTTGCAAGATTGAGCCTCAGGTTTTGCAAAAAGTTGCTCAGCAAATCCACATGTAAAAATGTCTGTTTCATGCAAAGGCTGCCTCTTGGTCCCTGCTTTTCTCTTGAGGATAGGATATGTGTGAAACCTCCTGAAATCAAAAGGGTAAACAGATGAGCCCTGTTCTCTCTACTCCCCACTCCCTTTTTTCCCAAATTCATACCACTCTGAAGAATCTAAATTGCTGGATATAAAGTGTCAAAATTTATACCAGTTGTCTGTTAAGTTGATAACCAAGCATTACAAAATACAAAGATGAACCCACACTGGGGTTACTCTATCATTTATATTTCCTCTAGAAACAGCTGATGTGTCGATAGCCTTATACAGTCAGGTAAATTCTTCCTTGCACTCTCAAATACCCTACAAGGATGCACTGAGATACAAGATGTTCACATTATGTAAACAAAGAGGTGCTGATGCCATCATATGAAGAGTTTTTAGATGGTTTATTATTTTAAAATGGTTCAGAATGATTATACAGATTTTGTTCCTCACAACTACAAAGACAAATTATATCAGCCATGCAACATGAGTTTCCTGCTTCAAACGGTTTTAGCTTACAGTTAAGAAATGATGATTTGAACAGTGTAAATAGTGGCCCTGATCCCTAGGTAGTGAGGGCTCCCTTCTTAGAGATAGTTCCAAACTCCTACCCTTCACTTTGCGGCAAGGACTACTCTCCTACCACCCATAGAGAGGCAAGAATTCACCCAGGGATTAGTCCAACAATTTTTAATCAGCAAACATGCCTCTCCAACATCTGTCCCTTAGTCACGGATCAGGGTGGTCCGCTCCCTTTTCTTGCACACAGTGCAAAGCACATTTGCAATGGCTGCACGGCCAGGCTGCTCCCTGTGCCTGTCTCTAGCTCTAGCACTTAGGCTCCCAGCCTGCTGCATTCTTGAGGAAGCATATGCAGCCTGTGCTGTCTCTTCTTGACTAATATTCCTGTGCATCAGTTAGAGGATAGCTGGCTGCAGGAAACCAGGGTGGGATTTTCTGTGAGGTTTATTGACAACCACTGTTCAGGGAGAAGGAGTGGAAGTGATGGAGAGGCCAGCTCCTTTTACCTGCCTACCTCCCAGGGATGTGTTAACAGTGGAGCCTGACATATGAAGTGGGGGGTCCACATGGTACAATACTCCCATTTTGTTTCCGTGTCAGTTGTGCTCTGTGTTTACTAGAGCTGCTTATACTTTTTTAAAGGTTCCCCCCAAAATAAATAAATAAATAAAAATAAAATAAAAAAATAAATAATAAAAATGTTCACAAGTTCTTGGTCTGCTCTTGTGTGAAGTGCTTGAATAAGCCACGGTTCTGCAAAAGCATTTAAGCACAAGTTTTATTTTAAACATTTGAGTTCTAATTACATCAATGGGACTATTCATATGCTTAAACTTAAGCCAATGCTTAACTGATTTGCTGAATCAGGGCCATAATTGCTCAATGGATATAAACCAGTTTAAAGCTGGAATAACCTTTTTGGATACAATATTACACCATAGGCACTCTTAATTATGAGGGGAAATAACAGGACAGTACTGTAAATATCAGGCAAGAAAAAGATAGCTTATTTTCAAATGTGTTATCTCTAATAAAATTATTGATCCATTTTTGTTCACCTATGAATGAGATCAGATACAGAATAGAAATGCAATATAGCTTTAGTTTTACTAGCAACCAAAACATATCTAGCAACCTGAGTCCTCTAACTCAAATCCCTCAGAGTAGCCCCAGCAACCCAACAGGTCCGTTGTACTGTTCTAAAACCTAGATGCCTATTGACATTGATGAGAGGAGGGACTGTCAAGTGGTTAAGGTGCTAACCTTGACTTGGAAGACCTGATCATAAAATTTCCTGTTCTACCAAAGTTGTGTGATTTGGGGCAAACAATCTCCATCTCCGTTCCCCATAAAATGAGTAAAATGAGGCTACTAGCTTTTTCTTGTCTCACAGAACGTGCTGCGAGAATAAATACATTCTGGATTTTGGAGAACTCTCATACTATATGTAGGAGAGTAAATTTAAGCTGGACATTGGGATACTACCTGAACCACAGTTGTCATGGTAATGGGGTCATGGGCAGGCACACAGGCTTTGCTTCTTGCAATTGGAATTCAGTGAAATATATTACCCTTTCTTTCCCCTCTCCCTTTTTCATAGTTTGAGCAATAAATGTAACTGAAAGAAACCATCCTCTCTCTCCTGCATAAGAACCTTGGAAAGAACAAATATCAACTTTCTCAGCACCCCCTTCCCTTGCTAAATGCTTGGTCAGTAATATTATAGGCATTGCTGTAACAAAAGTTAACACATTGTAAAGTTAAACACTTACGCATCATTGATTAAACCTGTAAACAACAAGGGTGGGGATAATTATATTCACCACATTGTTATTAATATTCATTGTTTGGGTGTCAATGCAACCAAAAAAATGGTCTTTTGGGAAGTTATGAATGTAAGCTTTTACATATTCTCAAGCATTAGAGGATTGGAATTTACCCTCCTCTTTGCTCACTTGAGACTTCAAGAGGAACGGGCAGGCAATAAAGAGTTTCATTTGACCCAATCTGCCTCCGGGGTAACCCGTTTTCTTAGTCTTCTAACACTAGGGTAATAGAGGCTTGCTGAGCACCTAAAAAATCAGCAGGAAGCTGGTGAAAAATTTACAATGGAATTTTAACTATAGTTATACACAGTAAAGTCAAGAGAGATGTAGAGAAGCCAAAAAGGCGGCCCAAAATGTGGGCACAAAGGTTGTTCTAAGGAGGTCAAGTATCCTCGATCAACTTAATTGCTGTGTATCACTACATTGAATTTCATTCCCTCTCCATCCCCTAAAATGGCAATGACAACAAGATTCTGCCTGTGATGCTTCTTTCTTAAATGCTGACATTCATTCAAAGCAATGATAGCTAAATGCTGAGTAGTAGTAACTATTGAGGCAGTATGACATCTCCATAGAATGGTACAATCTGGCAGCTAGCTTTATTATTCACATTTCTTTAGAAGGAGAATCCTAAAATAGGAATGTTATCTTTAGATTGAGAGGAGAAAAAATTATTTGTAATTATCTATTTGTTGCCTTTGGAGCCATTTCCTCTTGCCAGACACTTCCCAGCAATTCTATTAATACATTTTTAACAGTCAGGCTTCCATGCCCACTTTATAAGAAAGTATCACGAGACACAGAGCCAGCTAGGCCATTTCAGTTTTTAAGGAGTAACTCTTCATTGTGTAACAGAACTGAATATGAAGTAAAGAGAATAACAGATGGTTTTAAGTGGAAATATAGCGACTGCATGAAGCAAGTGTCAGATGCTTGAGACCAAGACCTATTAGATAAAGATGTAAAGCTGAAGAGAGTCATCTCATCCTCTAGAACGATGGTTCCCAACCTTTTCTCTGCTCTGGCACCAGTTGAGGCCTTCAATTATGCCGTGGCACACCATCATGATAAATTCATGAATAGTCAAATGAACTTATGAATATTCCTGAGCCATGGCACCCTGTTTTGGGGCCACTCCCCAGGGAACCCCTCCCCCAGCGAGGGCCACATGGGGCTGCCGTCCACAGCAGTGGCTCTGGCTCCAGGAAACCCCTCAGCCGCGGCCGCATGGAGCCGTCGCCACAGCTCTGACTCTAAGGAACCCACACGCAGGGCCGCTACCCATGGCTGCGGCTCCAGCTCAGGGGATTCTTGTGCCACATTGGAGGAGCTGTCACGGCACACACACTGGTTGGGAACCACTGCTCTAGAATCTTCCAGATTTTCATTTCCATTATAAAGACATGGAACGTTGTGAAATTATGCTCCAAGCTGCAGGAAGTCACATGACCTTTAATTTTAACATAGATTCTCTAAGTGAACACATTTAAATTTGTGAGAATGAGCTAAACTATGTAAAATGACTCCTCATTAAAAACAGAAACAGATCCATAAGAAATGCAGTTTTGTTTCATGAGGCTACCACTACTTAATTCAGCTCCAAGATTAAAAGTTGTTCAGGAGATAAACATAACTACACTTTTCATTTCGACTTTAAATTCATTTTTAAAACAATAGTCCATTATTTTTATGTCTGAAGAAAGTTGACAGATGGTTCACAAAGCACTCAGACATGAGGGCTCAAATAAAATATTCTTTATTACATAGATGCGTAACATCTTTTGCATTCTTTGCAAAGGCATCCTTATCAGCTAGACTTGTTTTCAGAATACAGCGCTGTCATTTAAAAAGGAATAAAAAACTATATTATCGTTCTCCATCATGAATCAGCAATCTTCATGAACAATAGCACAGACTTTAAGGCAGAAAGGGAACAGAGTATATCTGGAACAGCCAAAAGTCAGGAATCTATGATCTTTGCTATGAATTATAATTTTGAACCACATAAAAACAGATTTTTCTTTGACTTCAATAGATCAGACCTTTAAAAAAGTCTTGTCAGGTATTAATCCTTTACAATACAAATGGCAAAACTGTTGACAGATATGAATATTCTGACCTTTTTTCACCTTTGACAGGAATAAAAATTTCTCACTGGTTATTGACATAGCCAGACATACATACGTGCGCACACACACACACAGGTACTCAGACCTTTCTGGTGGGGGGGGGAGAGGGGAAATCAGGATCCTTTAAGGTGCTTTCTACTTGATACCCTGATGCAGAGGTACCCCAAACTGGTGGTCACATTATACAACATTTTAAGTATACAACAAACAAATGCAAACTATCTAATGGAGAATTGGAGCTCAGCATTTGGTTGAGCCAAAGGTACTAGGAAAATATGACTGATTTTTATTGTGCAGAATACTTAGCAATAAGTTCTGTATATATTGTCAGATTGATATTTTTTAAATTACATTATTAAATGCAGCATACATTTAAAATCCAGTAATTGTTTTTTTAGTTAAAATATAAATCTAAGCAATCCGTTGGAAGCATTTCCATGTTGTTGCAATAAAACTAAAACAAATTCCTTTTCTCTTACCCCAGAACTTTTATTATTGCAAACTGTTGTAGCTTCCTTATAGCTTTGCCAGAGAACAGTGTCTATAGAATATTGAAAACATAGGGTTTCACTCTTCTCTTCCCTCAAGAAACCTTTTATAATTACCGAAATTTAGAAAAAAAATCAAAGCATTTTAATTCAGATTTTTAAGCATGCAATGCACAAACATTCCACCATTAGCTATGTAAAATTAACGCTCATGGCACTCACCTTAACCATATTTACTAGGCTAAATTTACTGCTGGTTCAGCTCCGTTCACTTATAACAGTGGTTCTCAGTCTCTTACTGTGTCACCACACAATGAAATTCTGTTGTAGAGAGCCAGGAGGATTTGACCTGGGGCTAGTGTGGCTGGTTTGTCCTGTAGGGTCATGATATGCCACCAAGTGTGTCATGACCTGCAAAAGGTTGAGAACCACTGACTTATACCATTGGTCCATTTATGCTTAGTCTTCCAAGACCACACTGAAGTTACCATATTGCAAAATACTTCAGCTGAAGGAAGATTTTTAAATTGAAGAGATGAGGGAATTACCCTCTGCTTTAGAATTACCCTTTGTTTTAGTTTAGAAAGGAAGAGTAAAGTTTTGGAAGTGATTTTTTGGGGTGACTGACAAGATTTTATGAGATCGTACATGAGAAAAGGGAAGGGGTCCAAAATAACTCTAAGGAGAAGATGAGATATGGGGAAGACAATGAAGTTTTCAGAGAGAGAAAACCATAAACAAGAAAGATTTTGTTAAAGGATAAATGTTTTGCTTTGATCACAACATTATGTTATTATTTTTGAAGTAAGTTTGAGGTGTTTGATTTAAAGAAAGATCGGGGAGGGCCTCAGACAGAAACAGGCGGTGTTATGCTTCAAATGGCAAAGAAGAGACTGATGCATAAAGATGACCAACAGATATCTGAGTGTTAAGGAAGGAGATTTTGGAGATGGCAGAATTCTAGAAGCTGAAGAGGAGAAGGTTTCAATAAATAAATAAAAAAGTGGGAGAGTCTATGGTGGTGTAAGCACCAGATATGTTAAGGAGAATAAGGACCTCAAGAAGTTACAAGTCAAGTCCCCTCCACTGAGTTAGGAGCAAGTAAACTTAGACCATCCCTGACATGCATTTGCACAACCTGTTCTTACACACTTCTAGCGCAGAATCATAGAATTGATGACAGAATAATGACATAGATATAGTAATGAAAAAGAGGCCTTTGTTTTTGGTGAAACATCTTTCAATTTTCATATACCATAAGTAGATTTATCTTCATTCAAATAGAAACAATAATGGTTTTATTAGACAGGATCTAGAAAAGAGTTAAAAGAAAGGAAATGAAGACACTGTGGATATGATTACACTTACAATTTAGTTTCAGTTAATGAGGATTAATTCAAACTAAATTAATGCATGACTGCACTGGCTTTCTTTACTTCTAACTAAGGAATTCCTTAGTTCGAAGGAATGAACACTTACTTCGGAATCATAAAACCTCACTTAAAAGTAACGGTTAGTTCAAACTTATTAGTTTGAATTAACTCAATGGAGCCACATTAATTCAAACTAACCCTTAGTTCAAACTAATGCGGTTTGACCTTCTTTGTCCCAGGGTGCCTTCCTCTCTCTGTATATTGAGTGAGGGCATGACTCTTCTTGGGTGCCTTGTTGCCACCCTTCCCAAGGTGTCCGCTTTCTATCAAATTAGCAAGTCCTGTCCATGGACATGTTAGTTCAATTTGGATTTCAAGTGGAGCCATGTTAGTTCAAATTAACTTAGTTTGAATGAACCATTATTAATTCAAATTAGTTAATTCCACCTAAGTTAATTTGAACTAACTTTGTAAGCGTAGACATAACCTATGAGTACATATAATTAAGAGGTGAAAAGAGGAAAATGGGGAAAACAAGAAAGTAGACAGGATCTTGAAACTAGGGAAAATAACTGTATACTGGGGGTTCGGGAGAAGGTCAAGAAGATGTGGAAGCAGAGAAGACGTTAGAATGCACATCATTAGACAACGATGAGAAGAAAAACAGGGTGGTAGAAAGAGGAGGGGAAGTGGCAAAGACGAGTTCCAGCTGGGTAGTGGTTTACTGTTGGCTGCAATGAATTAACAAAATATAGGCAGAGACGGTGTTTGGAGAATGTCTGAATAAGTAGCTAAAGTTAAGAACAGCTGATTAATACTGGAGGTCAGGGAGTAGGTAAGGGGGACAAGTGGGATTACTTAGCCAGGACCAGACACCAGCTGATAGAAGGAAAGATGATTTTCCCAGAGTAGTCTACATACTGGAATTTTCTTGGTAAAATACACAGTGGCTTAATATTAAAAAATTGATCCTCGGTGGAATAAACTGTGCTATATCCACCACCTCTACATACACAGCCAATATCGTATCTTTCTAATCATTGGTTTGATTTGACAGTAAAAATTTGCAGCAGGAAAAATCTAAAAAAAAAGATTATATCAAATGCCAGCATTGATATACAACCTTTGGATTCACCAGAGGTTCATTGATTGTACATATATATTCTTGACAGCAGTAGCCTATAAAGCTCCCAGATCACTCTCCAGATCAAATATCTTTCATATTTTACTGGACTATGCTACATTATCGTGTGCTACACACGGTAAAAAAAAAAAAATACTCTCACTATTTCAGACCTTATCCATTTCAAATCACATTAACCAAAATGACAGCATAATACAAGCTATCAATCAAGGTGCATGTTTTATTACAAAAAGAAATAAAACTGCTTCATGTTGTTTGTGCTTTAGAGTTTCAAAAAACATGGGAGTTCTTTTCAGTGTTTTATTTTTAAAAATAGGCTCTCGAACAAAACACAGGTAAATAGGAAAAAAAAACCACACCCCACACAAACAAACAGGTTTTGCCATACATAACATTTTCAGGCAGGAATAAAAAACTGAAATAACTTGAAATTAAGCTTCCCACAGTCTGTACTTCATAGGGTTCCTATCCTTCATGGGGAAGAAACACCAGATACTAAAGACCTCTATGGTATAGAAAGGCATAATGAGTCGTACCATGTATAAAAATCCCCTAGTCTGCACATTTACATACACTGGGCCCAGTTATCCCTAAGACTTTTTCATGATGCTGAAAAATGCTGAATTTCTCCAACTTAAAAACAACAACAACAACAACAAACTAATGGTTGTATAGATCTTGAATACTAGAGACTAATTTTATCCTCAGATACTTACAACCCATTTTTCCTGTTTAGAAGCCTTTGGCAATTTCCACTAGCAGCACCCCCTTCCCAGTAGTGTGCCACAGCAACCCCTTAAACGTGCCACCAGTGATAGCAGAACTTGGCCCTGGCTGGGGGCTGCCCACAGCGGCAGGGCTTGGGGGCCACAAGCAACAGCATGGTACGGTCTGCCATAGCAGAGAAAGGTTGGGAACCACTGCCCTACAGCATTATCTAAGGCAGTGGTTTTTAAACTACAGGTTGGGACCCAGCACTGGGACACAGACCCTCAGATACTAGGTTGTGGTGCCTCCGGCTGACACTGCGTTGCTGAATGATGTCTTTCTTGCGTCATGGGTTTAAATGATTTCTTTTTCAGCTAGGTCCTGAGAAAAAAGGTTTGAAAACAACCGATCTGAGGTTTAGATTGTTACAGAGACTGAGATGAAAGCTGTCTTATTTGATTGTGTTCTTTAAGGAAGTTGGGATTCAGATAAAGGAGGTGAACAAAGGGTCAGCAGAATTTTCTTTCCTTTTGTGGGTTTTGGCAGTACAGCCAGCAATTGAAGTGTTCAGTGCTTGAACTACCAAGGGTTCTTTCAAGGATTTTGCAAAAAGAAGTAATTAACACATTTCTGCTTCATGTGTTTTCATTTCACCCTAGCAAAACAAACGATTTAACTTCTTGCACAATGTCGCCCACATGCTCCTCCCTCCATACCTCCCACACGATGTTTGAGATGGGCTGTTACACTAAAATCAATAGAAAGCCATAACGTATCAGGCATGCTCAACACAGTATAGGAGTAATGATTCATTCAGCCTGACACCCAATCCATTTGATAGTTAGAAGCCTGTGAAGTAGACTCTAATAGGTCTTTTCCAGCTCTGATCTCTAGCGATGAATTCCACACCTTCCCTGCACAGAAACCCTGCTGCAGATTCCCACCAACAGTTTTCAACCTTTGCTCACAAAAATCATCTCTTGTGTGAGGAGACTTCAGCTGACAGGTGCTGAGAGCGATCAGGCCAGGGTGCTCATGGATGATGTCAGTTTCCTATCTGTTGTACACGTCAGAGACAGTTATATAATCAGTTATGAGAGGACAGCATATAAATCAGACAGGAGGGAAACAAAAGCCTTGATCCTCTACCAATGAAATAAAACATTCTCACAGTTTTCAGTGGAAGCAGGCTCAGTACAAGATGCAAACTTGACTCACTCATTCTTCATCATTGCATTGTGATGCTTTTATGTCTATTAGGCAGGTGCAAAGGGGCCACTGTACTGGCATATAAGTTCTCTAGGAACAATCCTGGTTTGGGGGTATTCTTAAAGAGTACAGAACAAACTCCAAGACAGCTCCAGGCAGGAGGAGTGTTTCAAGGCAGGCCAGAGGAGAGTGATGGCAGGACATGGTCAAGATGGGCTGTGGCCAAAGCTCTCAGACACTCAGGAAGGAATCAGTGAAGCAAAAGCTCAGTTTAAGAAAGCCATCAGTATAGGTCCTGACCTTACCCTATACTTGGCCAAACCAGATCCAACAGCATTGAACAGGGATGAACAAGCTGGGTCTGCTCTGTTGCATGCAACCGAGATTAACCTGGTTCAGATTCCCTGTACTTGGCATAACTACCCTTCTTAACATTTTATAACCCACCTACTGAATTCATAACAATGTAGGAATCTGATTCATTCACCATTAACTTTCTTGCTGGTAGAAAAGGATGAAGAGGGTCAAAGCAAAAGTGGCTATTAAGGAGCTGCATATGAAGTACAATAAATATTGAGCATGGGGTTTGGGGGAAAAAAAACAAAAACAAAACCTTGGTGTAAAAAAGAAAACGGTACCCTCTCTAACAGGTCCAGTTCTTAAACATCCATATCCTTCATGAGAACCATCAAATCTGTAGTATTTTGGTATCATCTGGATTCATTTTGTTATGTCTTGCACTATAGGGCAGGATTTAGATCAGGGGTTGCAAACATGCAGCCCCTAAAGCTATCACCTGCAGCCTGCAATGACCCGATCATTACTGATATTTGCAATATTGTTGTATGAAAAGGTTTCAGTGGTGCAGCCCTTGGGCTAACGTACTAGTCCTCATGCAGCCCTCTGCTAGTCCTCATGGTGATTTGAGTTTGAGACCCCTGATTTAGATCTTGGATGATTCTTATACTTCTTTCTGAACCCCCTACAGCATTCAACACTGTTTATAACATGCGTCTACCAGAACTGCACATTGTATTCTACTATCAACTATCAATCTCATTAATGCCATACATTGCCATAAAGTCACTTACTTGATTCTGCTCAGAGTTGCTCTGCTTAAATACCCAAGGATTGCATTAGCCTTTTCTCCCACAACCCCACAAAGAGACAGTTGCATTGGTTCTCCTCCATAACCCCTAAATCTTTTCCCAATCACTGTTTTCAAGGATACAGCCTCCTATCCTATAAACACAGCCTATGTTCTACATTGTTCATGCTAGATGGAGGTAGTGTATTTGGCTGTATTAAAAATGCATCTGGCTCAATAAAGTTATGGACATACCTCTTTGCTGATAATCCAGTATAAAGCCTTGGAACAAATTTCCAGTTGTACATTCACTTTTTAGATCCTTTAAAATCTACATCACTATGAAGAGGGGGGTGGCAAAAGTCTTCCTTGCATTTTAAATTCTCACTTGGTTCATCAGTCTTAAGTTAAACCATGTCTTGTATCTTTGTGATCAGCAGAGCTATATTGTTTATCCTTCAACATTACTTAAAATTTGGCTGGGAAAGCCATTGTTTTCACATTTACCCCTTCAAGTTGGACAGCATGACACATTACATAAAGGGCAGAAAACTGCATTTACCTTTTGAAGTTTAGTATAGTCGTAGTGTGACAAGGTGATGGCTGAAAACAGGCTGAGCCAGCCTGCTACCACTGGCTCTTAAGTGAGAGAGAATTGGAGCCAGCTGAGTAAGCCTGAATGCAGCGGGCCCATAGGCAGCAGCTGCAGGGCTCATTAGCAAGGTACTATAGATTCACAGGAAGGACATGCTGGGGTATAAGGAGCAAGCAACCTGAAAGGGAGATGGCACAGCAGGAAGCTGAGCTTCCTTGTCAGTAGCTGAAACAGATGCCTTTGAGGCTGTTTTAGCTTGGACTCTGTCAGTAGATGGTGGTGGGTAACAACCTGTAAATAAAGTGCACTGGTGGGAGCACTGCACCAATGTCTCTGAGTGACTTGTGGGAGCAGAAGGGCCCTCTGTAAGCCTGCAACAGATAGTGATGCTAAATGTACTCTGTTTTCTATCTTCATTCTGGAGGAAATGTTTTTAAGGATGTCTGTTTGGAGCACTGCATTATATTCTGCTCTGTCAAGATTCTTATAGGGTTTTATTCTTTATTTTTTTCCTCAAATAATTTTAAATGGCTTTCTCAAACTATGTGGCATCAACAAATTGCATGATGTATCAGTACGGTTTTATGAGATGGTCACCGGAATGACAATAAAGTATTCAGGATGAACTTTTTGACTCTGAAGCAGAATACTCTTTTCAATATTAAAAACAAAACTAAAAGGTAATTGGAACTTTGAAATAAGCTTAGAAACACTGAAAGCTACATCCTGTACAGCATTTGACACAAAGGAAAAGGAGAGTATAAATGATAGATTTGATAAACTCTCTTTTAGGATCTTGAAAAGGTGGTTTGTGACTTTTCAACACAGCATATCTGATTTACAGGATTTGAAACATACTATTCATTCTTTAATGGATACTATAATTATGCCAATACTTCCCATTTTCAAGAGAATGCTTGGTGAAAAATGAGTGAGATTAGTGTAGAAAGAATGCAGGTTCCAACTGAAGGAGCGCAGCCTGATATCTCCTTGAGCTTGTAACCCCTGTCCCCACACCCAAAGGAGTACTTTCAGGAGGACCTTATATTATATGTCAGGAACTTTGAAGTAAATTCATGTTAACGTCTGCATGGAGTCCCGCATTTGATGGGGATTGCTCCTTCAACGGGGACGGGGGGTTTCAATACCAGCTGCTGCCAATAGATGTTATATCATCATAGAGCCATTAAGCTAATTATGCTGACATGGAAGGAGGAAAGACCCATGGTGTTCCACCAGGTGGCATAACGTTTCTGCACTGGTGAGCCTAGCTTCTGGTGGCTTCTCAGACATCTATGGTCCATGGAGTGTGCACCCTGCTTCTTCCATACAGGGATGAGCACAAAGACCTCACAAAAGGTGACAGGAACCTTACAGAGTTCCCTGAACAAGAGCTAAGGTTGGTTGCATGGGAACACTGGGACCTGCAAATGTTTAATGGATGAACTATAGGGCAGACTGGGGATCTGTGATGAAAGGCAAGCCAGGGCAACATAAGACTCCTTGCTTTTTCTCTCTGCTTACACACATTATGTGGCATCGCTATGCCCTGGGCCAATTCAGATAAACTGAATCGGTGGTGCCCAATAACCCATGCACGTCATGAAATGGAGACTCTCTCCCCCATAAAGCCAGCAAGCTATATACTAAGTTTATTGCTACAAACATATCATGTAACAAGCAATAGGGGACCAATTCTCCATTGCTTTATTCAGGGCAAGGTGTGGGGAGGAACAAGCAACATCAGGCAACTGGTTACCTGGTCTACAGGGCACAGGAAGCCAGAGTCCTTCTGCCATAACTCCTTCCTTCCCACTACCACATCTGCTGTGTCTGGAATTGGTAAGGAGCTGTAACAGAACCACCTCTGTGCCAGCTGTAAAACTCCCTCATATTAAGTTAAAACTGGTTTTACAGCCCTTTAAGTCACCAGAATTGCATAAATGAGCCTTATGATTAGAGTGAAACAAGCCCCAGGTCATAGGAGAGTTGAGGGGTATGGGTGGGAAGGCAATAGGAAAGAAATCTTCTGTGACTTCTGGATATCATGCACTTTAATACCAACAATGGCATGAGAAAACTATAGGAATTGCATTGAGATATGAAATATTTGCAAAAATAGATTTAAAAAGACAACTTACAACATCAGAAGAAGTTACAAAATAGCAGAAGTTTTTACTTTTTAAAGTGGAAAAAAGAACTAGAAGGACAAAAGCCAGAGCACTCTTCCTACCCTCCTTCCACCACAGCAATGGTCAAGGTCACAGCTGCATAACACAGTGAACAAAAACAGAGAGGGAAAACAAAGGACCTATGTTGCCCTGATTCACCTTTCATCAGAGAACCCAATTCTACCCCTCTGGCTAACTCACTACATTTTTTGAACTCCCAGTGACTCCGCAACCACACACAGTCTCCTGTACATTTGGAGAAAGAATTCTGAGTGTTTATATAAAACTAAGTTTGACTTTTCAGGCCATGTGTTTAAACTAAAGTTTCCCTTTGCAAAGGGGAGGAGAAGAGAAGCCCACTTTTATTACTTATGCCCTGCTCCTCAAAGTTATTGAGACACTTAATTATCATTGATTTTGATAACAGTTCAGCACCTAAAGATCTTTGAGGATCTGGGCCTTATAGCTCTGATAACACACCTGGAAACACCATTCCTCTTTAATCCTGAATAAAGAGTTAACTTTGCATTCAGTTATGTGATCAGGTCTTTTCCTTCACACAGTCTGTTAGAGCAGAAGAGTCTTAGATTTTCTCCTCCATCTCATTCTCAAGTACTTTTACAATTTGTAATTCAAGACACTTATCAAATGCTCCATACAAATCACAGTAACTTACACTCATAAACCTCTTTCAAAACATAATAAAAATGTGCAAAAATATAAAAGTAAAAAAAGTTAAAGTTACATTCCAGAAACCATATTATCACATTTGAAGGTTTTATGAGTTGAAAGGTATTCCCTTCTTTGACACTTTTGAGGTGCCCTGGTTTACAGAAAACCATGATCTAAGATTTCCATAATTACTGTAAAGATTAAATAAAAATCTTAAAGGTAAAAATAGTAGCTAAAACTGAAGCACATAGGCTATTATAGTCTCTTTCTCCAAGAGTCATGTGCATGAAAATAGTATTTCTTTGCAGTCAATAATGGCATAAGTTTATAGTTACAATAATACCCATTTTTGTACTAATGTTAAGGTCTACTCTCTAAATAGGTAATTTTCTCACAGCCCAGTGGATGCCCCAATTCTGGCCATCTAAAACCAAACAAAGTCATAATAGCAATAAAAAATAAAGCTAATAAGCCTTAAAAAGATTAAACAACTTTTCAAAGATAAATGTGAACTGAGGAACAAAAACCAAGAGCAAACAAAACAGGAACAGAAAGTACTGAGTAGAAAGGTAGCAGAAAAATGCAGGCTGTGATACTCAGATACAAAATGACCCTTTTAGAGCAACTGCTGGTTGGCTCTCCTAGATTTAAAGGACCAGTTACAAGAAGTGCATGCTGGGAAAAGGTCTTTTAAACAAGCTTACTCATAGCCAGTTAAGCTGTAAAGGAATAAGATGTCCTGGTTACAGCGAACTGTGGCTTCTCTGCAAGTAGGAATATTGAAATGAATGTTGATAAGGGTAACATAGCCTGCCTTACATCAGGTATCAGCCAGGGAAATGGCTGAAAGAGAGAGAGTTTTTGTGCCCATGAGCTGGAACCTGGCGTGTTTTTGAGGCAGTTATGTTCCCTTGTTATCCCATGATTGCTGCTTCTCCTGATGTACAAAAGCTTTGATTTTAATTCAAAATGCCTAACCTGGCCCAAGTGTAGGATCCGTGTGTCACTCAGGAATGATATCTTAAATTTAAAATATATGCTCATAAAATCCTTATAGAGTGCTGCTTCACACTATCATGTATTCTATATATGCCATAGGTATTGTTAAGAAAATCTGACTTATTTCAACTAATTTTTGAATTTCTTCTGCTCTAAAGCTTCACTGAGACCAGCTGGTTGAGTCTATTGACTCACTTTTGTTAGTGAGACACACAAGTTTCAGCATTTACACAGAGCTCATCTTCAAGTCAACCCTGTAGTAGTATAGTTAGAATGACTATAAGAACGTATCTAAGCTCTACTGAAAGTTTATAAGTGGCTGCATACATTTATCTCACTGATAAACTCTATATCTCATATTGTAAGGTAATATTTGAGTGGTTGTGAACCTTGGTTACTCTCTAGATCACCACAGAGGAAAGACAATTAACGTGAAGGGTTGATATTCAACAGCAGATGTTATACCCTTCCCAAACAAAAGATCCCTCATACCAGATGGGATGTTGCAACTGGAATTCTCCTGCATCCCATCAACAAGATGACAAAACACTTTGTGTTGTTCTGCCCTCATCCCCATGAAGACGCTTGGAGAAAGAATGACCTTGGATGGCAAGCGTCTTCTAGGCAGCAATAAGAGACCCCCAGCTGCCTAGTCCAGGGTAGTCCTCTAGGATGTACAGAACTTGCTCATTATAAAAGAGTATATAACTTTTTATACACTAAGATTGTATTGTGTATCTATGTTTACCTCCATTAACCTTGTCAATAACTCTTGTTTTCTTTTCCTGTTTAATAAATCTTTATGCAATTTGTTATAGGATTGGCTACAAGCATTCTTTGTGGTAAGACCTAAGATGTAATTGACCTGGGGTTAGTAACTCATCCTTTGGGACTCTGAGTAATTTGAATGTCATGGTGGTTCTAGGTGTAAGGGACCATCTGGCAGAAAGGTATGCTCACAAAGGGCGCCAGATAGATGGAAGTACCCAGGGGGAGTGTCTGTGACTCTATGTGAAGGCTACTACAGGGCTCAAGGAGTTCACACTTAACTGGATGGTGATATTGAAGTATAGAGCTCACAAACAACTTGGGGCTTCCTAGCAGTCTACACGGAGGTTGTTACTCATGCTCCAGAGTCATTGCAGGCAGCATTACAATTTTAGTTGCATGGAGTCCCACAGCACAGGGCTCAGATACAGTTATAGTGTACGATTTTCAAAACAGGATCTAGGCACTTAAGTTCTATTAAATTTCAATAAGAGCCCAAATTACTTTTGAGAATGGTACCCTTATATTGCAAAACAAAAAAAAACCAGAGAGGCTGCATTGCCTTGTGAATAGAAAACTGCACTAGCGCTTAAGAGTCCTGAGTTTTAGTCCTTCCTCTGCCTGTCCTTGCTAGGTCATCTTTAGCAAGTCACTTTGCCTCTCTGTGCCTGTATGTAATGGATTACTGATAAATAGATAGCAGCTAAATAGTATTATTCATTTTAGGAATTAGGCACCTAAAACCTGTGGGGACCTGAGCCAAAGTGACTATTCCATTATGGGTGCTGCCAGAAACAAACTAAATGAATTATTTTATTGTAACAGGAGGATTCTTTAACTCAGTTGTCCTCAGAATGGTCAGTTTACAGCACTCTAGATCCCTGTTCATGGCACCCTTAAGATGAGACTGTAGCACTTTTTCAGGTCAAGTGAACCCTGCACTTGTTTCGCCTCTACTCTGGGAGGAGAGCTTCTTTCTTTTCAAAGGACATGAGGGCAGGAGATGCAGACAAATTACAGCTTCATTTCAACCAGACATTATCCAGTTAAAGGTGGGAAAACAACAAAAAACACTTAAGCTTATTTTATTTAGGCTCAGGCAGTGCTAAAGTAACAAAATCTAGTTGCCTACCTCTACAAATAACATGGCCAGTGGCAGGGATTGGATCCCAGATCTTTAGCGACAAGCACAACCAAGTTAAAAGTTAGCAAAAAATGTACGTTTATGAGAGTTACTTGTCTTCTCTTCAGTTCCAGAAACCTGGCTCAGTGATTCATGAAAATCTTGTGATTCTGAATATTTTTGTAGCATTGCCATAGCAACCCATGTGATATAATAGGTACTGGGGAAACAAAGTTGCAAAGATTTAGATAAGACATGTTCCAGATAATTAAAAATATAATGAACATAAATTGGGGAAAATTAAAATGTAAAAAATATATTCTTGCAACACATGGAAGTTTCTAGGTTTGATAAAATTGAGTACTTACATTCCTACTATCACTTAGCATCAGAATAAAATGTGTCAGGCAAGGAATTAAAACCCATATGAGTTACTTTGCATCTTTCTCCCACCTGCATCTTCAGGATTTTGTAACCGCAGACCTCAGGAATATTTTACACAGGAAGCACATGCTTATACCCTCCAGAGTATCTGGGACTATGGACGTTTCCCTCTCCTTCAAGAGGGTATAGTTTGCAGTCCCATCTCTGCTCATCTAACTCTGCTGGCCAGCATAGTGAGAGGGTAGGGCTACTAAACCCGGTATCTTCTCATGCCTCTCTGCTTCCTTTGAAGAGGCTAGCCCCACAATGGCTCTGCACCATTGGGAGAGCACTATAACGGTATTGGGCCTGATCGCTACACAGGAGCCCAGGTGGTGCAGGGACTGGAGGGTCCTTACATCACTCCGCTCCTTCCTCTGGCTGCACACTCTTGGCCTAAAACAGGAAATAATGTGGCAAACATTCCAAACAAGCCCAGCAAAAGAATAAAGTCAAAAACTATTCAGTACTTGAACCAAGAGAAGGATGAGCAGAAAGTGTGGCAGCACTGATGAACATAGCAAAGGGTAAGGCCTGGAAGGGTAATTTTTTTTAAAACTCTTTTCATAAATAGAGCTGGCTAGAATGTTACATTTCACTGAAGTCAAAATATATATTACTTTCAGTGCAGCACTCTTAATACACTCAGGAAACTCTCTCACAGTCTGTAGTTTGGTGATTAGGATGCTGACCAGGGGTGTGGAAGACCCAAGTCTAATCCCTGCCTTCTAGATTCAGAGAAGAACCTGCCGTCTCCACCTGCCCATCCTCCAATGATGACGATTGTGGCAGAGCAGTATCCAAAATGACCAGAGTGCCCTGGATCCAAAAAAAGCTTTGTGAATTGAAAAGTACAGGTTTCAGTCTGAAAGCACATATCTGCTTATGTAAATAAAACCTTCATTACAATGAAAACAAAATTTGAAATCTCAAAAGCTGTGGTGGTCACTCTCCAGACAGCTCTACTCAGAATCCATAGCTTCATAAGAGAAGAGAGATCTTGGAGATTGTAGTTACCACTAAAATGGTGGGTTACAACAATGATTCTTATGGAGCACAGATACATAGGAGGATAATTTACATTTTACTGAGGGGTAGCTGTATTAGTCTGTTTCAGCAAACCAAACAAGGGGTCCTGTGGCACCTTAAAGACTAACAAATGTATTTGGGCATAAGATTTTATAGGCTAGAAACTACATCTGAGGAAGGGGTTTCTAACCAATGAAAGCTTATGCCCAAATACATTTGTTAGTCTTTACGGTGCCACAGGACCCCAAGTCTATTTTATTTAAAAATTAGTTACATGAATGTGAAAAGAGATCAAGAGGGACTGGATTGCCAGAGACTGAAGAAAGAGAATTCTGCACTAGGGGGATTTATAACACACACGACAGAAGACCAGAGTTACAGATGTCCTGGTTTTGGAAACCAAAATAATTATTCAAAACTTCTATTTAACTGAAACTAAAGGCCAGTCACATTTGGAACCTCTTTAGTAGTTGCATATTATTCACCCACCCCATGTCTCTATGTGCTCTACAAAGTTCCAGACATTGCGTGATCCCAGGTAAACAGAAAAACAAAAACCTGAAACGCAAGCTGTGTGGACGTTTCCTAGCTTGTGCTTGCACTTGCATTTGTTTTTAATAAATAAATGGCCCCTGTTAAGGATACAGCACTAGGCATTGCTCTCCATTTATCTGAGTCCCTCTAGCTATGAGAGATGTCTTCAAAACTGAAAAAGATGTTAGCACTTTATAGACAAACTCAGTTAAGAAAGGAAACATTTTCCTGCATATTAGATTTTTAACAATTATAGAGAAGGTTCACAGTCCAAAGATTTTGGCCATTTGGGGACTGGTTCTCATTATTCTGCATGGGACTTACATGAATAACTGTTCATAAGACTAATTTAAAGGCACACAAACACCTGACTTCAAAGGAAAATTCACTCCTCTGGAAGTCTTCCCCCCCCCTCACAAAAATAAGACCTAAAGCTTAATGTATTTCTTTTACCAGGACTTTAATTGTACCATTTTTCATTCTAACTCCTGATCAGATAGAGGATGAAATAATACATTTTTATTCATTTACTCTTCACTCTTGGCTGCTTAAATTCTCGCCTTTGGATCTTGTACAGGAATTAACTTGTTTTTCTTAACATCAGGACACGTTCTGTGAGAAAGGATTGAAAAGCAAACAGATGTTCATATTTGCATTTGGACAACCTATACCTATTTGCTGAAACTCTGATGTGGCATTTGGAAGAAAATTCTATCTTATTTTTCCCATAATTCTGTTTTATAAATGGTCAGTATCTGTTCAATGTCTTTTCAAATGGCAGGCTTTGACTGTTTTTGGATTTCAGTTCATCCTATCTGCTATGTATAGTGTCTTGAGGGAATATTACAAAGATAAATGTGCACATTTCTTGTAGAAACCTTATTTGTGCTGCCTGAGCACACAATCCTCTGTGTGTGTTTTTCCATTGCTAACAATACTCCTATTAATCAAAAAGAATGAGGCAAACTGCATAATGAAGTAAAGAAATTAATGTGCTATTAGCATATAATTCCAATTGTTCTTTTTAAATGATATCACAGATTCAGGGGATAAACATTGAGGATTGATGACTGCAAAGCACTGCCTTTTTTACCACACTGAAATCTCAGGGGAAAAAAAAATATTGCATGAAATGCAAGTGTGGAAATCTCGCATTGATGCTTTTGTTTCCTGCATTCTGATGACATTTTAAAAGAAATGCTATGCATTACTTTAGTAATTGCTTTTGATGAATTCTATAGGTACATATGGAACTTGGATCCAGATCAAGTGTGGGTTTTTCAAATCCAAAACCTGAAGGATGAGAGCTGATAAACTTGAAATCCTCCAGACTCTGGTGGTTCAGGTAAAATGGAAAAGGGAAAGGCTTGGAATCAACTCCAGTTTTACAACACCATAAGTACATTAACAAGACTTTGCAGAACTAAAAGAAGACCCTTTGATCTGTCTCTGTGTGTAATAATGATTTGGGGCAGAGGCTACCTTTTCATTATGTTTGTTCAGCACCTAGGCTCAATGGCGTCCTGCCTTGGTCCATGAGAAGGGCAATTGGTGCTATTGCAATCAGATCAGTTTAAATTCCAAACCGCCTCTGGTATTCCAAATGAAATTTGGTCTTAAAAAGACATCTTAAGATACTTTACATAAATAATGAGTCCATACTGGTAGTATAGAGACTACTGTACATACTATGACAGTTATGCTTTTGTGACACTGCTGCATGCAGAAAAATAAACTCCACATAAAATATCCAGAAATCCATGTTAATTAAACAGTATAGCAGTTTGAAATTTAGTTCCTCCAGTGCTCCGGACTGTGCAATGCACAGTCCAGTAGCAGCTCCATAGCAACTTCAGGGCTATGATGTGAAGCAGAGGAAAGGATTACTCTTCAAAGAACTATCCAATAAATATCCATGCCAAGATTTTGGGGTCATTTCAGAAGTTCCCTTGAATAACTATGATATGTGCATGCAAGGAGATTTGTAGTACCCCTGTACAATGTAAACCTAGGATTGTCACGGTAGCATAGGCAAATACAGCAACACTTTTTAGTTTACATATTGCCTTGGATATCACAAGTGGCTTTCTCAAGCAGGAATACAAGGTAAGATATTGGAGCTATCCCCTACTTTTGTCAAAAAGAAATTGACTTGATTCTCCTTTGACTTGCACATTGTGTAGTCATTTATGCCTATGCAAAATAGGGTAAAAACAAATCAGAATGATAGAGTAGAGTAGATCAGAATGACAGAGAACAACATCCGTTGTTTGCAAAGGTACAAATGACTGCATAAAAGAGAGGAGGGGTGATATCTTTTATTGTACTAACTTCTGCTAGTGCGAGAGACTGGCTTTCAAGTTACACAGAGCTCTTTAGGCTACAGCCACATTGCATACATAGATACAAGGCAATGGAGAAGCGAGACCCGGACCTTTAATTTGTGCCTGGGTAACATCTGGAAGTGACATGGCAGCAGCTTGATTAAGAGTATGGTACCTGTCCTATATAGTCTTCTGTCCCAACCAAAGTCCTAGGGCAGACTGCTCTTAAGAACTTTCTGGTCTAGACAAAAGTGCATTACAAAACCTGCACCAGTAAACATGAACTTTGGTTCCATGGAGTTTTGGTGAAAAGCTAGGGGATAACATTTAACCTTTGGAGGGTTTTCATCACAAAAGTCAATTCTAGTCAATGTAGTCAGATGAAAACATTTAGGCTATTTCGTTGTTTTGAGATTTGCTTTTATGGATATATTTGTTACAGAAATGATTGTATGCAATCTTAAAATTAATAACAGAAAAAGAAAATTAAGAAACGTGGGCTACAAGACCAGATAAATATACAGCTAATTTTTCTATTTTTTCAGGATCCATATATATGAGAAGTCCAGGATTCACATCTATAAAACAAAATGGATTTTGTATTTTTAATCTTTATAGAAAATTATACTGTATATAGACAGAAAAATGCGCGCTCTCTCTCTCTCTCTCTCTATAGTGGTGACTGGATAGCATAGTGGTTAAGAGCGACGCCCTTTGATACAGGAGACTGGGGTTCAAATGCCGGTAGGCACCTGTCTACCTTCCCAGTAGGGGTCCTTGGGCAAAAGACCCCCTAACGCCTCACTTGCCTACCTCAAATATGAGAGTGACACGAACTACGAGAGCCATGCTGGCTTTGACGGCGCCCGGATTAACAAGGTCCACGCCAGATGTTGGGGAACCAGGACAATCTGACGATAAGTGGGCTACTGGAACAAACCATACATGGATGAGACAAGAGAACCTGGAATTGATGGAATGCTACTACAACAGTAGCCCTAATGAGAAGGGATATATGAAACGTATGAGGGAACTATGGATGGACAAAAGACCTACATCCACACTAACTGAGAAACAGCTAGTTACCCAACGCTTCAACATAGTAAAGAGGCAGCTGCTCTCTCAACTGGAGATAGACCAACTGCACATTACCTCCCAGACTCAACAAGATGACCCAGATGGACAACTAGATGTGCAGCCAACACCTGAAGCTGGAACTTCACTGCCATCCCCTCCATTACAGAGCACAGCAGCTAATATGAGGCATAAAATCATGGATAAACCAGCTACAGTCAACCCTCGAGACCGATTACCAAGGCTCGTTGGAGAAGTACCATCAGACAGTATGCTAGAAGATGCCAATAGAGCCCTAATGACAATTCCTACCACCACCGTAACTCAAGCCAATGAACTGGTATACGCTACAGCCTCTGTAATCCTGGAGATGCTTGGCTACATGATCAAGAAGAACAGCAGTACATACCCCCTGGAAAATGAGGTTGGAGAATAAGATCGAGGCAACCTGGAGAGAAGTTAGTCAACTAGTGGAACTACAGAAGGGTGTAGAGGTTAAGGATAAGACTCGGCTACTGAAAAAATACAAGGGCCTGACTCCATCTGAAGCCTTAGAGACTGCTAAACAAAGGCTCACAGCACTGGCTACCAGGCTAAGGAGATACACTAGAGAAGCAGAGGCCAAAAAGATAAATGCCCTGTTCTCCAAAGAACCATCCAAGGTGTACTCCCAACTGCAGTGCAAGAACACAATAACAGTAGAGCCACCAACAGCAGAAACTGAACAGTACTGGAAGAATATCTGGGAGAAAGAGAAGACTCGTAACACCAGTGCAAAGTGGCTGCAGGACCTGAGAACAGATGACAGTGATCTCCCAGAACAGGATCCAATCACCATCACAGTAGCAGACATCCAACAGCGGGTCAAGAACATGAAGAGCTAGACAGCACCTGGACCGGACATGATCCACACCTACTGGCTAAAAAGAAACTAACAGCAGTGCATGAATGCCTAGCAGCACAGATGAACCAGCTGCTAGCAGCAGGCTCCCACCCAGACTGGCTAACACAAGGAAGGACAGTGCTGATCATGAAAGATCCCCACAAGGGAACAGCACCGTCCAACTACCAGCCAATAACCTGCCTCCCCACAACATGGAAAGTCCTATCAGGCATCATAGCCGCCAAGCGACAGGTCCACATGGGCCAGTACCTGAGCACAGCTCAGAAAGGCATTGGGACCACCACCAGAGGCTCAAAACACCAGTTGCTCATAGACAGAGCAGTCGCCCAAGAACCCAGGTCTAGACAGGCCAATCTGAGCACAGCCTGGATTGACTACAGGAAAGCCTATGACTCAATGCCGCACGCATGGATCTGTGAATGTCTGGCACTATACAAAGTCAACAGGACACTAAGGACCTTCCTCAAGAACTCAATGGGGCTGTGGAAGACAACACTGGAAGTCAACTCAAGACAGCTTGCACAAGTGGCCATCAAGTGCGGCATATACCAAGGTGATGCGCTGTCCCCGCTGCTGTTCTGCATTGGCTTGAACTCCCTCAGCCAGATGATCACAAGGACTGGATACGGATACAAGTTCAAGAGTGGAACTACCATTAGCCACCTCCTCTACATGGATGACATCAAGCTGTATGCTAGGAATGAACGAGACATCGACTCGCTAATCCACCTGACACGGATCTACAGTGAGGATATTGGGATGTCATTCGGACTGGAGAAGTGTGGCCGGATAGTAGTAGTAAAGAGAGGGAAGGTAGTCAAGACTGATGGGGTGGAACTCCCAGCAGGCCACATAACAGACATACAGACCAGCTACAAGTACCTTGGCATCCCACAGTCACATGGGAACCATGATGAGGAGGCAAGGAAGACAGCAACATCCAAATACCACCAAAGGATAAGACAGGTCCTGAAGAGCCAGCTCAATGGGAAGAACAAGATCCACGCCATCAACAGGTACGCCCTGCTAGTCATCAGATACCCTGCCGGTATAGTGCCAAAGGAGGACATGGAGGCTGCCAATGTGAAGACCCAGAAGCTCCTCACAATGTACGGAGGTTTCCACCCCAAGTTCAACACCCAGAGACTGTACACCAGCCGGAAAGAAGGCGGGCGGGGTTTGGTGAGTGTCAAAGCCACAGTCCTGGATGAAACCCAGAGCGTCCAGGAGTACATCAGTAAGATGGCACCCAAAGATGAGCTGCTGAGAGAATGCCTGAGGCAGCAGCAGACCTGGGAGGAAGATCAAGCAGAAGAAGTGCCATGGCAAGACAAGACCCTGCATGGGATGTACCATCGACAGATAGCTGAGGTGGCTGACATTGGGAAATCCTACCAGTGGCTGGAAAGGGCTGGACTAAAAGACAGCACTGAGGCACTGATCATAGCAGCACAAGAACAGGCACTGAGCACCAGATCCATTGAAGCAGGGGTCTACCACACTAGACAGGACCCAAGGTGCAGACTGTGCATAGAGGCCTCAGAGACAGTCCAACACATAGTGGCAGGATGTAAGATGCAGGCAGGAACAGCGCACGCTGAACGGCACAACCAAGTAGCTGGCATTGTGTACAGGAACATCTGCACAGTGTATGGGCTAGACCCTCCCAAGACCAGATGGGAGACCCCACAGAAGGTCGTGGAGAATAACAGGGCTAAGATCCTGTGGGACTTCCAGATCCAGACAGACAGGCAGGTACTGGCCAATCAACCAGACATCGTGGTAATAGACAAGGACCAGAAGACAGCGGTGGTGATAGATGTAGCAGTGCCAAGTGACAGCAACATCAGGAAGGAGGAGTATGAGAAGCTGGAGAAGTACCAGGGCCTGAAAGAGGAACTAGAGAGGATGTGGAAAGTGAAGCCCAAAGTGGTCCCAGTGGTGGTAGGAGCACTCGGGGCTGTGACTCCTAAGCTGGGAGAGTGGCTCCAACAGATCCCAGGAACAACATCAGAGCTCTCTGTCCAGAAGAGTGCAGTGCTAGGAACAGCTAAGATACTGCGCAGAACCCTCAAACTCCCAGGCCTCTGGTAGAGGACCCGAGGTTGAGGAAGACACATACCACCCATAGGGGTGAGAGAGGAATTTTTTTATATATCAATCACAGTAACAGAATGACAGAGCACCACTACTAATGGATCAACATTTGTGTTTCAGTATTTTTATATTTATTCTCAGGTATGTACATTAAGTGCAAGAGACAACTGGAATATAAACCCAAAACAAAGAATAGAAGGAAAGGTAGAAAACACAGGAAATTAACAATTTGCCTTCAGATGAATTTTGATGTGTCACAGTACTGGCCTATGTTAAAAGACTGTTTCCTTTCAGATAATATCCCAAATATGGAGAAAATCCTTCCATTTGTCTTGCAAATATCTTTAGTATTAGTTGTTCAACCCTGGATTTCATTTTAATTTAGTTGAGAGTTCAAGGTAGATAATGATGTTAGCCAGTTTAATTCACAAACTGGTATATAGCTACAGATGTTTTCATTTGCTGACAGTTTCAGGCAAGCCTGGCAATCACACTTTGATAAACTACATATGCTTTTATTTCTTATCTTTTGTTATACCAAAATGAGATGGTCTCAGCCAATTAAAAGGCAGAGATACTCTCTTGTTCCACAGCTGTCTGGTTATTTCTCAGTAACTAATAATTATGTACATCACTGTACTCTGCCTACCTGAAAGCCAAAGAAGGAGGAATCATCATAAGGACTGAAATGTTTCTCTGTCCCCATACCCTCACTATGAAAATCCTTCTGCAATGAAAATCTCTCTACTGCCTTCACAATTATCACCTATATACAGAACAATCCTAAAATTTAATCCCACTCTTTAATAATGCTTCCCATTCCTCCTCCGTGTATCTGAGGAATTAATATTAGGACGAATCCTTGAACCATCAAAACAGGATCTCTTTCTTATAACTTAATTTCACTATTTATAAAGGGCTCTCAGCTTCTCTCTTTCTATCAGCCTCCCTCCTTATTTATTGTGGGTCTCAGAATTAATCCTTCCAGAGCTTTCCTGGGGCAGAGGGCAGGGAACTGGTAAGAGGCATGAGGTTCAGAAATAGGACAGGACATTTCAGAATCATTATGAGAGACATACTTCCCATTAACTCAATAATTACTGCATCCTCCTCTAATAACGACCTCAGTCAATGTATGGTGTCACATTGAATTAAATAGGCTTTGAATAAAAAATGTGCTTGTATAACATCGTACCTTGGCCTAATTAGATTCACCATTTCATCCTCTTAAACCTTCTTCAATGATTCTAAAGTATTTCTGATGCAGACTTTTCACAGATTGCAACTATATATGTGTGTGGTAACACACACCTGTACAGACTCTTAAAAAGTTTGTCGCCTGGATGTGGTTCAGCTATTTTGTGTATTAAAAATATAGGAACTGTGCAACTTCTTGCCCTCTCTCTCCCTACACACCAAAGATGTGTGGATTTCTGTTATTACCCATGCAAAGTCATGTATTTAAGATCTCAAACCTGAACATTTCCATACAATTTTTACATATGTGGCGAGTATCTGGACTGACCCGGGTTAAATCAAATACAGCCAATCACGGAGCCAAGTTCTAGAGCCAGTATATAGCTTTATCCTATCCCTAGCAAGGATTACTGAACTTCTTCATTACTGGGCTGATGGTTTTTAAGTAGGGGGCGAGTATCAATTTCCTGGGTTGGTTTACACCACACTCTTCAAGTCCTCCACTCATAACAACAGAAGAGCTAGAAATCTGGCCTTGCTCCCACACTCAGTATGTGTTAATCAGACAGCGGGCAGGTAAAGTCAACTTTCCCTTTCACTGATCAGTGATTTAGAAATAAGTAGCGGAGTGACACAATGTGCTAAAGTGGCAGGTTTATGCAACAATGACAATATTCCCATCGACAAGATGCTGACAGACCAGGAGCCCTCAGGGGGATGACCCCTCTTCCTTTCCCAGATGGCACCATCCACATTCTGAAGTGCCTTCAGGCTGCAGTGAATTAAATGCCAACATGTTATGCATGAGTTTCCTTGAGAAATCCCTCTTCTGTTCATCAGCAGGCCTAATTGCCCAGGAAAATTCAGCCCTATTTCAAGAACACTCAATTTAAAAACATTTTACCACAAAAGTTATGTGGTATAAGTAATATTTGTAGTTTTCTCCTTTGCCATAAAACATGAGCTCATTTTAGGCATGGAACTGCCCTCAATGTGCCCCTATATTAGTTCCTTAAATTCATGAGTCTTTCCAGAAACATTTTATGAACAACTCATTATGCCTGTACATTATATACCTAATGTGCATATATATCTGCAGAATTTGATATCACCTTCTAATATCATACAGTTATATCTCACTAATCATTTTTTCTGCCACTGCAGGGTGCACCACCACCACTACCACGTTCTCTCTCTGGAGCATCATAATCTGACGTCTGAAAAACCTTGGTCTAATTTCAGTGGTTAGGGATAGCATGCAGGTGCTGTGATGGTACATAACGTATAGGCAATCAGAATATACAATCTTATTCTCCCTCTGGCCTTGAATTCTTTGACTGTGTAATGACTGCATTGGTCCCCAAAGTCGGTAAATGGGGAGCTGCAAGGGCACAGATCACTGACTAAGGTATTTAGACTTCTAGCTTCCATTGAAATCTATGGGTGTTAGAAACCTAAATAGCCCTATGGAGTATGGATCTTGGCCAAATGACGTCCCCAGTCCCTGAGTTAGAATGAGGCCTTAGTTTTTTGTAGGACTTCAGAAGTCATGTGGTATTTAATAGAGCCAATATACCATTCTGATGCAGCAATTAAGAACTTTATAACTTCTCAGATTAGGGTTTAATGTGTTAACATTTGATCTCATTCAACTGAGACCAATAAACTCAACTGAGTCATTTCTGAGAGATAGGAAGGTCAATACAAAATTACAAAAAATATAATTTCTAGAAAAAAGTCATTTTGAAGCTTGATAAGAAGCTCTTCTTGAAGGATCTCAGACTTTAAGGTAAAAAAGGACCATTATGATAATTTAGTCTGACCTCCTGCACAACTCAGGTCACAGAATCTCACCCACCCATTTCCGTAATAGAGCCCCTAACCTATGACTGAGTTACTGAAGTCCTCAAATGATGATTTAAAGTACTGAGGATCAACCAGCAAGTAGCCCATGTCCCGTACTGCAGAGGAAGGCCAAAAAACCACAGAGCCTCTGCCAATCTGCCCTGGGGGAAAATTCCCAAGCAAAAATGGCAATCAGCTAGACTCTGAGCCTGTGGGCAAGACTCATCAGCCAGACATCTGGAAAGAATTCAGCATCATCTTTGGAGGTTGGGTAAAAATATTCTATTTTGACATTTATTTATTTAAATAGGCAGATTCTGATTAATTTTGAAGCACACATTTCCTTGTGAATTTTAAAGGATATATGCATCTATAAGAAGGTTTATAATGCAAACTCCATTGCAATGTCAACAATGAAGTGGCTAGTGTTACTCCATAATAAGTTCCCTCATCTTCAAAGCATCTGATGAAGTGGGATTTTTTCTCCCATGAAAGCTCATGTGATAAATAAATGTGTTAGTCTTTAAAAGTGCCAAAGGACTCCTTGTTTGTTTTGCTGACCGAGACTAACACAGCTACCCCTTGGGAACTCCATAACATATGTTCATGAAGTGTACTCCTGGATATTTTTCAACAATCGTGCAGCCCTCTTAGGGTATCCATTCTTGAAATCCTTACTAAAAATTTTCATTAAAATCAATGGGAGATAATTCCTCAGCTGTTGTCAACATTGTAATTTCAGCTGCTTCAATTGAATTACAACAGTGCAGTGAGCCAGATATTTCTCTCTAATGATACTTTTTATTCCAATATTGCTGCTAAATATGGTTTTTACTGTAAATCTATCAATTAATTTGTCAATATTTACCAGGATAATACACCTTTCATTCTGCCCTATTTATTTCCTTTTTATGCCAAGATGGAACTGTAAAATCTGAATGTTTCTTAATTTAGACGGAAGGTCAGTAAGATAAAAAAAGGAGATAAATATCTTAACTGAATTCTGACTTGAATTTTTCATATTGGTCCAACTCCACAATTTTAAACTATATGCATAAATCAGCATCAAATCACTAATAAGTCAAACAGCAAATTATTTACAAGTATACTTAATCACAAAGAACAACAAGTGTTATTATGGAAGGATTTTTTTTTGGTTCTGCATCGTTAGTAGTTTAAAAAATGAAATGCATTCAGAAAAATAATAAACAACATCAGTTGCACCTCCTGAGTAACTCATTAGGGGCAAGTTCCAAAGTGGCTGCAGTGTTAGTCTAGTTCTGCAAAAAAAGCAAGCAGTCCTGTGGCACTTAAAGACTAAACAATTCTTTATTGCATGAGGTTTCGTCGACTTCACCTTCCTCTATATGCTGTTTCCCAGTTTTTGAATCTTAACAACTGCTTTGATTTGCTGTTAACAGCATGATCGATGCCATGACTTACACTTCCCTGCATGTATTTTCCTCCCACTCCATAAGTTCCCCCATCTTCAAAGCACATGAGAAAGTGGGATTTTCTCCTACAAACGCTCATGCAATATATAAATGTTAGTTTTTAAGTGCCACAGGACTACCTGGTTGTTTCACTAGGGGCAGAACAATTCAACAGTAAATTGTAATTGACTGTTCCGAAGTAAAAGGATGGAATTTTCCATCTATGTCAATGATGCTTTTTTTTTTTTTTTAGATACAAACTGTAATGAAGCAAAATTCTTCCATATGAGTATATATTTTAATAATTCACTTTTCTAGAAACAAAAATAGGATGACTAGATTATTCACTGTCTTTGCATAATACTGGTATATAAATCTTAAGTATTTAAAATATGACTCAGATGTACATGGTATATAAACAATTCTTCTAACAGTTGAGAACATCTCTTCCTTTAATATAGGAGAAATGCCCACTATTTCTGTAGTTCCTGCAAGTCCAGTAGCAGATGTCATTGTTACCATTGGCTCCACTTTTGTGTCATAACTCACTGCACAAATCTAACAGCTCTTTCGCAAATGCTAAATTTTTGACAAGCAATCCATGGCTGCCACAGAAACTGGATGATGGAAAAACAGCCCTTGTAATAAAAAATAAAAATTCCATGTTGCATGAAAAGAGTCCAACAAAAGCAGAACAATTTTCTTGTCTCTGTAGGAAGGAAAGCATTCTGTCAGAGAAGGGGAATTATCAAAGTGTCCATCGTGTAAATCAGTTGTTCCCAATCTGTGTCATGGAGGTCAAAAGTGGCCCCTGGCTTCCCTCCTGCTGGCTCAGGAACTGATTCACAGCTTCAGGACCCAAGTGAAGTGTATTTCTGTAGGGTTAAAAGACCTATGCTGGCTCCTTGCTGCAGCCAAGGGGACAGGAGCTGTAGCAGGGAGCACTGCAAAGTGCTCTGCCTAGGTCCATAGGTGCTAGGCTTCTTCCTGGAGCCAGAGGGAGGGAGGGGAGAGGAGCACTGATCTTCCAGTCCCTGGCTGCAGTGGAGAACTCCTTCCTTAGGATTCAGGATGCATGGGGTTTCCCTCCCACAGCCAGGAGAAACCTGCAAGCAAGGAGGCAAAGTGTTTTTTTTTCCCCTGGGTGGGGGGGGGGTGAGGGGGCTGCTGGCCTTTCAGAGCTGTAAAAATTATATCTATGGCCCTTAAGCCAAAAAGGTTGGGAATCACCGACCTAAATCCAGGGATCTTTCAGCTTTTGCATGGATTCTGGGACACCAGCATCTGACAGGACTGTGGAGGACCTTTACCTTTGCACTAGTATCTAGCTCCACTATGGCTCATTAAGAGCTATGCCGCCAGCCTCAGTGTACAAGGGGCAAATAAGTTACATGGAGTTCAGAGAAGAGATTCAGATAGACTAGCTCTCTTCCATGCCTTACAGCCCAGATCGCTCTCGTGAAACTTTGGAAAGGTTTCCACAGATTTAGGGGAAAGTGATCATTGCCACAGTTTCTGGACCTCATAGCTTTATGTTCCCTCCTGCCTAGTTTCACTTGATGTGCCAAGGCACGGACTGGGTCTCTTATTTTTATTGCTTGCCAGTCACACAATCTTATATTTTATTCATTTACATAAAGTTTAATCTTTATGTAACGGCATGTCATTGTAATGTAATGTCACTCATATACTGACTCAGACATCTTCCTGTATGGATTTCCATATGCTTCCATTATATTTGGAACATCATTTGCAACTTAGAGTAGCTGAGATCTTCTGAGTCACTATGTCAACAGTTGTTAGAATCTCATGTAAAGCCCCTGAAGTTATCTCATCTCTCAAACCGGCAGATGCAACTCATTAATTCTGCTCAACATACAAAACAGGTGAAACGCAACTCTCCATACAAACAATCTGGATTCCTAAAGTCAGTATGGGAGCACACTTTGATAGTGTGTTATTTTTGAGCAACCAATAAATCCAAATCTAAAGAATTTGGCTACTAATTCAGGCTATGTGGGATCTTTTAAGATGGGGTACAAATTCATCTCATTATTAAACAAAATAAAAATACTCCATATAGAACAGCTGGAGCAACCACTAGTGATAAAGCTTTCTTCATGTTGATTTCTTGAAGTAGCGGTTTTACAGAAGTTCACAGTGACAAAAACTATCGTTCTTCTAAGCTTATTTAATGAAACCCAGAAAAGGCTTCCAGATTTTCTCAAACATTTACATTGTCTTGTGCTTCATATATACCGACCTTTCATGTGTTAAGTCTTTCATTCATCATCATCAATCACTCTTCCTCTACTGGAGGTTTATCCTCTTTGAAGGAGGATTGGGCTGATGGACAAGATCTGTGAAGCCAGTGAGAAGCTAGGTTGAACAGTGCTAGGCTGGAAAACAAAAACATCTCTAGGGTTTAAGGGATTTTATTTTAGTTTATTCAGTTGTAGTGAAACCAAAAAACAACAAAAAATCTCCAAACACCTCATGGATTCTGGCTCCATTCCTGTCATTGCAGCTTAAATCCTCCAGGCCAAAAATCATTAACAACAAACACAAAACAAGGCAGCAAGGCACCTGAATGGTTGTCTATACATAGAGGTGTTTCAGAATAGGATTAAGCTAAACTGGAGCAATGCACTCACTTGTCTCTGGAATAGAAGTGTTCATACATGGAGACAAGTTCCAAAGGGGTTGCCATGTTAGTACAGTTCAGCAAAACAAACAAGAAGTCTGATGGCACTCATAACAACTAACAAATTTATTTATCACTTGAGCTTTCATGAGAGAAAATCCTACTTCATCAGCACTTGAGGCTCGCCATCTTCAAGCAATTGACAAAATGGGATTTTCTCCCATGAAAGCTCATGCAATAAATAAATTTGTTAGTCTTTATGGCTATGTCTACAGTTAAAATCTTGGTTCAGACTTGGTTAGTCCGAACTAAGTACTTCGAAAGTTAGTTCAAACTAAGTGCAATTTTTTAGTTTGAACTAACTTTTAGTTCGAACTAGCCATGCTTTTTTTAGTTTTGAACTTTTTAGTTTGAACTAAAGGAGTGCAGTAAATTGGAACTAAAAAAAATACAAACCACTTAGTTTGAACTAACCACTAATTTGAACTTATTTAAACTAGCATGTGTACATTGTGCTAGTTCATACAAAATGCACAAATGAGTTCAAACTAAGCGGTTAGTTCAAACTAACCAGACAAATTAACTAGCTCGAACTTAGCTATGCTAAAATTTTTTTAGTTCAAACTAGGCAAAGCCTAGTATAGATACGGTCTGAATTAATTCAAATTAAGGCTCCTTAATTCAGACTAATTTGCTAATGTAGACATATCCTGTAAGTGCCACCAGATTCCTTGTTTGTTCGCACCTGGTTTTTCTCGAATAGTTGCTAAGATTTAAATTATTTTTCCTATAGCTTATTCGCAAAATCTATTTAGAGATATTTGCATCATATATAAATTACAGCAGATATAGTTATGATTTACCCATATGGTTGGCATCCTACCCTTTTAATGTGTGATCTTTGCGATGACTGTACAGATTTCTGTTGTTTCAGATATACTGTGATTAAATGGGAGGAAGGGGTTCAGCTGCTGCTTTCAAATTTTAAAATTTCTAAGGGTACATCTACACTTAGAATTGAATTTGAATTGATGACAAATCAATTCAAATTCAATTAATTGCATGGCCATACTCACTTTCATCAATTCAAACTGAGGAACTCCTCAGTTCAAATTGATGAAAGCTGACTTCGAAGTGGTCAAACCTGGTTTGACTTTGAAGTCATGGTCAATTTGAACCCATTAGTTTGAACTGATCCAGTGTGGCCATGTCAATTCGAACTCACTGAGAGTTTGAATTGACATGGGTTGACCTGCCTCCCAGGGTGCATGGCATCCTGGAAGAAAGACCAGCCCTCCAGCATTTGGTGCCAGCAGCCCCAAAGGTGCCTCCAGCACCCCCAGCCAGACCTGACTGGGGGGCAATGGGATTCCCATCCCCTGGCTGGGGACAGGAATCCAGTGAGGGGCTGGAGCCATGCTCCCTGTGCTTGGGGACGGGATCCCCAGGCACAGAGAGAAGGGACCCCTGCACGTGCTGCAGCCGCGCTAGCTGCTTGCAGGGACAGGGACCCAGCAGCCGCATGCAGCCAGCGGGGCTGCAGCCATGCGTGGGGGTTCCTGAACCCACACATGGGGGTCCCTATTCCCATGTGCGGCAGCCACGCACAGAGGTCCCACCTCCATGCAGTGCTAGCACAACTCCAGCCACACATGGGGGTCCATGTTCCCAGGCCAGGGAGCCAGGCTCCAGCCCAGAACGGGGATCCCTTCCCCACTCAGGGCAGTGCTCCTGCAGCTGGGCAGGGGGGATCACTTCTCCCTGCACGCAGGGGAAAGCATCGCCTGCCCAGCTCTGACTGCACCAGGCTGGAGCTGGGCAGGGGGTGCTCTTCCCTGTGCCAGGCTCAGATGGCTGGAGCCCACCAGGGGACTGGGTGATGACATGGCCCTTTTAGGGGGCCATGTTGCCATACCACCTATGGTGCCCCTCCTCCAGTTCTAATTAGCAAGTCCAGTCCATGGACATGCTAGTTCAAATTGCAGTTTCTAGTGTGGCGATGTCAATTCAAATTGACTGAATTCGAACTAATTATTAGTTCGAATTACCACTTTAAGTGTAGACATACCCTAATTCTTTTGGAAAATGTTATTTTTTTATTGCACACTCGATTCAATTCTCTTGCTCACACGCTTCCACATGTGGAGGCCAACATCAGATAAAACCCTACCAGCCAAATTTAGTTATTCAGCAAAGTCTAGCGGTGTGAGTTCAGTCCACTGTAATTAAACCATTTGTAACTGAGAACAGAATTTGGTCATTGATGCAGGATAGCTAGTGAACTAAAAATATGTTTGTTGTATGACTAGGGATAGCCCTTTTTTTCTAATTGGGTTTGGTGTATCAGTGCTTGATTCAGATAAGACCATTTAATCCCCCCCTTTCAGTGTGAATTGTCATTCCTACTGCTTTTTTAAGAAAGACAAAATTAAAATAAGTAATCAGTATTTATTGTACATCTAAAACTTTCTGGGGCACAGAGCCCTGAATTTTATCTTTTATTATAATGGACCACTAATTGTCTAAATGTCCATATAATTAGAAACAACACTTGAGTAACATTCAGTACAAAAGCAAGAGAGAATATGTCTTTCAAATGACCCTATGAAGATAGCTGGAATAGACGCAATGCATGACTGAAGGAGAATATTAAAATCAAGTTGTCTCATTTAGCATTAGGGCTGGGGCAATGGAAAAGAACATCATTAAGGAAAACTGACTAGAATACAACTGCTGAAAGGTGACAGATATTGTCTAATGGCTAGTGCTCTGGACTGGGACTCAGGGTCCTAACCCTAGTGGTACGACTGAGCTACCTTCAGCAAGTCATTTAACTTCTCAGTGCTTCATTTTCCCCATCTGCAAAATGGCGATAGAGCCCCTGCCCTCCTTTGTAAAGTGCTTTGAGATCCACTGATGAACAGAACTAGGTATTATTATTACTACTACATATTTGTAAATTAGATTTAGCAAACTTGCACGGCACTAATATGTGCCTCAGCTGCTTATTTCAGCTCCATGGGAATGCTGAGAAGTACATGTACCCCACAGAGGAAAATAGGATGTGTCATCCTACCTCAGATGATTACACCATCTAGTTTTGTCTCTCCCAAAATAATTATGAGCAAACAACCAACAAGAACAGTTAATCTAGACAATTTTGCAAAGGCTTCCAAAGGGAACAAATTCCTTCCTGACACTGTCAGCTAACCACTTTAATTCTGAAGCATGAGATTGTATTATCATTACGTTAGCTTGCAAAACTGTAATTGTTAGCAATAGTCGAAGTTATGAAGACAAATACTGTGGCTGAATAACCCCAAGTTTTAAAATAAACTCAACAAGAATACTTAACTTTGTCCTCAATGAACACTCAAGAGACCAGCTGACATTGGAGTGGAAAAAGAAATGGGGCCTTTAACTAAAAAGGAAGACTAATGGTGGGTTTTTCAAAAGCACCTATCTGGTTCAAGTTCTGTTGGCACTATGAGGAAATGGAAGACAGACTGAATGACTAGAAAGAAATAACTAACTAGAAGCAGCAGACATACAGAAACAGAAAAGATTTTGCGTTCCTAAAAGCAACAGAAAACCTGTGCAATCTGGAAACTTATCCGCCTCCAATGGCTATAGGGTCGCTGATGAGGATATCATTTTTAGTGACTGATGAGTGTGAATAGGATTCATTTTCAAATACCCATCACTAACTGAAACAATGCAAGATGAAACACAAAAGCCTGTTGTTTAATTCTTTCTCTGAGCTCTTGCTAAAAATTAATCAGTTTAAAAAAAACCTATTAGCTTTTATTGGATTGCCATGTTCTATAATTTTGTATTGCATTCTCAGGGCGGGAGGAGGGAGAGGCAGTTTACTAAACACATTTGCATTTAATTGTACAAACCCCAATAACTTTTTAAAGTTAATTAAACTCCAAAGAGCAAGTCATCATTCAGATGTCATCCTGAAGGAACAGAGATTAGAGTTAGAAAAACAAACCTGAAATTTTGTTTTTTAATTTATTCAGTGCAATATTTACATATCTACACCAGGACAGTTTGTGTATCTATTAAAGCAACAAGAACATGTTGGGAAATATACTCTCCCCTCTCCTTTTCCCCTGGGCAAAATTTACCACAGTGAATTGAGAAAGTGGATGGAATAAAAGAAGAGTCTCAAAATAAACGATTTTCAAAAGGAGCACTTGTAGTTCCCCTGAAACTATGGTAACAGTCAGGCCCCAGGTTTCTAGGCATCATGTCTCTCTGGTCAGGAATCCTGTCCTACTTCATTCTGACCCAAAGTTTTAGGCTGTGCAACCAGCTCCTGTACACTGTGATATCCCCAGCAAGCCAGCAGCTATAATTTGCTTGATCTCTGAGAGCTAGGAACAGCATATTGCCAGCAGTTATAAGTTACCAAATAGCTCTTTAAAAGAAAGCTCATTTATTCTTAAAGTAAAAGCATCACCAAGGAAACACAACAATAAACAGATGCAAAAACACGATAAACATACCAGGAGTTCATGAGTTTCATAGGGCCCTAGTAGGCCCAAGTCCTTCTAAACTTTCAGCAAAGGTTCTTCCCTTTTAGATGGAAGGTCCTATCCATTTGCTACATCAGGAAGGCTCTGTGTCGGGTCAAATTCATCCATTTTATACCAAGACTTTTTTTTGTTTGTTTGTTTTTTTAAACTCAGGGTGTGTGGAAAATCCTGCTTGAACCATTTCCAAAGGGGTAGCCAGTCTGTCTAGTTCAACAAAAAAAAAAAAAACACAAGAAGTCCTGTGACACCTATAAAGACCGACAAGTTTATTTGTTGCATGAGCTTTGGGGGAGAAAAATCCCACTTTGTTAGATGTTTGAAGATGGAAAACTTCTTCAAGCATCTGACAAAGTGTGATTTTCTCCCATGAAAGCTCATGGGATAAATGCATTTTTTAGTCTTTAGAAGTGCCACAGGACTCATTGTCTGTTTGAGCCAGTATCTGCCAGCCTCCCAGCACATCGTCCCCCTCTAATTTTTTTTTTATGACTTTCTCATCCCTCCCACGGTTTTTTAGTTCCTGGAGGAGCTGTGATAGCCCTTTTCCATGAAGAACACAATCATACATAATCCATTCATGAAGTTAATATAACGGCCCCACAAGCATTTCAAGTTGGTTCTCTGTTACAGCAAAAACAACAAGAGTCCTGTGGCACCTTAAAGAATAACAATTTCTTTGCACATAAGTTTTTGTGGGCTTCAAAGCACTCTGTTGAAATAGGATTCACTGGAACCCATGAAAGCTTATATCTGAACAAGTCTATTAGTTTTTAAGGTGCCATAGGCCTCTCGGTTTTGCTGTATACAGACTAACACGGCTACCCCTCTGGAAGTATTTGTTACAACACTGAATTTTCTGCAACTCTTCCACCTTATTTAGCATAATCTATATGCCTTAGTATCTGCAACAATTAATTATACTGTATTTCCGATAGCTTTTTAACATGCCAAACTTCCTCCTGGGCCAGAGTCTCAACCAGTATAAAGCAGTGAAGGTCCACTGACTGCATTATACTGCCAGTCCCCAGCATACAAAAATCATGAGTCACGCCTCCAAAAATTATGAGAGTAGTTTAAAAAAAAAAAACCCAAGAGGTGTTTTTTTTTTAAATACACATTTGCTTTCTTTTTATTTCACTTCTGCTTTTTGAGTCTTTCAAATGCTCTTAGCTGATATGTCCAAACTTTGCACTGAAACCGTGAGGGCTAGAATCCTATTTTGAAAAGTCAAGCTAAGATTCTTACATAATCATATGATTCTACATCCTGTGTCTTTAAGGCAAACACTATGTTGTGAGACTCCTGACAAACATCACACTCGTTGGCAACACCAATTATCTAAAATAGAAGTACATCAATTTATAGCAGCAGAGGATCTGGCCTGAAATTCTCACTCTAATCATTACTGCTGTGCTCTATCAGCTTATATTTGCCTGTTTAATAAAAAAAATTAAGACACACACACACACACACACACACACACACACACACTCTAAAAGTTCAAAATTCAAAGTAAAAATCTTTCAGAGCTAAGGTTTGTTTAAGCCCCAGAGCACGGACCCCCAGCAATAAAAAGACCACTAGAGTAGAGAAGTAGGAGCTATAGCAGTGCAATGCACACACTTCCTACACACCCTTCAGGAGTTTAGTATTACAAACACAGCCCCAAAGTGTGTGGGGCTGGCCTGTGATGGGGTATTGTTCAAGGCAATCAGGACTCATAATTCAGTACATCTTCCATACAGATCCTCCGATGGATCTTGACTGCATGTTAGTAGTTCCTTTCCCTCACCAAACTTCTGGGGGCAGCCAATGTTCACATTTTCTTCAAATCCTCTTTTGTGAAAATTCCCCTGGGGAGCATCATTTTGGGAGGTACATGATGCCTGGCTGGAATTACTTGAAGATATTTCAAGAAACTGATAAATCTGGCCCCAGACTTGCTTTTGAATGTAATAGGTGCGAAGAGTTAGCTAATCAAGTCTGCACCAGTGTCAGTCACAGTATTCTCCTGAGATGAAATGCATGAGGTAGCAATCTCCACCACTGACAATCACAGATTAACTTCAAAGCTGATTTTTGTCTTCCACTTTCCTCATCTGCTACCCTCTAGCAGTGCCCTTGGTGTGCAATATAATGATTATTTAAGGATATGAATATCCTGGTAGATAGAGTTGACTTTGGAGATTTTTGCCCATTGTAATTTAAAGATCTGCACTGTCCCTGTTGATTGATGCATATTAGTGAAGTTCCCTCACCAGACCTTAGTTTTCCCTGAATTACTTCTGCATTCTTCTGGCTTCAAATTGCTGTCAGACTGCAGCTGCTAAATTTTATCCATTTAGCTGTTCCAGCACATGCACTATGAGCTCAGCTCCTTCTTGACTACTGCTGGCTTGTGTAAGTCACTATACTCTGCATCTTCCATTCCCCCTCTGTTGTAACTTGTTCTTTCACTCTGATGGCTTCTGCTTTTATCATCAATTGTGTGACTGAAATGTTACCTGCTGCTATTCGGTTTAAACTTCCGTTCCATATTTGGGCCTTAACTGCAGGCTTGTGACTAGGATTATTTGACTCAAAAAGAAGATCTTGATAGGCCAGGCTGAGTTATGCAGAAGAACATACATCTGGGGAGATTGGCCATTAAGTGATATTCTATTCAATTGGTTTTACTTGTCCCTTGATATGGACTAGTCAAATCTGTAAGCATCTACTATCGAATCCATGTGGCATGAATAATGAATATTTGCAGCAGTAGTTGACTGTTCTTCAGATTTTCTGGTAGATGTGCTTTTAAAGTAAATCTTCCAGAGCAGGAGTCTCAAACTCAAATCACCATGAGGGCCATATAGGGACTAGTACATTAGCTTGAGAGCCGCACCACTGAAACCTTTCCATTCAATGATATTGCAAATAAATCGGTAACAATCATATCATTGTTGGCCACAGGAAATACCTTTAGGGCCGCGTGTTTGAGACCCCTGTTCTGGAGGCGGGAGCACCTGCCACTAGTCAATGTTCTCAATAATCACACTACTAGTTTTCCGTAACAATGACATGTTCAATGTAACATTATGCAGTAAATGCATGTAATTCACCAGATGTGATTATTAAATCCTGATTGGTTTATTCCCCTGCGTTCATTATGCTCTTAAAATGCCATGTGGTTCCTACCATGAAAAGATACTGTGTAGAAATGGTGTCACAGGGTTTTATATTTATTATGTCTCAGTGGTTTCTATGTCAGAAGTGCTCAGTTTACAAGTAAAGAACTACTTTTCCCCTAAATTCCAGATCCACAAACTCAGACTGTGATTTGAAAGCCACACTTTGTTCTTCCTGACTTGCATGTTACCATCCTTACTAAATCCGACTTAGCTGAGACACATAGGAGGTCCTACTAAGGTACATTTCATGTGTTCACCTTGCAATGAAGATTTTGCAATTGGAACTTGGTTAGCAAGTTTGCTGTTGTGTGATGGGTAAATAAAAAGGAAATCCAGCTTACTTTCCCACACGCTAGTGGATCTACAGAATTAATAATTTCCCAAGGAAAATCTTAGGCCCTGATCCTGCAAAGATGTAAGCACATGCTTAACTTTCCACAGTATAAATACTCCCTCGAAGAATTAAATAATTTATTATAGTAACTGAAATCAGGAAATTCACTCCGAGGGTAAAATCCTGGCTCAATTGAAATTGAGTCACAAGGAATTACACGTGAGGTTTAGGATCCATTAGGTAAAATGGTGCCATTTTGGTGACCCTAAATGAAGTTTCAAGGTTTTCTGTCCCTTTGAAAGAGAAATTTTTCACCGCAGGACCATCTGAATATCATCGTGTAATATAACTCACGATGAAGCTAAATTCTGACTTTATAGATTTATTCAGTGAGATAAATCTCAGAAGAAAGTTATAAATGCCTCAATCACAATATAGTCCACCATTTCCTCACCTTTTGCTGGGGGCTTCTTGCCATTGATGATGAATCCATGATAGAATCTCAATTGCTACTTCAAAAAGCATCCTGACCAGGAAGCTTGTTCTCTAAAATAGTCACAGCAGCTTAACACAAAAAAGATCATGACCCTAAGTGGAAACACTATTGAGCTGGTTTTCAGAAAACCTTTCCCAGCACCTGTACAGTTTTTATCCCCAGGTTACAATGAATGATTGTGAATTTTACAAATAACCTCTCTCATACAAGTAGTCCTCCTCAAGATGTATTTCTTCCAGGTATTCAATCTGACTACAAGAGATACCATAATTTTTGGATAGCACAGTCTGTCTCTGAAAATAGTCTGCATCATTACTTTTTTACTAACATGTTTGGTTTGGCTGTATTTACCTCTCACTGATTTGATCAGAAGGCTACATCTCAGATGCTATTCAAATGTACTGCAGAATCTGATGGGACTCTAAAGTTAGGCTACTGCTACCAAACCTTTATTCTTTTTTTTTGTGCTTTATTTTGTAAGCATGATGTAAGTTGTTACTAAAGACTGAACTCATTTTGACAAATTTCAGAAGCAATGCAATTAAAATGCAGCAGCAGACTGAACATTATTTTAAATTTCATATCTCATTCAAACTGCTCCAATTCTTATTTCATACCAATTGTATCACTGTGTTAATTTTCACTTCTGGCCTCTTAATACTCCTCATGCACTCAGCGGCATCTACACTATTTCTTCAAGCTCCCTTTTCTGAATTACTAAGAAGAGGGATTTGATCTGGAAATGGGTATAAGTAGCTGAGAGGTTCACAGAGTGGCTGATTGTGAAAAGAACAGTGCTGGTGCAACCAGAAGGCCTACTGGATGAAGGGGCAGCAGTAGAGTTGGCTTATCTTGACACAATATTCTTGTAAGCAAACTAAGGCAATATGGTCTAGATTAAATTACTAAAAGGTGAGTGCACTCAAAGAGTGGTTATTAATGGTTCCCTGTCAAACTGGAAGGACATACTGAGTGGGATCCCTCAGGAGTTAATCATGGGTCCAGTACTATTCAATATTGTTATTAATGACTTGGTAATGGAGTGGAGAGCATGCTTATCAAATGTGCTTATTAACCAACCTGGGAGGAGTTGCAAGCACTTTTGGAAGAGAGGATTCAAATTCAAAAAAACTGAAAAATTGGATAATTGGTCTGAAGTCAGCAAGACAAAATTAAATAAAGATAAGTGCATACTTCATTTAGAAATGAACAGTCAAATGTACAACTACAAACTGGGGAATAACTGGCTAATATTGCTGAAGAAGATCTGGAGTGACTCACAAATTGAGTCTACAGTGTGATACAGCTGTGAAAAAGGTTACTTCATTCTGAGGTGTATTACAGGAGAGTCATATTAAAGATAACTGTCCCACACTAAATACTAGCAGGGTCTGAGTTGGAGTACTCTGTCCTGTTCTGGACACCACACTTCAAGAAAGATGTGGGGAAACTGGAAAGAATCTAGAAGACAGCAACTAAAATTATACAAAGTTTAGAAAACGTGACATACGGTAAAAGATTTTAAAAGACTGAGAATATTTAATTTTGAGAAAAGAAGATTGAGGCAGGGAACTGTTAACATTTTCCAAAAATGTTAAGGGCTGTTATGAAGGGGACAGCAAGGTCAGAAGAGACCCATGTAATCATCTTGTCTGACTTGCATAATGTAGGTCACATAACCTCACCCACTCATTCTTGTAATAACCTCAGACCTTTGACTGAGTTATTAAAATCCTCAGATCATGGTTTTAAGACTTTAAGGTACAGAGAATCCACCAGCAAGTGAGTCCTAGAAGTAGCATTAAAGATTTTCCCTAATATATCTTCCTTCCAAATGAAGCTGTGGATTAACAGATTTTGCAACTCAAGTTATTTTTATTATTATTATCATACAATAGTCATGACCACCTTAGGCAGAAGGGTGAAAGGAAAAGAATTGTGAAGTTAGTAGTAATAAAAAGGCAAGCTACTGTACAAGAAAAGGTCTCAGAAAATTTTAAAAAAAATGAAGATTCACCAAAGGAACACAATAAGGATGGAAGAGAGAACAAGCAACAGATAACTTGGCTTCAGTTTGGTTTGATACTGGAGTGGCCTTACTATTAGCAAGCAGAATACATATGTGCTCTTACTTTCCCTCCAGCAAGAACAGAGAGAACTTCAACAGTCTTCTTTGCCTGTCCTGCTCCATAATAAGAAAGGATGTTCTTTTTCCATTTTGGCTGCTTGCAGCTTGAGTTCCCAGATTAACAAGAGTGTTTGTATCATGTGGCCAGCCTATTCTCTACGATTTTGCAGCTGTTGTCCAACTATTTCTGGACTGCATCTTATAAGTGAGGGCACAGAACTGCAAGCAGCAGAGATGTAAACAGTGAAGAGCTTTTCTGAGGAGCCTCGGTGGGTATTCCAGCTCAGCATGGGGGTAAAAGATAAGGGCTACATTGAAATACAAAACTAGCCAGACAGCACATTGTTTCTGGGGTTCAAGCCAACTCCTTCTGAAAATTATAATGGTAGTTTCACCAGTCACTAGACAGTGGGAAATATGTGAAGTGATAAAGATTCCACCTTTGGATGCTTTATCCAAGACTCTAGTTGATCTACAGACAGTATGTATCTGTTACAGAGCCTCCAAGGTTCTATTATGCAAAATTATATCTCTGCTAGAGAATTCTGCAGGATGATTTTAAAAAAAATGTAGAAAGGATATAATTCTTTATTTACTTCTATGGAATTGGTAGTACTATATATTGTTTAGCTTACAGTAGTACCAGAGTTCCAAAAGGGGAGCTATGTTAGTCTAGTTCAGTAAAACAAACAAGAAGTCTTCATGGCACTCAAAGACTAACAAATTTCCTTATTCCATGTGCTTTTGTGGGAGAAAATATCACTTTGTCAGATGCTTTGGAAATAGGGGGATTTACAGAATGGGAGGAAATAAATGCAGTGAAGTGTAAGTCATGGGAATAGGTCAAACTGTAACAGCAAATCAAAGCCGTTGTAACGGTTCAAACACTGGGGAACAGCATATAAATGAAGATAAGGTCAAATCACTTGTTGTAATGAGAGAAAAATCCAAAGTCCCTATTAAGCCCTGGAGCAATGCAATTGAATTTGCAAATAAATTTGATCTCCACAGCTTCTCTTTGAGACCTTGATCTGGTATTCCTCTGTTAGAGCACTGCAGTTAGGAAATCATCAATGGAGTGATCAGGAAGATTAAAATGCTGACCCACTCATTTTAGAATGTTGTGATTTCTGATTTCAGATTTATGCCCATTTATTTTTTTTGTGCGGAGACTGTCCTGTTTGTCCAATATATAAGGCAGAGGGGCATTTCTGGCACATGACAGATTGCCCTGGTAGATGAGCAGGTGAATGAGTCTTTGATGGAGCAGCTGGTTTGATTATGTCCTATAATAGTGTGTTTTGTGCAGATACATGGGCAAAGTTGGCAGCATGGTTTGTTACAGGGATGTGCACCCAGTGTTTGAATCTTTACAACTGTGAGTTTCCCCATCTTCAAAGCATCTGACAAAGTGGGATTTTCTCCCATGAAAGCTTGTGCAATGAATAGATGTGTTAGTCTTTAAGTGCCACTGCCACTGGACTCCTTAACTGTATCCAGGGGCCCCAGCTGAGATCATAGCCCTATTTACTCAGCCCTGTATAAACAAACAGTAAGATAGCCCCCCCCCCCCGCAACCTCTTATGAGAAAGCAATTTTTATTTTACAATATGTATTTTAAAATATATATAATTGTATAGGATTTGTTCATTTAAAAAAAGCTGAGAAATCCAGCCTTTCCTTTAGAAATCTGACAAAGCCAAATAGTTTTTAAAGGAAAAAAAAAAAACTGCTGGTGAAAGAGAGGGTTAAACCATCATCAATGATAAAAAGGCTGATTTGATAGGAAAATCATGTATCAAACCTGAAACACACTGCCTGCAGATTCTTAAAGATTATTCATTACCAATTATCTCTAGTTTTCAGTTTGTTCCTTATGGGATTCTTTGACAGTTAAGAATCCAGCAGTCACAGTGGCTTCTGAAAGTAAATTGATTTCTTCTTACAAGTATCACTCCGCGATTCCTTTACTCACAAAGTTTAGAATTGGCTCCCTCAAGGCAGATCTCTGCATTCCTTACACTCTGTAATCCAACTAGGCATACTCTTGGGATTTTGAATTCTAGTTAAGCTTAGAGAAGAGGGCAACAAGGGGGATGTTGTGGTGGATGTCTGCTATAGACCTCCAGACCAGAAGGAGGAGCTGGATGAGGCATTTGATGGACAACTGGCAGAAGTTTCCAGATCACAGGCCCTGGCTCTCATGGGGGACTTCAATTACCCTGACATCTGCTGGGAGGCCAATATAGCAGTGCACAGGCAATCCAGGAAGTTTCTGGAGAGTGTTGAGGACAACTTCCTGGTACAAATGCTGGAGGAACCAACTAGGGACCTTGCACCTCTTCACCTGCTGCTCACAAACAGACAAGAATTGATTGGGGATATAGAAGTTAATGGCAGCCTGGGCAGCAGTGACCATGAGATGATAGAGTTCAAGATGCTGATTAATGGAAAAAAGGAAAGAAGTAAAATGCAGACGCTGGATTTCAGAAAAGCAGATTTTGGCTCCCTCAGGGAACTGATGGGCAGGATCCCTTGGGAGGCTGATCTGAAGGGGAAAGGTGTCCAAGAGAGCTGGCTGCATTTTAAAGAAACCCTGCTAAGGGCACAGGAAGATACCATTCCGATGAGCAGAAAGCACAGCAAATGTGGAAGGCTCCCAGTGTGGCTTAACAGAGAACTCTGCACTGAGCTGAAGCATAAAAAGGAAGCTTACAGGAAGAGGAAGCTAGGACAGATGACTAAGGAGGCGTATAAAGATATTGCTCAGGACTGCAGGGATAAAATCAGAAAAGCCAAAGGACAATTGGAGTTGCGGATAGCAAGGGATGTGAAGAGTAACCTGAAGGAGTTCTACAAGTATGTCAATAACAAGAAGAGGCCCCTTACTGAATAGCACAGGTATCCTTGTGATGAAGGATGAGGAAAAAGCTGAAGTGCTCAATGCTTTTTTTACTTCAGTTTTCTCAGGGAGGGCCAGCTCCCAGCCCACTACACTGTGTATGGCAGACTGGAGAGAAGAAGAGAGGCCCTTAGTGATGGAAGGTCAGGTTAGGGACTACCTAAAGAAGCTGGATGTGCACAAGTCCATGGGGCCGGACGACCTGCATCCGAGGGTGCTGAGGGAGTTGGCCAATGAGGTAATGCTACCGCTGGCCATTATCTCTGAAAACTCATGGCGAACGGGGGAGGTGCCAGAGGACTGGAAAAAAAGCAAATATAGTGCCTATCTTCAAGAAAGGCAAAAAGGAGGATCCAGGGAATTACAGACCTGTCAGCCTCACCTCAATCCCTGGAAAAATCATGGAGCAGATTCTCAAAGAATGCATCCTGAAACATTTGGAGGAAAATAGAGTGATCAGGAACAGTCAGCATGGATTCACCAACGGTAAATTGTGCCTGACCAACCTCATCACCTTCTATGATGAGATGACTGGATTTGTGGATGCAGGAAGAGCTGTTGATGTGATATACCTCGACTTTAGCAAGGCTTTTGATGTGGTTTCCCACAGCATTCTCATCAGCAAGTTAAGGAAGTATGGGTTGGATGTGTGGACTGTAAGGTGGATAGAGAACTGGCTAGATCAATGGTTTCAGTGTGTAGGAATCAAAGGTTTCATATATAGTTGGCAACCAGTAACAAGTGGTGTGCCCCAGGGTTTGGTCCTGGGGCCAGTTCTGTTCAATATTTTCATTAATGATCTGGACGATGGGATTGATTGCACACTCAGTAATTTTGCGGATGACACCAAGCTCAGGGGAATGGTAGACATGCTGGAGGGCAGGGAGAAAATTCAGAAAGACCTTGACAAATTGCAGCAGTGGGCCAATAGAAATCTCATGAGGTTCAACAAGGACAAGTGTAAAATCCTGCACTTGGGACGGAAAAACCCCACGCACTGCTACAGACTGGGGAGCCATCAGCTAAGTAGAAGCACCGTAGAAAAGGACCTGGGGGTCCTGGTGGATGGGAAGCTGGGATATGAGTCAGCAGTGTGCTCCTGCTGCCAAAAAGACCAATGGCATACTGGGCTGCCTCAGAAGAAGCACTGCCAGCAGATCGAAGGATGTGATCATTCCCCTCTATTCAGTGCTGGTGAGGCTGCATCTGGAGTAGTGTGTCCAGTTTTGGGCTCCCCACTACAAAAAGGACGTGGACAAATTAGAGTGCAGTGGAGAGCAACAAAAATGATCAAGGGGCTGGAGCACAAGACCTATGAAGAAAGACTGAAGGAACTAGGCTTATTTAGCCTACAGAAGAGAAGACTGAGGGGGGATTTGATAGCAACCTTCAGCTACCTGAAGGGATGCTCCAAGGAGGATGGAGCTTGGCTGTTCTCAGTAGTAACAGAGGATAGAACAAGGAGCAATAGTTTCAAGTTGTAGCTGTGGAGGTCAAGGCTGGGTATTAGGAAAAACTTTCTTACTAGGAGGGTGGTAAAGCATTAGAATGGGTTACCTAGGGAGGTGGTGGAATCTCCGTCTTTGGAGATGTTTAAGGCCGCGCTGGATATAACTCTAGCTGGGATAATTTAGTGGGAGTGGTCCTGCTTTTTTTGGCAGGGGGTTGGACTAGATGACCTCATGAGGTCCCTTCCAACCCTATGATTCTATGATATAGCTAGATCATTATTTGGTAATTCTCCTTTTCTTTGGACCATTTACACCCTAAGGGCTCAAAACAACTGGACTTTTTAAATCCCAGTTGAGGGATTCTTTGATTAATCCAGAGCACAGTAACTCCAGGAGTAGTTTGTCTTCTGCTTAATTGCTACATTACAGTTTCACAAAAATGATGTTTAATACATTTAAATTGGCAGTTATGCTGTTTAATTTAAGATGACACAATATTAATTCTCAGCATTTGATAAACTTGATGTACCCTTTTTGCTTCTCCACATTTATTAGATTAAGTGCAAATTACAGTGCCAGCTACAAACAGTTTTTTCCTTGTTTTTCCATTGTTCTTTCCCAGGGCAGTACTAAGGCCTGATCCAAGGCCCAGTGAAGCCAGTGGCTATATTGACTTCCAGGTATGTCAGTGTAGACAGGGACCAGAGATACCCAGGGCGCCCTTCCTCCTACCCAACCCCCTAGTCTGGATTGGGTACCCTGAGCCCAATCAGCTCCAGGGGCCCATCTGGGCCATGGCTGATCCAGCTCCTAGCCTCCAAGGAGGAGCTGGGTCTCGCTCCTAGCCCCCCTCTGCCGGGGCCAGCAAAGAGGGGCTAGGAGCCTGACCTGGCTCCCACCCCCTCTTTACCGGCAGCGGGGGCTTAAAGCCAGCTCCTGCCAGCAGTGACAAGTGACCAGGATTCAAATTGGCCCCCCATCACTTATCGGGGCAGGAGGTTCTGCAGCCTGGTCAAATTCACAGGCACGAAATTGACCAGGCTGCAGAGTGGCTGGACTTTGCAGCCTGGTCAATTTCACTTCTGTGAAATTGACCAGGTTGCAGAACCGCCTGCCCTGATAAGTGACCAGGGTGCTAATTTGGCCCCGGTCACTTATCAGAGCTGCTAGGAGCCAGCTCAGGGTGCTAGCAGCCAGAGGTTGGGGAAGTCGGCATCGCCCCGGCCACTTGCAGGCAGCCAGAGGTCTGGGGAGCTGGCATCGCCCCTGGCTGCTCCTGAGCGGTCATAGGCGCTGCTGGCTCCCTGTGCCCTTGGGGGAGATGCCGGTGGCCAGGGGCAATGTCGGGTCCCTACACCCCTTGCTGCTCCCAAGGAAGCCATGGCCAACCGCAGAGAGGGGCTAGGGGCCAGATGGGGCTCTCTGCTCCTCTCTGTACGCTGCAGGGGCTAGGAGCCTGCTGGGAGCCCAGCTGGCTCCCAGGGGCTTGCACTGCCCAGCCAGCAGCTAAGACTCTTGTCAAGTTCACTGACTGAGTCTGTGACACTGACCAGGAGCTGGTCATCTTCACAGGCACCAAATCTGTGAAACTGACCAAAGTCCAAGCCAATCCACCCTAGCTCTTCACCAAAGGGCTGGAGGCAGATCGGGCCCCCTGGCAGGATTGGGCCCCAGCCCAATCATGCCTAGGGGTGAGGAAGGGGTGGGGCCTGCCCTGTAAAGTTGGCTTAAAAGCTTAAACCGACTTACAAGGCAGAAGTTATTCAGTCGACTTAAGCACTTGCTGAAATCGATTTAATGATTTCTAAATATAGATGGGGCTTTATTTAAGTTGACAAAGGCCCTTAAGTTGACTTAAAGCCCTAGTGTAGACAAACCCAGTGAGAGCTACTGCATTGATTTCAGTGGAATCTGATACAGTTCCCCCTCTCATCTTGCACTGGTTTATCATTGTGAGGAAGCAGAGCCAAAATTCTACCTGCTTTCTATTCTTCTCCATCCCCTGCCTGCATACATTTAAGTCCTGGACATGCAACTTTTATCCCTCTGGCAACTGAAGCCGCAATGAGGGGAGCGCTAATGCACCCACCTAGGAAAGCAACAGCAAAATCTTACTTCTCTTTACTCAACTGTGAGTTCTTATGTCACACTGCGTTACATGCCAGCCATTCATAAATATTGACATAGCAGAACATATTGTTTCCTCTCCTTTTCTCCTTTAAAAAAAAAATCACTTGCCATTTATACTGGAATTACTTATGGCTTAGGCCCAAGTTTATCATTACTAGATCCAGTTCATCCTTGATGTTGTTCAAAGGACATGAAGTTACGACAGTGATGAATTGTCTCTCTAGGTTTTGTGTATATGGAAAAAGCAATTTCCAAAAAGATAATGGCTTCTACCCTGGCATTATGATGTACTAATGGAATGGCTATAGTAAATTTAATTAATATACAGCAGGCAAATGGCACCATTCCCAGGCCTGTTTCCTTTCATTTATTTACAAAAGTATTGTGTGGAGTTTTACTGAAATGGTGGCTCTCTAACTGCTTTTCGTTTACTTTCCTATTACTTGGTAACTACTTGAAAATTAAGATGAAATGGCCAATTGACTACATAAAGCGCAACATCTGAGTAATTGAAATTACATGGTTATTCAGTTTATGTTCCAGGGAGACACTGCTGATAATGTACAGAGCTTACCTTACACTTCTCACACTATCACACAACTGGTTTATTACTTAAGTATTTATAATGTTCAAGTGACCAGTTTGGAACTGGGTGACTCAGAAAATAGGAAACACTCCAAGCTGGGACAGTATATCTTTGTAATGTAGGTTTTTCTTTGTTCTTAAATGTTATATGAGGATTTAAAATTTCATATACTTTTGCTTATGAAGGTCCTGGTCAAACTCTGATTTGTGAGTGCAGTTGCACACAAACTAATTGGACAATTTTTCCAAACCCTCGTTCCTGCAAATCCTTCTAAGACTCAATGTCTACAGAGAAAGAAACCAAACAAAATACTTGCACTTCAAGCGGTATACAATGATTTGCACCATTCAAGTCCCTTTTTATGTTCCCTCAGGGCAAAGCGTCGGTGTTGTTAAGGCACTGAAGCCAAGTCTCCACTGACAGCAGCAAATTCACTGCTATCAACTTGATCTTTCTGGATTGATTGAGTGGTCACTGGTGACTAGTTCAATTGAGCCGGAAGTCAGTACGTTAAGAACACCCCGAGGAAGAGTAGCACTGAGTCAAAAGGATGGTATTTCCCTTTGACCTAGTTCAGTAGACACAACATGGTAAGTAGACATTAGGAAAACCGAAGGAAGATACGCACGTTATTTTGCATAACTTGTGTATTTCCCTCATACTGCCACCAAATTCTGCAGCCACTGTAGACCTGGCCTAAGTAACTGTTGCTCTGTTGACAAGTATATTTTCCAGACAAGATTGAACATAGGAGTTTTAGTGCAGGAATTTTTAAGTTGACATTCTTATCTGTAATAATGAGCTCAAGCACATAAGAATTATAAAAAGTTATTCCAACAGGGAAGAATATGACAGTGCCTAAAGAAAATTTTTAGAAAGTTGTTACTTCCATATAAATATTTTGATTAGTTGTCGATTGCGCCTTTTAGTTTATGTTCACAGTTTTGTTCTCAAATGAAGCTTTGAATATTCATACTGCAGCAAGAGAGAGAGTTTTATAAAATCTGTGTTTATTACAGCTTTCCCAAATCACAAAAGAGTTGTGTGCTTGGGTAATAAAATCCAGAAATTTTAAAAGTTAAGGATGTTTCAACAAAAGGTCCAATATTTTCCAGGCCAAGTAGTGTAATTAGGGTGGGCCATGTATCTTCTTTGTCAATTTAAAGAACTTGCCTCCTCTAGATGCATATACAAATAACTGAAATATTAGATATAACCATCAATTAAAAAATTACAGAACAACAATATGAAGCAACCCAACACATTCTAAAAATGGAACTGGGATACAGAGCTTTTGACTCAGACTATGGGTTATGTTGGTTGTGGATGAAAGTTGTTATTAATAGTTAATGGTTGATCACTAGCACATATTAAATGAGCCTGAAGTTGTCATAGTGCCTATATGATTAAAACACCATCACAATTGGCTTCAGCTGACACCTTGTTTGTAGCCTCAATGAAGTTCTGAATGGACTTGGATAGAGACCTCCTTATTACAGTTGAAGCAGTCTGGAGTGGACAGCAGGGGAAAGTGTGCCCTGCTGTTGCATTAGCTGTTATTCCATGGATGAATGGCTGGATTTCTTCCAGAACCTCAACTAGAACTTGATATAGATTTACGCCATGTGGAATTACGTTTGCCAGATCATAAAATGAACATGGTACAAGGTACCTACAATCTCCTCTCCAGCTGTACCCGTGCAGGAGGGCATGTGTAAAACTGTTGGGCTTTTGCAAGGTCGCAGTGATGGGGGGTATGGACCTGATCCAAACCCTATTAAATCAGTAGTAGACTTTGTATTGATATCAAACATTTTCAAAAAAAGACCCAACAGTTTGTGAGGTTCATTAATGAACCTTCCTCCAAAAGGTGTCATTGCATCTCTGTCCATTTAGGGATTTCACATTTTTTTTTCCTGGAACGAATACACAGGCCACTGTCCAAGACTGGTTATCGAGCTAAGTGGAGGATTTGTCTGATCCAGAATTGTAATTCCTATACTTTTATTTAATAATCTAAATTATTTATCATCATTCACAATGACTAGAGGATTGAAATGTCTTTATAATGACATATTAGACAAGAATTATTAAAATGGCATGTGGATTTTGGGTGCTTCAAGTTTGAGGATACTTTTCTTGATATTCATAAAGTGGCCTGATTTGCACGGGAAGTGCTTGGTGAAAACCAGGCCCTTTTAAGTCACCTCAGGTTGGGCACCCCCAAAATCACTAATACATCGATAATGTCTTGGCTATTTACGGTGCATTTTTAAAGCTTCCTTTACAATACCATTTGTTTTTTAAACTTGCATTTGATCAATGGACTATGGCCTAAGTTATCAGTATCATAAAATTCATTCAAAGCCTTCATTCATAACACATCACACTTGAATACAATGAGTGAGTCTGGTGTCCTCTTAGGCCCTAGAGGAAGCAGGGCAAAAGTATCATTGTCCTTTTTGTGTCCTCAGTTTTAACACTGGCCACAATTTCAGTATTCAATGGCAAAAATGAAGTCTTTAAAAAAAAAAAAGTTAGTGGGAAAATATATAGATATAATTTTCCCACCAGCTCTGTTGCCATTCCAATCTACTACATGGGCCAAAGCAGCATGTGGTTTAACATAGACACTGCCACCCACAACTAACATAATAGTTTCCACTATAATCCGCCCTTCTCTGGCTCACCTCAAACTTGAGAAAAAGAGCTGCAACTATCTTACTCAACTCTTGTGCTGGACAAATCCTTCCCTGACTCAGCCTAGGGCTTTAGTGTCCTCTTAATACTGCGTGACAAAGTTCCTCCGCTACGTTGGTGGGTTACACGCTTTCCACTAGCAGTGGATTTGTTTCCCCAGGAAGGATCCTTTGCCTCCCTTCAAGCAGGGGTTTTTCTTTCCCCCAGTCTTTGTGCCTGCAGGGTCTTCCTGACCATCGTTCTGCTCCTTCTCTAGATGTCTGCCTTCCAACTGCACCTTGCCTCCTCTCACACACCCCCGCAGCTCTCCTCACTCGCACACTCCAGCTGTTCCCTTTCTCTGGAGGGAAGGCTTTTTAACAAGTCCTGGGCACGGCCTTAAGTAGCTCCAGGTGTGCTAATTAACCTGGAGTAACCACTGCTCAGCTACAGGGAGAAAATGGACTTTCTGAGCCTGGAGCTGATATATTGACTTTCTAAAGCTCTCCAGAAACCCCCCAGTCTGACCTTGTCACAACTGTTACAGTGTAAAGCCACCAAAATGTGAGGCAGAATCCTTTACTACCCTCTCCCACATCTGGTGGCAATGGTGGTGCCGGGGTGGGAGGAGAGGAACACTGACCTGGCCCCTTAGCCTCCTGTCCCTTCCTTCATCCTAGGGACCCCAGATGTGCAAGGGCCAGCCAGGTCCTCCAGCCCGCTTGTGTGCTGGCTCTCACCACTATGACTGCTGGCTTATGTGGAAGAGAGGCAGGGCTAGAAGGGAAGACCAGCTGCTGGTGCCTCCCACATGGCCCTCCTTGGGAACGGGCATAGCACATCTCTGACCAGCAGAGTATCAATGGGCTCCAGCCCACTTTCAGAGGGGGGGGTAGAGTGGGAAGGAGGGAGCAGCCAATGTGTGGCCCTGCTTGGGGCTGGGAGCAATGCTTGAGATTCAGCTTGAGTGCCGTCTTTGGCACATGTGCTTCAGGTTACCAACCCCTGACTTAGAAGGTACAAGGAAATGCATCCCTTTACTAATGGCAAAGCACATCAGAAACAGTACGAACTTCATTTTGAAGACTTCAGGCTATACGCTGTCTACATGATGCAATCAATCTGCTCATTTCTAATGAAAAGGTAAATGACAGCTATAAAGAAAACATGAAAACTACTGAACAGAAGAAATAGAGTTTTAAAAAGCAGATCTGAAAGCAATTCACAATCAACAGTAGGAACTCCAATTACTTCAAGTAGGCCCCAAAGACAGGGGAATGGATTTAACAAATTTAGATAAGATAAAAGATCCTAATAGAAAATAAACATTAAGGGTAATTACTTCATGATGAAGTTGCTAGCTATGAAGGCCCAATTAAATAAAAGCTCTGATGCAATCTTGCAGATGAAATACATGGAATTCATATAATCTAATTAAATCTGTTATTCTAGACATGGCATAACCTAGATTCAGTCCAGAACACATAAATGCCACTGCTTTAGTGACAGATCTGCTGACAATGGATGGTGGGCAGGTATCCATTCTTATTCTCTTTGCATATGACACTGTCAACTATCAGATACTGCCATCTCACCTAAGAGAGACAGCAGGGACTCTCAATGGGGTAAATACACTAAGATGGTGTCACTCCCTCTGCAAGGGATGCACTCAGTAAGCAGTATGGCAAGGAACACCCTCCATTGACCTACTAGGTTAGGACTCCCTCTGCTGGTGAAAAAAGCCTGCAGTAAAATCTGCCATACCCTGCACAAGTCTTGTAGTTTCTCTTGTGAGTGCTTGTAGTCTCAGTGCATTTGGGATGGACCATGATTTGTCCCGTGGAATGCCTCTCCATCCTGGGAAGTCTATCAGGCAGTCCTCAGAGTCCCTTTCGCTGGCTCCTCTGCTGAAGCTGTAGGGCTTGTGGTGTTGCCCTGGAGTCATGGTAGTACATCCGTCTCCCAAGTAGGTGCCAGGATTTTGCTCCTGCTGTTCCTCCCCTGGGGAGAGCTACTATTTCCTAGCTTGGGGGGGGGTGAGTTCTCCCCTCCTGCTGCCACAAGCTTTCAAGTGGCTTGACTCTTTCTTTCCCTACCCTCTCTAGCAGAGGCAGGCTTTTAATAGACCTGGAGTAGCCCTTAATTGGGCCCAGGACCTCTAACTGACCTCCAGTAACCTCACCTGTGCCTTCAGGGAAAAGAGCCTTCAATATCAAGGGCTCCCACACCTGCCATGATATACCCTTTTGTAGCCATCTGGCCTGACTTTACACAGTAGTGATTGGAAAGTATACCTCCATTACTAGACCTCTCACTTGTGGGGTCCTGTATAGACCAGTTCTTTCTGGTATAGGTCAAACAACAAAGACTGAAGTGCCACTAATATGTAGATGACATATAAATCTACTTATCCTTCATCCTGTACAACCAAACCATTGCTACCAAGACAAGTCCAACTGGTTGAAGCTGAACTCAAACAAGCTGGAAAGTCCTGAATTCCTCACTGATGCTGAGCTCTCACATAACAGCATCCATGTATAATGCCCTGCATCATCTCCAGCTGACTACAAGACTTGGTCCTATCCTGACAGATAACAATCTCAGTTATTCATGCCTTCACCATCTATAGTCTGAATGCACTTATGAAACATACCTGTTCATGGAGCCTTCAGTCATCCAGAAATGTCAACTGATACCAAAAGCAGCTGCACATCTTCTCAGGAACACATTAAACCAGTCATTCATTTACTTCACTGACTTTCCATACAACAATGGTTCTCAACCAGGGGTACCAGGCACCCTCAGAGGAATGCAGAGATCTTTCCAGGAGTACATCAATTCATCTAGGTATTTACCTAGTTTTACAAACAGGCTACAAAAAAGGCTTAGCTAACTTGGCACAATCTAAAATTTCATGCAGAAAATGACTTGGTTATACTGCTCTATATACTATATGCTGAAATGTAAGTACAATATTTATATTCAAATTTATTTTATAGTTATATGGTAAAAATGAGAAAGTAAGCAATTTTTCTGTAATCAGGTGCTGTGACATTCTGTATTTCTATGTCTGTTTAAGTTTTAAGTGAGATGGAACCTGGAAGGTACTCAAGACAAATCAGCCTCCCAATGGGGTACAATAGTTCAGAGAGGTTGACAGCCTCTGCCACAGAATGTAGAATCAAGTTGAAAATCTCAGACCTTATGAGATTTCAAGGCACCAAATGGCAGAGGACTAATCTAAAAGATCATCCAAGAGTTCAAGACAAAGACTATGATCAATAACTGCACTCTTCTGTCATAAAGCAACGTTCTGTCATACAGAAAGATCATTTTAGCTGCCCTGATAATCCTCCAAGTACTTCTCAATAGTTTTCAGAGCCTAATAGCAGGGAAGGATTAATAATGCTCGTCATTATACATTACTTGCATTTTAGTACTGCCTAGAGGCCTGAGAGCTCCATTCTACTAGACATTAAAAAAACCCACACCAAAACAGAAGACAGCTTTTGTCCCCAAAAGCTCATATTTTAAATAAGAATGCAATGGTCATATAGGGTCAGACCAATGGTTCATCTAGTCCAGAATCTTTTCTTCCAATAGTGGCTAGTGCCAGAAGCTTTACAGAGAATGAACAGAGCCAGTTAGTTACAGTCCATCCTCGATTTCCCAGACTATATGGGGGGAGAAGGCATCTGAATTTGCGAAAGTCCGGAAAACTGAAAGCTGGAAGCTGGGGGTAGCCTAGGGGAGCACAGGGAGCTGGTGTCACAGTGGAGGGGCGCTTTCCCTGCCACTGGGCACAATGCAGCAAAGGCCAGGCAGGGGCCTGCTTCTGCTGCTGCGTCCAGAGCCTGGGCGGGACGGGTGCTTTCCCCCACCATGGCACCCCTCCCACCCAGGCTCTGGCTCCAGCAGCAGAAGCAGTCCCCCTGCCCAGCCTTTGCCGTGTTGTGGCTGTGGCGAGGAAAGCACCCCTCCCGTCCAGGCTCTGACCGCAGCAGTGGCCCCCCACCCACCCTTTGCTGCATTGTGGCCGGGGCAGGGGAAAGCACCCCTCCAGCCCGGTCCCAGTGAGTCACGGCTGCAGCAGCCACAGCATGGTCCACCAGGGCTGGCGGGGGGGGGGTACTTTTCCCCCTGGGCTTGGTGGAGCGCAGGGCACTGGTGGCAAGGTGAGGGGGAAATGTGGATGGGCTCAGGGAAGCTGGCAGCAGGGCAGGGGGGACGGTGCGGATCTTCCAAAGTCCGGGAAATCAAGGACCGGAAAATTGAGAATGGAGTGTACTGGTAATCCATTCCTATTGTCTAGTCACAGCTTCTGGCTGTCAAAGATTAAGGGACACTCAAAAATATGGGCTTGCTTTTCTGAACATCTTGGCTAGCTATTGATGAAACTCTCCTCCATGAACACATCTTTTTTGAACATAGTTATACTTTTGGCCTTTACAATATCCCCTGGAAACAAGTTTCACAGACTGATTGTGCACAGTGTGAAGAAGTACTTCCCTATGTTTTTTTAAACCTGCTGTCTAAGAATACCATTGAGTGTCCCTTGCCTTTTGCTTAATGTGAAGGAGGTAGATAACACTTCCCTACCCATTGTGTTGAGAAGTCAGACAACAAGGTAGAAGAGATCTATCAGTAGGCAATATGAAACTAAGGGTTTTCCAGCCTCAGGTAAGTTCCCACTCATTGGGTTGTGGGGGTTTTAAAGATCAATTTACTACTTTATTATTATTATTAAAGTAATAACCAAAATCCTATCCAAGATATTAGTTATTAATCTACTTATCAGTTTGTGAGTGGGGCCATGTTTTAATTACTCGATTTTTATAAAACATATTACAGAGCAGGAAGCAAAAGGGAAGGCAGGACAGGAATACAGAAAGAAGTGTGTGTGAGTGACGGGCAATGATTGAGTAATAAGTAACATCATTCACATAAGGACTTTCTCTGGACTCTGTGGGACTCCTCACATGAATAAAGTTACTCCAATGTGTAAGTGTTCATAAGATTGGATTATCTGCTTGGAAAAGATGGGTGGTTGATTGAAATCACACAAGTTTTGCTGTACAGTGGACCACGACAGGGTATAGGTTTAACATCTTGAAATATCTGTAGGAGGCATGGGACCTTTTTAAACTGCTTAGGATAGTTCAGGTTTTCCTGATTTTTAGTTGAATAAAAACTGGGGAAACAAGGAAGCTTCTAATATAAATTATTTCTCTGAAAACCCATGAGAACTTTCCAGGATTTCTCAGTAACAGACTGTTCTGAAAGAGGAAAAGAATCCGATTTGTTTGAGATATTTCCTTCTGAACTGCAGGATATCCACTTCACAATTCATTTAGGATATAATCACTATGAGGTACATTGGAGACAGCTGCTGTGGACCTAGTATTGCAAGTCAGACACCCTTTAATGTAAACTGAGATCATACATATTTACAAAGAACATCAAAACTTGCAAAGCCTTTGTCACATGCTATACCCTCTTTGCACGATTGTGTGATTTGTGTATCACTCATGTTCACACTTGTAGTGCAAAACTGTGTATTTAATGCAAAGTATGTCAGCACATAGTTTTTAGAATGCTCATGACATGCTAAATTGTAAGCTAATACCAAGGACTGAATGGCTACTGAAGTACTGAGTTTAGTTTAGGATGCAAATTATCTTTTAGTTAATTATGATCAAATCCTTGATTCATATTCCTCTGACTTACAATCACTTAAAACTCGCTGTTGTCGATAAATGTATTTGTTTAGTGTATCTAAAACAGTGCATGTGAAATGAGTGTGTGTAGAGGCATCACAGAGTGAGAGAGCTGGTGCAGACCAATTTCTCTGATAAATTGACAGACAACGTAATGAATTTGCAGGGTGCACCATACAGCACTGAACTCTGCAAAATGGTAATTCCCAGGATTGAATCTGGGATTAGGGGTGTTTGTTGGGGGGGGGGTCAATCCTATGAGCCAAAAACATTCTTTCACTAGGTCAGGAACTGATACCTTGCAAGAGGCTAGGCATGGGCTGACCCAGGGGTCAGTGGTCCACACAGCAAAGAAGAGTAAGTCAGGGCCCAGGAGTGAAGAATCAGGGTGACAACTACACACCAGTCCAGATTTCAAGAGGTGAGAGAGAATGTCACAGCTTTTCAGCATCATTTGTTGCAAGATGGTACATGTTTATAAAAAAGTTTATCATGATGGGAATGGCTAAGCTGCTATGTTTATGTCACTTTGGATAGTATTTGCTTAGCTTTTGGGACATGTCCATTCCATTACATTCCTTGTGATGTCCTCCCTGGTTCTTTGCATCATGCATCCATAATACAGGTGGAAGTGATACAATAATCGGCTTTTCCTTTAGAATAACTCTTATATTACTGGAAAATGTAGAAGACATATGGCATTTCAAATGCCATTTCTTCACACATTTTGAATACTAGCCAAGCTAAATACATTTCTGGTTGCCAAAAAGGGTTGGGGGTGCATTTTTATGGTGTTCTAATGATCAAATCTTTGCTCTAGATTTTATTTCCTTATGTAGTACCTAGGTTTGTTACACTGCTGTTTCATCTGTATTCATATAAACCACCACCATGAAGCTTTGCTAGAAATCACTTTTTTAAAGTAAGAGATTACCCTAGAATCAGTATCTTAAGAGAAAAATCACTCTGGTATTTGAACATTTTCTGCAAATAAATATATTAAATACTAGATTGTAATATTCAATCCAAGGGAATGTCTCGCTTGATTCCCAAAGAGCCTGCGGTTGTGAGGTGCTGAATGCTGTCATAAAGGTGGCTTGGATAGCAGAAGAGCTAAGTAACACTGAGAATTTGAAGCTCAGTCACACTATATTTAAGCAAAAGCAAAAAGTTCTCTGATGGGCTATTCTAAATGTTGTGTGCCTATCTGTGTAAACTTAGTCAAATAAATGGTTTCTCAATTTGTGCAAACTATTTCTATGTCTGTCCGACAGAGGGAAAAGGAAGTGTTCTTACAAATATAGTAAGCATAGGAGACAGATTTCATTTCCTGGGCTTAGTTATATAACATGAATTAGAGGTTGCAAAAACTAAAATGGTCTGGACCAGTACATTACAGGAATTTTTAAGCATTAACCAGCCCATCAAAACAGAAGCAACTCCTCAGCCCCCTCTCAGTTCCTAATCATATATTGCTCAGATTTGAAAACAGAACATCCTAGACACCAACAGAATTAAGTGAGAATCAAAGCTCATCAGCCTAGCATGGTGGAAGAAAGAAAACAAATGACCCCCCAGGCCAGTGGGGAATCGAAACACAGAAGCAACTGAATGGACTAGAAGTGAAAGACCTCCATCTTCAGAGCAATTCAATGAGCCGCTGGCCTCTCACATCTCAAGACAAGTACAGCAGAGCAGGGCATAGACAAAGTAGTTGATGATCCACTGAATCCAATCACAACATGAGGTTTTTGGCAACCAAAACCCATCCCCAAAAAGAAAGGCCAGAAAGGAGTCAGCACCATTTGCATGTAAGCTTGCACCTTTTCCTCAGCCCCTTTCAGTTCTTCATCATACATTGATTCAATCCAAAAGATACTCCCAGCATTTAATCCCTGAGATTCACCCTGGAAATTGCTAGGATGGTGGTGGGAGACCACCACACTGCCAAGAGCTCAATAAGAAGGAACTGCTGTTGGCCCATTTGAGCCAGGCAGAAAATGAACAAGGAGTCCTATGGCACTCAAAGACAAACAAATGTATTTATTGTATGAGCTTTTGAGAGAGAATATCCCACTTTGTCAGATTTTCTCCCACAAAAGCTCATGCAATAAATAAATTTGTTAGTCTTTTAAGTGCCACAGGATTCCTTGTTTGTTTTACTGAACTAGACTAACACAGCTGCCCCTTTGGAAGTAGGCAGAAAATGCTCATTCATATATTTTCAAAGAGATGCAAAGCACCTTTGAACATGACAAAAACTAAGACAGCATCCAGCTCAGTAGATACATAAATAAGGAAAGCACCTGGCACTTCTAGCAAGGAGAAACTAGTCAGTTAGCTTCATAAGAGGTGTAAAAATGGTTTGGGACTCCCAGCACATAAAATCCCAGACAGAAGATACTCTTGACAAACATGTGCATGCCAAGATCCCAATTAACCTTTTAAGCACTAAAATCATTATTGTATATTAGAAACAACATATTAAGTAAACACTGTGGTACACCAGTCAGAGTGTGATCAGGCACATAAGGCAAGATGTAGCCTTGTTAGTGTTCTTATCAGTGTTCTGTACCTGGCGCTGATATCAGGTTGGCTGCGTGCGAATTTCTGGAGGTGTGCTCCCTCAGGATTACCCCTAGCTCAGATCTCTAAGTGGGAATTCAGCCAAGTGATCTAGAGCCTGGCTTGGATCTTAAGCAGGAACTCAGACTGGTGATCCTAAGCTGAGTTGTTCCTTTGGTTGATGCCTTGGGTTACCTTTGGCTCAAATTTTTAGTGACAAGTTGGTTGGCTCAGTGATTTGGAGCCTAGGTGTACCCTGGGTGCAAGAGGTAAACTGAGGCAACTCTCACAATCAAGGAAACTAACATGACGATGGATCCTTGTAGAAACAAAGGTGCCAGGCAAGGCTATATTGCAATGTAGCACTATGCAAACAATCCATATCAACAGATTTGTTGGCAGCACTGGTGCTCTCAATGCAACAGAACAGCTCAACTGATGGCAGGAGTCGCCAGCACGCCCTTTGGCTGGCCAAAGTTTGGGCTCCAAGGATCCTATTCTTATACCCTACTCAGACCTGCTGACTCAGCTCCCTTTGGGATCCAAATTTACCTTGATTGGCTCATGTCCCCCTTTTGTTGCCACCCATCAATTTGACAGGTCCACGCATCACTGGACATCTCCATCCATCAAGGTGTCAGGTTTGACTGAAGTATTACTTTTATCTCCTTGGCATTAGACTAACCCAACACCTCACACCTTTCAGGTACTTTTCCATTTATCATACTTATTATTGCAATTTCACTTATTTCTTGCCAATTTCAGTGAAGTTGAACTTTTACAACCTGTCTCTTGTCCTCACCTTTCGTTCAAGCCCACTGTACATTCGATTCAGGCCCATTGTTTTGGATTACTTCATTAGGCCTTGGGCCAGCACCTAGACACTTCTACTTATCTTTCTTATTTCAGTCTTTTACTTTATCCTACAAACACTTCCCCAGTCCTAAAAGCTTCTAAAACTGTAATAAGGTTCCTATGGTCTGTCACATTGTCTGCAGTGGCTAACAACTGAGGATGTCTAGCTCAGGGCAGACTTATCAAAACAGAGCAGACCCATCAAACTGGAGATGTGTTCTATAATTACATTTCTGCTAGCCAGTGTCTTATGTGAACTTCTGAATCACTATGCTAGCCTTACCATGAAGTCACTCTCCAGGCTATCTTGCCTCCCAGACAAACCAAACTTAGTGATGATAATAATTTAAACCAAAAATCACATAAAGGTTGCTACCAGTCCTAAGAGATGGGCCACTTAATCTATATCAACGGGTACTCCAGATCTCATCTCAAAAAACAACTCTAATAGGCAGTTCTACAGTAAACTAACTATAGGTTTATTAGCTAAGAAAAGGAAGTGAGTTTTTAAGTCCAAATGCAGTAACCTGCCAATTCCCCAAAAATCTTCACAAAACACCCCCAGATTGTCTCTGAGGATCTTGGTTTTGCATTCAGTACACTTCTCTGTAAGAGTCCAAACAGTCAGAGATGATGGCTCTTTCCATGAATGCATAACTATAACGTCTTCTGGTAGAAAACAAGCTGACAATTCCTTGACTCGCATAGGCTTTTCCCTTGATGATGGTGAGTGAGAATGCAGTTTGAGTCACTAACCTCCAATCATTACCATAACAACCCTTGCTTTGGAATTAGCATTTTCTAGTCAAGTTCTTAAGTAACATTTCACAAGATTTTTTTGACATCTACTTAGCTACCAGGATATACACAATGTAAATGTTTGCTATTACACGATAAGAACAGATAAAGAAAAATAATGTAAATAACATTCCACCAGTTTTCATGAAATTTAAACATCCAATACATTTGTACCTTCGACCCCTTATTTTGATCCATACTAATACACAAATAAATTGGTCTGGGCCCTGATCTATCCTAGTCTGACAGCATCACATGATCATCTCTATCAAAATAATTTTTCTGATTCACTGAAAGATACCTACATCCAGATTGAAAATTTGCTGGCAATAAATGCATCACATAAAAAGCAACTTATCAAACAGCTGTCAGAGAAGTAATCTGTCTGATCCAAGTGTATGAAGCAGCTCAGGTTATATCTTTAGTCCTTCTAATAAAACTCTAGATAGTAGCCCTAGATTTTGTAATTGGAACAAAGGAAAAAAATAGGTCTCCAGTTTCACATATAACGAAGGACAACCTTTTCGAGTAGCAAGATAATTACTGTCCTGCAACGGGGAGGGGCAGTACCACAAAGAAAGAGGTAGAACCAATGAGATCCAAGAAATATTTATATGTTTTAGAGTGTGACGCACAGAAAACTGGGGCTTTCCCAGGGGAATGCTGCTGGAAGGCAAGAGGATATTGCAGCTTCTCAGCAGACAGACTGCGAAAACTTTGATCCAGCTCTGCCATCACCAACATGTTGCAGGCTCCCAGCGAGTACAAAGCAGAGTAGAAAGAAATAGGTACTTTCTAGATCTCTGCAGAATCAACTGAAAACTAGGTAAGTGGAGATGGGGAATCTGCTGACTGTTCAACCTCTCTCTTAAAGACAAAGAACCATCTCATGAGAGCATCAATATCATGGAGCTAGAGAAATGGGCCCATGCCAGAGCTTCTCGCGTTTTCTCCTTGAGAAGTACTCCAGAAGCCCATATCTTTCACTAATTTCACAAAATTCCCACCACTGGAGTCTTCCATGAAGGTCTAAAATGTCCCTTTCCAGGGCATGCATAGCATGATGCAACAACTGTGTAGGAGTTTGAGTGTTACTAGTGAACAGATGGTTCTGCACCTTCCTGACACCCCACTAGTGCCTCAGATACTTGTGCAAGTGATCCTGCAGCCACCAGCACTCCAAAAACAAAGTAAAAGCCAGGCTCTTCAACAATCAAGCGTAAAGCACAAGAAGTAATAAACAAACAGACAGACATTGATGGCCAGGCAAAAAAGCAGGGAACATGGAAGTCCCAAACGTATTCACACTAAACCTCACAGCTTAAGAGCAATCTAGTCTAGTCCCTGAGAAGTTGTTGGGCATGGTGTTCAGACAAAAGTATTCCTAATGGTACACTCCCCAATCCAAAGATCTGCAGATGGGTGGAATGAGATTGTGACTCCTTATGGCTCCTGTCTAAAACATATTCAATGTACAGCTGAAGTTCTCCCCCAACCCCTGTCCATAACATTACTGGGGTCACATCCAAGCATCTGCAAATACACAACATGGTCCCACCCCAAAAGTAGCAAACAGACATTAAAACAGTTTAAAAACAGCACTAACAGGTGCCTCTACCTGAAGCAGCTGGCCCTGCTCCCCTCTGCCCCGGGGCGGGGGGGGAGCTTCCACAGCACTGACATTAGACCAGTAGCTCAACTCTACAGGCACTGAACAATTTGTGCATGCTTCCAGATCTTGCACAGCAGCTTTTTTGAGACAGAAATGCTTCCTACATTTGAACAACATATTTCTCAAAACTAGGACAGCTAAGTGGACAAAGCACCACAAATTGAGCCTCAATAGGCCTCAACCTCAACTCCCCATTTTCTTTTAGTGTTATCTAAAAAGACACTGATCTTTACCAGATACAAGTGCCCTACTCACCAGGATACAGAATTGTTCTCAATTAAGCTAATACTAAATTTATACAAAGTGGAACAGCTTCAACGTGAGAGACTGAGAGCACCCTACCCCAGAATGGTGTATAGTACAACGGTTAGGATACCCATCAGGGTTTGGTATTTTTGTTTTTTGGCTGAAATGTTTCACCAAAAATCAACCAGAATTTGCAAACTGCTTCAGTTGACCTGAATCTGTAGTTTTCAGCAAGAAAAGATTTTGCACATGAAAGTCTCTCCAGCTCTACAGGTGAGCTCACAGCCCCACAAAAGTCTTTCACTCCCAAAATCAGAGAATGCTTGATCTGCGCTCACATAAAGCTGAGTAGCTGTTTCATTCACAGTGCATTTCATTTACCCAATTCCCTTTTCAGAAGTCAACAGTCCCTCGCAATTCTGTATCACTTGGCGGTCTTACTAAGCCAGACTTAGGTTCTGACTTTCCATCTACACTCTCTTGTGCTGATTCTTCTAGAAGCTTCCCTATAGGTTAGTGACTGTAGTGAGCTGTGTTCCTGCTCACTGAGGTGCAACAATCACGTCCTAGCTGCATTCAACAGACCTTGAATGAAATAAAACTTGCTATCAAAGGCTAAGTCTATACTGATGGTGGCAAAGTTGTCCATATCAGCACAATCTTCTGGGTTCAATTAAGCAGTCTGTGTAGTCATAGAATCATAGAATCATAGGGTTGGAAGGGACCCCACGAGGTCATCTAGTCCAACCCCCTGCCAAAAAAAGCAGGACCACTCCCATTAGATCATCCCAGTCAGGGTTTTGTCCAGCTGGGACTTGAACACCTCCAGAGATGGAGATTCCACCACCTCCCTAGGCAACTTATTCCAATGCTTCACCACTCGCCTAGTAAGGAAGTTTTTCCTAATATCCAGCCTGGACCGCCCCAGCTGTAACTTGAAGCCATTGCTTCTCGTTCTGCCCTCTGTTACTACCGAGAACAGTCGAGCTCCCTCCTCCTTGGAGCAACCCTTCAAGTAGTTGAAGGTTGCTATCAAATCCCCCCTCAGTCTTCTCTTCTGCAGGCTAAATAAGCCTAGTTCCTTCAGTCTTTCTTCATAGGGCTTGTGCTCCAGCCCTTTGATCATTTTGGTTGCCCTCCTCTGGACTCTCTCTAATTTGTCCATGTCCTTTTTGTAGTGGGGAGCCCAAAACTGGACACAGTATTCCAGATGTGGCCTCACTAGTGCAGAATAGAGGGGAATGATCACATCCCTCGATCTGCTGGTAACACTTCTTCTGATGCAGCCCAGTATGCCATTGGCCTTTTTGGCAGCAAGAGCACACTGCTGACTCATATCCAGCTTCCCATCCACCATGACTCCCAGGTCCTTTTCTCCAGTGCTGCTATTTAGCTGATCACTCCCCAGCCTGTAGCAGTACATGGGGTTTTTTCGTCCCAAGTGCAGGATTTTACACTTATCCTTGTTGAACCTCATGAGATTCCTCTTGGCCCACTGCTCCAGTCGTGCTCAATCAATCTGGAATTTGCCCTACAACTACAACCCCAGAGCTGAAGCATCAGTAAGCTGACCGGAATGCATTTTTGGTGGGCTTAGTGTAGTGTATAGGGAGGACTTAGTAAGTTGTTGTAAAGTACCTTGAGTATCTCCCATCAACTGCCACTGAAAAGGGCAGCAAATATAGACCAGGACTTAGGGTATACAAGTCCTAACTGCATCATTTTAGTTAGGTGGGTATCTTTATGATCAACCTCAACAGAAGTAATGCTAACATCCTTGATTTACACCTTCAATTAACCAAGTATGTGACTGTTACAAGACTTCTGTACCCTGATTTCCATTCAGTAGAGGACAGCAGTTTTGTCAGATGAGAATGTAATCATCCCCTTCAGTTCTCCTTGGAATCCCAGCGGTTGTGTCTACACTAAAAAAGCTAAGTGAATTTTATTAAGTTGACTTAATAAAGTTCACAAAGTCAACTTTAAGTAAACTTTATTAAGTCGACTTAGTGAGGCCACATTGCATTAAGTCAACTTTATAAAGTCGACTTAAATGGCCTCACTGCACTAGGGTGACTTCATTAAGTTGACTTTAATGGCCACATTATGTTAAGTTGACTTTAAGGGCAGGACTTAAGTCAACTTAATGAACTCCAAATGTGGCCATGGCTTTGCTTAAGTCAACTTAAGCTCAAAGTGGAGATGTACCCAATGACCCCACAAGAGTCATTGACAACTAACAACTAAACCATAAAATAAATGAAACTAGCATCCTAAATTATAGTCTGTTATTACTATAGTCCTTGTTGTAAAAATTTTGTTTATAGTTGAACTGTAGTCTTTCCCAGCGTTAAGTGGCATGTGTTTTATTGGTTTGTAAAACATCATTCACATTTACTGTATTATATAATTAATTGATTAAATAAAAATAAACCAGTACGTTATTCCATAGCTCTCTCCGTAAAGGGCAATGAACAAATATTTAAGACTCACTACTGTTTTAGGCTGTAAACAAACAAAAACCAAAAAAGTAAGTGGAAACAGTAAAGGAAATTGTGAACGGTCAGAGTTGTTTCTTACCATTTAAGGGTTCCCATGTTTTTGGTGAGCTGTGGGAAACACTCCCATTTATTTATGATCAATTTGTAATGACAGCTCTGTAACCAGGGGCCGCCCTCAGCGGCCTTGCCTCAGTGCCTTCTTGACTTGTTGGGGGCAGGGTGAAGCTTGAGAGTGGCACCCCGGCAATTCCCCCAGCACGAGAAGGCAAACGCAGTCTTACTAGTTAGGGTCCTTCAACCCCAGCGAGGGGTGAGGCAAACGTACAGTCTCACTAGTTCGGGGCCTTCAACCCCCGCGAGGGGTGAGGCAAGCGCCTGGTAGCCCGGACGGCAGCAGGGGAGGGAAGGGGAATGCAGGCCCGCCTGCTCCACTGCGTTCCAGCCCAGGGCCCTACTAGTGGCAAGCACAGGGTGTCTCTATGTCAGCAGGGCTTCTGCCGAAATGCGCTGACTCACCAATTTGCCCCTGGGCTACTTCTTTCCCGCTTCCTCCCATGATACCTGGGGTACGTAGTCCTCGTTGTCCTCTGGATAGGTTTGCCAGGGCATTCCAGTCAAGCCCTTGCTATCTTTGCATGGCAACACAGGTAATACGGCCTCATCTGCCAGTGGCAGTTCCTCCAGATTGCACGGGTCTGAGGGTAGCTGGCTCGCTGCCTTTGCCAGCGGACGGAAACTCATCAAGGTCCTCATAGGCATCTGGCTGATCCCCAGGCCCCATGCTCTCCGCTGAGGGAAGCTCCTCCAGGTCTTCCCCAGGGGAGTTTTCTCCAGGAGCGCAGCCGGCCAGGGTTCTTCCACTCGGCTTTCACAGGGTGGGGGATCTTGCTGTCGGTTGGGCCTCTCTGACTCCCGGGGAAGGAGGTCTGCCGGGGCAGCAGTCACCTCTCTCTCTGTTTCCCCCATGGCTGCCTGGTCCGGCCCCTTATATAGTCCTCTGCTCCCTCAGGCTGTCACTTTGGTTCCGGCCCGGGCTCTTATGCAAGGCCTCTTCAGGCCAGTAGGGGGAGTGCTGGTGCCCAGCTACCTCTCGGCAAGTGGGCAACCGTCCCCCTCTACTACAAGCTCTCTGGAGGGAAAGCATTAATAGCAAAGATTTGGTTCTCCCAGTATTAAGTGAATTGTTATAAAAGATGTCACATATATGGAGGATCATGTCAAAACCATTTATAGAACCAGAGACATGCAGGACTAAAAGGGACCCCAACAGGTCATCTAGTCCTGTCCCCTTCACTCAGAGTTGGACTAAGTAATAACTAGATCCTTTGTGACAAGTGTTTATCTAACCTGCTCTTAAAAATCTCCAATGACAGAGATTCAGCAACCTCTTGAGGCAATTTGTTCTAGTACCCAACTACCCTGACAGTTAGGAATTTTTTCCCCAATGTCTAACCTAAACCTCCCTGGCTTCAATTTAAGCCTATTGCTTCTTGTTCTCCTTGTAGTAACCCTTGGGGAGGAAGGGGTTAACACTCTGGTCAGTGAGTCCCAGGACAGCCAACAGGAACGAAGTGCAGGTTTCTGAATGGTAACAGCAGCCTGGCCTGGACCTGTTTGGATGCAGCAGACCTCCTGGAAGGATAAGGAGGAGGCCAGAGGGGCCTGAGGAAGAATCCAGCAACATCCTTACCAAAGATAAGTTAAGTTTGGTACTGACCAGGAGTGAGTAGAACAGGGAATGTTTATTTAGACGCAGTCAGAGTATTCTCTTTGTTTTTGGCTTGTTTTTTCGATTTCTCTGTGCTGAGCACATGTAACCCCCCCCACTACCCTGTAACTACCTAAGTTAATTCCCAGAGAAGCAACTCTCTGTGTTTATTATCTGTTCTTTTTGATTAAAGATTTTACCTTTTAAGTAAGTTCTGGTTCTGTCCCCTGAAAGGCAAGAGGTTTGTGTGCACGTGCCTTAGACTGCACAGGCAGCTACTAGAGGGAACCCTGTTCCAGTTCCAGCTCAGATGCAGCTGGGGTCCAGTCACTTTTCTGAGAGGAATAAACAGGATTGCAAGTACCTCACAGGGAGGAATTCCCAAGTGCGCCTTCCTGGGTCTCAAGAGGTTTTTTAGCATTTGGGTGGTGGCAGCGATACCACTCCAAGGCCAGGAATTGGAGGCCTTGGACACTTCTAAGAGCAGGCTTTAAGGCCAGTGGCTTTTAAGGCCTGTTGCAGACCCCCACCTTCTGCACTCAAAGTGCCAGAGTGGGGAAAAAGCCTTGACACTCCCTATCCTCAAATATTCAGGAAAACAATATTTCCTCCTCCACTTTGTAACAATTGTTCATGTACTTGAAAACTTATATCCACCCCACCCCATCTTTTCTTTTCTAGACTAAACAAAGCCAGTGTTTTTCAGTCTTTCCCCAATGAGGCATGTTTTCTAGACCCTTAATCATTTTGTTGCTATCCTCTGGATGTCCTCCTTTTTTCCCCCACATTTTTCCTGAATTGGGCACCAGAGCTGAACACAATGAGCTAGCACTCTGAAAAGGAGCTAAGACAGCTACAATTGCAGAAGCTATCAAGGGCTTAGCTAGTGATAAGTAAATTGATGGGTGATTCCACCATTGGCTCACATGTAATCCCCAAGTTTCTTTCCTCTAAATCTAGAGTAGCTTTTATATCCAAGCAGGATTCTTTTGTTCCACTTGCAAACCCAACTATTGCCAGTAGTTGAGGGGGAAAGAACTGTCATCACATGGAGAGTTTATAAAGGGTGACACTCAGAACAAGAGAAGGATAAATTAATAATGCTTATTACCTTCACAAATGCAAGTGATAATGAAACAGTAGTCAACAAAACAGCCAGCAATTTTATAGATAGGAAAACGAGATAGAAAATGATCTGGCAGGGACCATACAAAAAGTCAATAAAAGAGCAGCCAATAGAACTAACTTTTTCTGGATCCCAAATCTATGCTTAGTTCTTTTAACTATGCTTCTTCTGTAAATATGTGGAACATACCTATTTTCTAGTGAGGAGGGTATAGAATAAGAATCTTTTCCTAGTGGGAAATGTTGTCTAGCAAAGTAACAGTTAACTGCCCCAATACTGTAGAAAAAGATCATAAAGAGTTTCACATTTATGCTTCTGATAACCAGGCAATGAACATCTTGCTTTAACCTATGACACCCTTAAACACACTTGCAAAAAAAGCTGAGAAAACTTTATTTGTTCCTAGTTATGGAAATGATGGAATGTGTCCTTCTCACCCTACTATCAGAATAAGTCAAGTCAGCATTGAATACTTTGGTACTTAGTTCTTGGCTTCCTGTAACTCATCATATTTTTTGAGGTGGGGGAAAGGAAGGAAGCTGGCCAATAATCCTTTAGGTTGGGTTTTTGTCTGAAAAAGTAATTTAGGAAGAGAAACAAAAACAAAGTTCACTTTAAAAGTGATTCTTGGAAATGCAAAATCTGATTCAAAATGACAATTCTAATAGTATCTTTCCATTTTCTTTTGGGATCTCTCCTCAAATCCTGGTACATAAGAAAAGATTTTTGGAGAAAAGAAAACTAGAGAAACTCACAAATATGAGGAGCATGAAGATGAGAAAGTCACCCCGAAATTAGACAAAGAGATACAGAAGGTGGTAGGGCAACAGATGTATTTTCAATGCTGAGCAATATCTATGGCATGCAACATATCATGAGCTTGTTTTGCTGTCCTCAGTGCATTTTATAAAGGAGAGTAAAGGACCATTAACTATTTTATAGTTGGAAAACTGGACCACAGAACTGCCATCTTTCTCAGGAATAGAGACAGGAACAGTGAATTTAGAATGTCATCAATGCCAGCTCATGGAGTGTCAGAAATAGTTATGTCCTTATAGCTTAACTTGATACTATGTTTCTTTAATAAAAATCTAGGTGCTTGTCATTGCCAGCATGGAACTCACAAGACAAGCAGAAGGTAAGCCTCCACGAAAACCACGGTGTGGTGGGGTGGGAAGAGACAAAGAATCACAGAACTTCCACGGGTGCATGTGAATGGAAGAGCACCTCTTACATGTTACTTGAGTCAGCTCCACAAACATCAAGTGGAAAAAAAAAAACCCTGTTCAGTAAGCAGATTTCTTGATGGCAGAGAAACTCTTATCAGGAGAAGGAATGAAAAGTCTTGGGCATAAAAGAGTCTGAGGGGGCTCAACTTTGACATCTTCTTTAAAGTCAAGGTGAATACTCAAAAGAATAAAAATAAAGTGGATTAATTCCTCAATGTAAAATGTGTTTTTATAGAACTCTGTTTGCAGTGTTCAGCAGAAGAAAGAATGAAACCCTCTAGGAATGGGAAACTGATAGCTTCATTAGTCAAAGACCTAGCCTTTTAGTTGCTGTATGTTTATTACTTTCATACCCAGTCAAAATGATTTATTATTCAATCTCCCTATTTTCTTATACATCTTTCACTAATATGACTGACCATAATTCCCTGCAGTCATTCTAATAATAAAATTAGTCAGTTAATATGATTTTTTCCATAGACCATTTAATAATCATTAGATCTAGATAACAAATGATTTATATCATGTAAGGAGAAGAAAAACTTACTACTAAGGGTTTTTAGAATGGTTAGTGGCATCTTATATGTCTATTATACCAATTGACTCATTTTGACTTAAGCTCTTCTGAATGAAAATGGGCTTTCAGCCACAACTCAGTGCTATAACTTTGTACTAATAGATATATATTTATGAAGATCAGTTTTAAAGATTGCAAGGTAATAAATATACACATGAAAGTAGAGAGGTTCATAGTGTTGAACATGCAGAGTGAATTTCAGGTTCCATTGAAGCCAAAATCCCACTGATTTCACTGGGATCAGGAAGGCATGTGGATGCAGCCCCTAGATTTCAAGTTAGTTTGATAAGTCTTTTTTAAGTCTGAGGGTATACTATAAAGTTCTACCAGGGTCTGATCATGATACATTTGCTCACTTAAAGCACCTATTCAGATCCTTGGCTGATTAGTTTTGAAGTCAGGGTTTCAAGCTTTAGGTGTTTTGTCATGTTCCAAGTCTTCCAAAGATTTCCTCTGGAAAAAGAGGTTTTAGATAGGTTTCCTCAATTTACAATGTCTGAGACTGAGAGAAACTCTTTGCTTCTCATTAGATTTCCAAGAACTTTTTGCCCAAAGGACATATATGAGGCCAGTGTTCAAAACTTTTGCATCTTGATTCCAAGCATGTCTCCAAATCTTTTCAATGTTATGAAAATGGTTTGCTGTTTTTGATAGTCATGGCTTGATATTTAGCATGATGTCACCATCATTTCACAGCTCACTGCCTAGACAGGTAAAATGATTTACCTCTAGCGTTTCTTCATCTACTTCAATGGTTACTTTTGGGACATATAGTGTGTTTTTACCTTCTTGAGAAAGAAGCCCTTGTGTGTTGCTCTATTTACCAAAATTTGGATCTCTTTTTCCATTAAGCTATGTGTTGAACTAAGCAAGATAATGTCTTTGGCAAAATTATCATCCAATTGTCTTCCATCATTTATGTATTTTGCTGGAATGGACAATCTGGGTAGCTGTCAAGCGGGATCTTGAAACAAGAGATTTCAGTGATGTTTTCTGAATTTAGAAAAAATAGTCGTCTTTGGAGAAGCCAGCTCCCGAAATTGTCTAACATGCATTCGTCTAATTGTCACTCTGTGCCCTTTTATTTATTCACTATGACTATGCCTACACTGCCACCGATATTGCAAAATAGTTATTTTGAAACAACTATTTTGAATTTATTTCAAAATTACTTTGAAATAGCATTATTTTGAATTTATTATTTTGAAATAGGATTCAAGTGAAGAATCTTTATTTCAAAATAAGGCAGCAATTATTTTGAAATAGAAAGTGTTCACTAGACTTTGAAAATAGGGAAAGGCAGTGTAACATATAGGGCTATTATTTAAAAAAAGCCAATTCTGTGGCTTGGAATGGCTTTTTTTTTTTTTAAATAGCTATTTCAAAAGAACCAATATTTCTAACTAAATCCAGATTTAGTTATTTTGCAATAGCACTTCAATTTTTTTTAAATAAAGCACCTATTTCAAAATACCCAAATGCCTGCATAAAATGGCATAAAGTTTTCTTTTGAAATAAGCCTCCTTATTTTGAAAAACTTTGCAGTGTAGACATACCCCATATTTGTTGTTTTGAATAAAGCATTACAACATTTTTATGACCTGTAATGTTTTATTTTGGCTGCACAACCATTGTGAACTCTTTCCTCAGGTGAATATAACTAGGAGTTTGATCATAAAAATCTATTTCTGAATTTTAAAAAATTGGTCTCATACTTTGCTAGCCTCAAATGCACCATATCTTCCTTTTACAAAGATGTACTTTGTTCAATAAATGCCACATCCCAGACAGTGTTTTTAGGGCCCAGAGCATACTCATGACATACCTCTCCCATGCCACACACAAACAGTAATAAATGAAAGAAATGTTTTATTTCTGAAATGGCACAAATAGGTCTGATCCCTTCATGAGTCTGTATTTCTGGCCTTTTTCACTGGAAAATCATAAGTGAACTCACTGAAGTAAATTCTTTTTACAAGTTCATGCTCAGGCCTGGTCTACACTGCCACACTGGGTTAAAATGAGATACACTAGTTGCATTGTGTAACTAGCACATTTCATGTTAAGGTGCCCAATGTCTACATAGCATGGCATCTACACAACACTATCTTAATACGTGAGCATCTCCCACCTTGCAGGGAGGTAGACAAATTCAGTCAGTGGGAGAGTGCTCTGTTCTCCCATTGAGTGAGTGGGTCTGTACAAAGGGTGTCAAACATGAAGCCGGCAATGAATCCCTTCCATCCAACCTCTGTCTGCACTCTATGGGACCACACACTCCCTCTAATAGAGGGAGTGCTCTAGAATTTTGATTTGCGGTATGCATGACCCACTTGAAGTATATTTAAGTCAAATCTGGCCTGCCACAGCAAATGAGTTTGACAGCCCTGGTGTACACAGACCCATTCAATTGATGCCATTACCTCAATGCCTGGTGCTATGGTACAGTAAACATGTTCTCAGACAAGAAAGTAGGATGACAAGCATTTCTTTGCCCTAGTAGATAAGGTGCAGTTTTTGATGAATGATAGCTTACAGCCACTTTTCAACTTCTACCACAACCAGTAGCAATGTTAAAAAAAATACAGCTCTGCACACTTCATGAATATTAGCTGCAAGTCTTCAAAAACTGGTACACTGGAAGAATTTTTTTTGACAAAATCTGTGATGTGTTTTGGTCACAATTCTGAGTCTATTAAAAAGGATGAATCAATAAGCAATGCAGCACCACGCTTTCCTGCTTCTTGCAAACATTCCTCTGTGCTTCATTGTGACGTTATTCAACTATCTTTAGGAGTCAGTAGAATGGAATTACATGATTCATCTGGCTGCTTTTCTTCATTTATTTCAACAGTCTGGACCTTGCTGTTTCTGTTCACCCAGTTCCCCAGGTTGTGCCTTGCTTGAACCGGGCTTGAATAGCCTTGTGTCTCTGGAAAAAGTAGGGGATTAACTAGTACCCTTCAGCTTCTTTTGTTTCTCTTTCTTTGAGCACCTAACATTTCAGGCTGCCTGTTTTGTATTTATAGTCAGATATAGCAGTATAGAACAAATAATGATACACTAGTTATATATTATCTACAGGGACCCTGGAAATAACTATTTCCATTCTAGGGAACCTGGTCTCAGTCCTTCATTCTGAAGGACCCACTCACTGATCCTCGTCCTTGGAATCTAGGCTAATTTCTCATCCCTCCCATGCATCCTTGAGGGCCAGAACACTATTCAGAAAGTTTCTTCTGATCAGCTCAGGTAAAGCTCATGAGATCTGGGTACCACATAGATGCAATGGTACAAACACACAGGCTGAGATTATATAATTAACATGCAGTGAAACTCATATGTCCATAGTTTAATCTGAGTATTTTTCTTATATTAATGGGCTTGTGGTCCTTTGTGTGGGCTCCAGTAAAGTGTACCCCCCCCCCCTTTACTTGGGGTTTGAGTAAAACACATACACCTCCATTTGTACATATGCAAATCTTAGGACCACAGTTTAACTTGCTTCTTTTTGCTTTAAGTTTTATGTTTAGTCTAATGTAATGATTTACAGTTTGAGACAGAGAGAGAGAGAACACAAAAACATCTGAGACTTTAGGAAACATTAATTTTTCTAAGTTCCATAGTGGCAGCCATATTAGTCTTTAAGTGCCACAAGACTCCTTGTTTAGTTTTTCCTACATAACTTCCTGGAATATTTTTTAAATGTCAAAAATAAAAATCATATGTTTGCCTATCTATGTGGTTACATGTTCCCCATCACTTGGATTGCTTGGTGAGGTAAGAAGTTTTAATATTCCCTTTTCACAGATAGGAAGCTGAGCTCTTCACATTAGTCTAAAGAAGATAAACATCCCGCAGTGAGAAATCTGACCTACATAGGTACTTGAACAGTTAAAAGCAGTGCTAGAGAAGCTGCAAAGAAAGCAGCCAGTAGTAGAGGGGCTCTGTGACACTCTCTAATGCAATCTGGACTTTTGTATTGCTGTGTCATTCCCAAGAGTTAAAGTATAATTGGGGGGACCAGAATGCTCCCCCACTGGTGGGGCCCCAGAGCCCAGCTCCTGCCACTCTGCCCCCAATACTCCCCCACCCAGCATGAGCCAACCACCGCCGTGTCACTGGTGGTGGCGTGGCTGGGGAGGTGGGGGTGGTAGGCCACGGAGCAGTGCTGAAGCTGGAGCTCAGGAAGCAGGCCCCAGGGGGATGGTGGTGCCTGGAAGGGGAGGGGTTTGGGGCCAGGCTTGAGCCCCTAGTAATTTCCCTAGCCTCTGCCCCTGTCCACCAGAATCCCAGTGTTTGGGCCCCTAAAAATAGAACATGGACTCGGGACGCAGCATTCCAGGGCCTGCTATTTTTCAATGGTGGGCTCCAGACCGCAGCATTCTGGCTCCATGTTCTATTTTTAGGGGCCCCAGAATGCTGAGCCCCTAAAAATAGTCTGCTGCGGGGTGTTCCTCCATACTTTAACCGTTTAACCCCTGAATGGAGAACTGGGTTTATTCTACACAAGCCTTAATGAGACTGCCCTTTTGGTGACAGTGTCTTGTTTGGACATCTTTAAGTCAAGCGACACATTTTTGGGGTTATCACTTAGTGAGGTCTTATAACCATACATGACATTGCAACAAGTATATTACCACAACAGTGATGTTCAATATATCACATGCATTTCAAAAACACCTTAAATGACATACTTAGAATTAAACAATATACAATTACACTGCAAGGATGATTATGGGGTAGAACAGTATATCACAGGCTGGAAGGAACAGTCAATCAAGATCCCACAGGCTCAGGCACATAAAAAAGGAGCTGCAGAGCACAGCAATCACTGCTTAGACCACAGGGAAGAAAGACTGTCTCATGCAGGTTGAGATGCCTGCAGCATGGAATCATAGAATCCTAGGGTTGGAAGGGACCTCATAGGTCATCTAGTCCAACCCCCTGCCAGAGGCAGGACCACTCCCACTAAACCATCCCAGTCATGGTTTTATCCAGCCGGGCCTTAAACACCTCCAAAGGTGGAGACTCCACCACCTCCCTTGGCAGCTCATTCCAAGGCTTCACCACTCGCCTAGTAAAAAAGTTTTTTCTAATATCCAGCCTCAACCTCCCTAACCGCAACTTGAGACCGTTGCTCCTCATCCTGTCCTCCTTTACTACCAAGAATAGTCGAGCTCCATCTTCCTTGGAGCACCCCTTCAAGTTGCTATCAAATCCCCCCTCAATCTTCTCTTCTACAGACTAAATAAGCCTAATGCTTTCAGTCTTTCCTCATAGGGCTTGTGCTCCAGCCCTTTAATCATTTTGGTTGCCCTCCTCTGAACTCTCTCCAGTAGGTCCCTGTGCTTTTTGCAGTGGGGAGCCCAAAACTGAACACAGTATTCCAGATGTGGCCTCACCAGTGCAGAATAGAGGGGAATGATCACATCCCTTGATCTGCTGGTAATCCTTCGTTTGATGCAGCCCAGTATGCCATTGGCCTTTTTGGCAGTAAGAGCACACTGCTGACTCATATCTAGCTTCCCATCCACCATGACCCCCAGATCCTTTTCTACACTGCTGCTACTCAGCTGAATGTTTCCCAGCCTGTAGCAGTGCATGGGGTTTTTCTGTCCCACATGCAGGACTTTACACTTGTCCTTATTGAACTTCATAAGATTTTTACTGGCCCACTGTTCCAATTTATCTAGGTCTCCCTGAATCCTGTCCTTGCCCTCCAACGTGTCTACTGTTCCCCCTAGCTTGGTGACATCTGCAAACTTACTGAGAGTACAGTCTATTCCATCATCAAGATCATTGATGAAAATGTTGAACAGAACCGGCCCCAGGACCGACCCCTGGGGCACACCACTAGTGACTGGTTGCCAGCTAGACATGGAACCACTGATTCCTACACACTGAAACCGTTAATCTAGCCAATTTTCTATCCACCTTACAGTCCACCCATACTTCCTTAATTTGCCAATGAGAATGCTGTGGGAAACTGTTTCAAAAGCCTTGCTAAAATCAAGGTATATCACATCAACGGTTCTTCCTGCATCTAGAAAACCAGTCATCTGATCATAGAAGGAAATGAGATTGGTCAGGCATGATTTACCCTTGGTAAATCCATGCTGACTGTTCCTGATCATTTTATTTCCCTCTAAGTGTTTGAGGATGGATTCTTTGAGAATCTGCTCCATAATTTTGCCAGGGATTGAAGTGAGGCTGACTGGTCTATAATTCCCTGGATCCTCCTTTTTCCCTTTCTTGAAAATACGCACTACATTTGTTTTTTTCCAATCCTCTGGCACCTCCCCCGTTCTCCATGAGTTTTGAAAGATAACAGCCAGAGGTGCTGCTATCTCATCGGCCAATTCCCTCAGCACCCTTAGATGCAGTTCGTCCAGCCCCATGGACTTGTGCACATCCAGCTTCTTTAAGCATCTGAGACAGAGCTATTGATGGCAGGAATCGTGGCAGCCAGAGGAGTTCCTAGCTGGCTACTGATGAGTGAGTAGTAGCAGACCCTGAGGATGGATAAAGAAAGTGTGAGGGCTGGGGGGCGGTGAGGGGGAGAAGTAGTCCAGGCAGACAGCAGTGGGGAGAGGAATGTGAGGTGCAACAAGAGGCTGTGATCCACTGGGACCCGGGGCCATGACCCAGAGTAGTAAGTGGGTCCAGCTCCTTCCCCACCCACTTACCCTGGAGAACTGGCAGGAAAAGTCATTGCAGACAGCCTGGGCAGTGACTGACAGGACAAAAGACTGCAGTTGCCACTAGGAAAGTGTCCAGACTACCAAAGAGTCAAATTTCCCCTTAAAGGATGGAGCATGGACTACGACTCAGTCAGAAAGCTGAGCTATTAACATGCTGCTGTGGTTCTGGACAGCTATGGGAAACACTACAAAAACTGTGCAAGGCAGTGACAGGGAACAAACTACAGACATGGACACTGGCCTGTAGCTGATCCCCGTACAATCAGTGGAAGCCACTAGTAGGATGGTGAGTAGAGAGCTCATATCCAAACATAGCTAACTCCCATTTTAGAAGCTAAGTGACTCACCCAATGTCATATAGGAGGGGTGTAGAAAGGCCAGAAATTGAACCCAGGTCATCTGAATCCCAGTCCAGTGCCTTAACCACAAGAACATTCTTATGAACGTATTCTGTTCCATCTAATACATTATATATATTACCTCAATTGCCAATTCATTCTTTCAAGGATTGCAGACTGCAGTTATGGAAGCATTTGAGCACAATAGTTTGCATACCATATACATGTTTTGGAATACATGATTATACATCTGTGTCTGTAATTTCTTTATAGAGAGTATTGAGAAGTCAGGGTGGGGCAGGGAAAAGGAAATGGTAAAGTCAAGCAGTTTTCTTTAACACATCTTAATTAACGCATCTTAATTTATATAAAAAAAAAAGACCCACCAACTACAATCCCAACCATTTTGGGCTTTTACACCAAAACTTTAAGTGAAAGAATTTTCATTTGCATTAGCCATAAAACTTGGAAGCACAACATGCTCTTACCTTTTACACAGTGTTTGAAAAGGTTTTCAAATCACTAATGCAGGGGGGAGGGGAGGAAAGCCATTAATAACTCCAATTTCTGTTTAGTAGCATGTTCAATAATTTCACTAGATTCAGCAACAGCTTCCTGTATAAAACAGACCACTCAATATTTTTGTAGGCTGTAAAATAAATATTGTCACTGCAGGTGGTGATCTTTTCTTTTCAGACTTGCATTTCACACACTTGTCAAAGCAACGTGAGCTTTAACTCATCAGTGGCATTTACTAGTGGCTATGAAAACCTTTTGGCTTTCATTACACACATCTTCCTGCAACCTGAGAGATCAAAAGTACCTCTGACCTGCTTATAAAAACCTGTCTAAGAGAGAATGGTGTAGCACAATTATGGCTTAAATCATTCCTCTTGAACAAGACACCAAGTTGTGATGGGTAGCTGCTTTTCACATTAAAAGGTCTGATCAAAAGCCCACTGAAGTCAATGGGAACACTCCCATTGACTTGACTTCAGCGTACTTTGGATAAGGCCTTAAGAGTCCTTACCACCTGCAAGTTTTATAGATATTAATATCATACCTTCTGCTCTTCAGTATCTGTGATTTAGGAGATGTTTTTAGCTGACATGGGCTGTGACAGCAATACACTTTCTTAAATGGAAAGCTGTTCAAGGTAGGGACTGCATCTTTCTTCATCTACATGTACGGACTTAGTCTGCTATACCATAGGAACCACCACCTCAACAATAAAATATGCTCATATTTATTTCTTAGAGAAGGCAACCATTGATGTTACCAGACTATTAAAATCCCTACGAGAGGGATGAAGAAAAATGAATTCAAACTGAACTCAAGTTTGACAGAAGTGAGCCAACTGGCAATGCTTCAAGAATGCTTGCTGAGACATTGAACACCCCTTTCATTAAAGACATCTGCACCCTAATTGGCAGTGTAAAGGTTTGGGGTTTTGGTGGGCCCATCCAGTACCAGATTCAGGCACAAGCCAAGTAGGCCATGGACTGGGGCCTTACATTATGAAAGGCCTCTAAAATGTCAGAGATAATGAAGATTTATCGTAACTGAAACTGATAATACACATAAGGCGCTTTGTGAGATGCACGCTTTGTTTTTTGTTGCATCTTTGCCTATGCGTATATACAAATACAATGGTTTATCATTTATTTTTCATTACCTCTTCTGTTATAATGTAGTACACTTTTTTCCACATGGTATGAGGCCTCTGAATCTTAACACAGTTTAGGGTCTCAGCTTGTCTTAGTCCGGTGCTGGGCCCATCACTAGTTCTGGAATACTGAGGTAGCAACATTGGCTAGAATTTTATTACCTCTAGTTTGTCAGGACACTATGACTTTCAGAGTTTGCTACAGGGATTTACACATGCACTTCACCACCAGGTTGGACTATTGTATTTTGATGTTCATGAAGCTGAAATTATAAGTAACTGAGTAATTATGACTAGTACAGAATGCTCCAATCCACTTCCATGACAAGGGAAACCACCACGGACACATCAGACACCAATACTCCACACCTCCAGTGGCTCCCTATTTGCTTCTGGTGCTAATTTAAGCCCTGATGTTAATCTTTAAGGCCTTCATTAGGTTGGGCTCTTGTTACATCTGAGATGACCCTTCAGTTAATGACTCACCAAGACAGCTTTGGTCACCTGAGTAAACACTGCTAACAATGTCCACTGTGAAGCTCTCAAAAGCTTAAGATAATATATTCTTGATCAAGAAGTCTAGAAGGTGAATAAATTTCTTAGAAAAAACAAGGCAAAGTCCAACTGCTGATCACTATCAGACTGCATTTCAAGACCTATGTTTTGTAAAAAGTCATCTTCTAACAAACAAATGTACTAAAATAAAATAAATTACACAACATAAAACAGAAGTTTCTCTTCCTGGGAAGCCAGGAGATGGACAGAGTTCACGGTGAATAACTATGGAATTCTTATCCCACTTGGCACATAGAAATCATACACCCTTAACATACCTTACAGATTGTATTACATAGCAGCCTCTTTTCCTGAGTCTTCCACTCCACAGCAGCCTGAAGGAAAGAGGAAAGGAAAAGTCAGTTATTCTGAGAACCTCAGGAAAAATTATTAAATAGATAAACTCTAAAAGGCAAACATGAATTTGTATATAATTTTCTGTTACGGCTCTTACCGGCTTATGACATCCACAGTAACTTATTACCTCCCACTTTCTAAACTAGCTAAAGGGTCATTTGTGACTTTGGGCCCAAGCATATATATATTTTTAACGCAGCTAAAGTTTCCATTGCTTACAGAAAGAACTCTGCCTCAGCAAAAGTGGAGAGGTCAGGTCCTTTCCTGTTCATTAGAGTAAGTAGTAGTTGTGTGTATCATTATGGCTCTACAGCAAACAATTTTTAATTGCCTTTTATGAACACTCAGTACAGCATTTTTGTTCCTACCAGATTGGATTGAGGTAAGTCAGGCATTAATGCTTTTTTCATGAAAAGTAAAAAAAACTTTTAATAAACATTTACAGCTTCTTCACACAAAGATTCCACATCTGAAAGCAACTCAGTGTACAGAATATAGAACAAACTAGGTCTGTGCACTCAGCACCTCCCATTTAATTTAAAGACTTAGGATAAATCCAAGAGGCACCACTTCAAGAAACAGAGTTGCAATTCTCTGGGCTTGTGTGTAGCCCTCTTGATTCAATAAGGCACTGAATAAACAAAGTGGACCATCCATGAAGAAAAAACATGGCAGCATTAGGGCCCAAGTACCTATTATTGTTTCTTATTTAAAGAAGAAAAAAAAAAGAGGAAAGCCTATAGTAACCCAACCCAACAAAAAACATGTAGCATTTCATGAGAAACACAACCTATCAATCTTGCGGAGCAACAAATAGATTTCTTCAAGCCTTTATTCAGTTGTGAGGAAGATTTTTTTTTAAACCAGAATTCTGCTTTAAACTTTGTTGGGAATAGACTCCCTGTTCAGCTCCTGCAAAACCTAGCTACTAAACCCTCTGTAAATTAAACAGCATGCACAGCCCACCAGAAATCCCCCAGCAAATATCTTTACTTGTTCTCCAAACACACCACACTATGATAGCACTTACATTGGCACCATCTTCCTGCTCCCTTCCCAGCCTTTTATAATGCTTGCTTTTTGATCAGCCGTAGCCACCTGGTCAGTTAATTACCTCATTAGCTCACCAGACTCCCTACAGGTGCAAGTCCTCCTTTGTACTCTCCAAACACACAGTGCTTCAGTCCCTTCTATTCTACCTATACTCAGTGCTAGCTTCTAAAGCATTCAATTCATAACTGCTAAAAGCACCCTGTCTCATGCCTGTTCCTTTCAGATGAGTTTCACATGAATGTGTCAAAAGCAGTTGCTGTAGCTGGTAGGTTGAGCTACATTAATTCCGGGTGCTGAGTCTGTGTTGCAAGAGTTTTCTATGTTCCATACTGCAAAGCACAGGAGTTAAGAATTAGGCTGCACTTTCAACCAGGTCAACATCAAAAGTGCACAGGCTTTGTTTTACATCCTTGATTTGACATATAATATACACACATACATTGTGCATGCTATATGTAAAAGGAAAGGATATGCAGATGCATATATCAATTTGCAAACATATTCCTAACTTGCTTGTGTGTGTCAGGAAAGGAGGGCTATAAACTGTACTCAATTTATTTCAGTATCTCTATTATCATTGCTCATTACAAGTGTCCCAGTTGGCTTCCATGAGCAGAGGGAACTACACTAGCAGAAGACAGAATAGAATCAAGGTCCAAAATAAGAAAAGAGTTTTTCCTTTATAATCAGCTTCTTCCTCTGCCCAATTCATGCCACTATGGTTTGTGAAAGCATAATTATTACTTAAATCATAGAGGCTGTGAGCCCACAGATTTTGGGTTTAACTTCAGAGTGCAACTCTAGCTATTTATATCTAGCTATATCAGAAGAAGCACTGCCAGCAGATTGAGGGATGTGATCATTCCCCTCTATTCAGCACCGGTGAGGCCGCATCTGGAATACTGTGTCCAGTTTTGGGCTCCCCACTACAAAAAGGATGTAGACAATTTAGAGTCCAGCAGAGGGCAACAAAAATGATCTAGGGGCTGGAGTGCAAGACCTGTTAAGAAAGACTGAAGGAACTAGGCTTATTTAGCCTGCAGAAGAGAAGACTGAGAGGGGATTTGATAGCAACCTTCAACTACATGAAGGGATGCTCCAAGGAGGATGGAGCTTGGCTGTTCTCAGTAGTAACAGAGGACAGAACAAGGAGCAATGATTTCAAGTTGCAGCTGGGGAGGTCGAGGCTGGATATTAGGAAAAACTTTCTTATTAGGAGGGTGATAAAGCACTGGAATGGGCTACCTAGGGACGTGGTGCATTCTCTGTCTTTGGAGATGTTTAAGGGCCGGCTGGATAAAACTCTAGCTGGGATAATTTAGTGGGAGTGGTCCTGCTTTTTTTGGCAGGGGGTTAGACTAGATGACCTCATGAGGTCCCTTTCAACCCTATGGTTCTATGATTTTAGCACAGCATGCCTTGAAAATCATAGTGGCTATGTCTACACTTGAAATTTAGTTCTAATTAAAGAGGATTGATTTGAACTAAATTAGTGCATGGCTATGGCTATACGCGCTTTCATTACTTTGAACTAAGGTAGTCTTTAGTTTGAAATAATGAACGTTTACTTTAAAGTTATAAAACCTCCCTTAACTTCAAAGTAATGGTTAGTTCGAACTTATTAGTTTGAACTAACCAAATTGAGCCATGTTAATTCAAACTAACCATTAGTTCAAATTCACATGGTTTGCCCTTCCTCCTCCCAGGGTGCCTTCTTCTTTCTATGTATTGCGTGGGGGCATGGCCTATCTTGAGTGCCATGTTGCCACACTTCCAGTGGTGCCCCCTTTCTAAATCAAACTAGCAAGTTCTGTCCATGGACATGCTAGTTCAATTTGGATTTCTAGTAGGGCCAGGTTAGTTTGAATTAATTAATTTGACCTAAGTTAATTCAAACTAACCTTCCTAAGTGTAGAAATAGCCAGTGTTATTAACTATGAGATCCACTAGCATTTGTGAGCAAAAGGCATGAGGTTGTATTGAAAAGGAGCAGCAGATTATATGTGGGAAAGAAATAGTTACATTCACAGAGAAACTAGGAAAGACATAAAATGCTCACTCTGGAAGGTTTCAGTGGGGCAGTACTTTTATTGCTTAGAATCCAGAAACCTACTATACACGAGAACCAAACATATACCAAGCTGCTGTCTAAGGCAGAGACACAACTCACTCCATCTTACTTGTAGCTGGCTCTTTGAGGACTGCACACTAGAGCCCAGATCACATGGCTTCCATCAAAACATACAGATCTGCAATTAAAGGGATATTTGTAACTTTAACACAATTTTCAATGCACCACACAAATATGTAACTAAGTATGCAGATAATTTCAGGTGACCAATCTGAACACAAATGTGGCCTGTGTTTAGACAAGCATTTACAACAGCATAAAACAGCTGTTTTAGCAGTCATGATTCCAAAAATATCATTTAAGCAAGTGTGATCTGTTATACCTTTTAGGTCCAGATAGAGGTGAAGCCATTTGCCTTCATAAAAGCTATTAGAAAAATGACACAGAAAACTTAGAAAAGTAAAGATTCATTTTGCCAAGTCTACCACACTCTGTGATTAAATCCAGTCTATTGGTGCATACCTGACTGAGTAGTATTTGTAATGGGTTCACCCCAAAAAACCCAAGCCCAAATGCTCTACTCCCACCACTAAAGTTTTGAAACCTGTTTTACTCAACTACATAGTAACACAGAGTGGAAGTAAACTTCAACTTACAAACCGGGAAGCAAGAGGAACATGACTCCAACAAATAACATTCTGGGCAATTCAGTTAATTGTTTCATTATACTAGGTACCCTGATTTCCCCTTCTGCATCAACCAACCAGGACCGTTTAGTATCTGTAGAAAATATTATGATCTAAGTACAGGACTTGGAGCCTCGAATGCCTGGATTCTAAACCCAGCAGTGACTTCCTTTGCACAGTTGGATTAGATACTTAAATACACTTTCTGTTTCTATTTCCCAGTGGTAATAAACAGAGCATTCACTTCCAAGGCCTGTGTGAAGATTTTATATGGTTTGTAAAGCATCTTGAAGAACTCCATAATATTATGATGGCATTGCTACAATAGAAACCCCCACTTAACCATTAAGGTCTAGACCCTCAAAGTTATTTAGGCTCCTATCTTCCAGGAAAATCAATGGAACTTCTGAAGATCTGAGCCTAATATCCTACTAAATAATAAGGCTGGGCAAAGACATGGGGGAAAAGCATGTGTTGATCTTCTCACAGAATTTCATATACTTCACCTAAAGTATCTCTCTTATGTGTTGAATCTTCTGGCTTTTACAGGTAAAAGTCAGGCTCATGCTTTGTGTTACAGGCAGGGTGACGGGGTGTTTTTGGTCAGGGTTTAACCACAATAATAGTATGCAACATTAGTAAGTAGACCCCATTATAAAAGAGTTTGCACAAGGACAAGCATTCCATTTGTCATGTCAGATTGGTACAGCTAGGTACTATATGTGGTGTTTGGGGTTAACTGTCTTAGTAGCATGTGATGAATTCTCCTAACCTCTCTGAGCAAGTGCATTTATCAGTGCTGCAGTAAGACCTGTGAAACAAATTGTAAGTAATTCTTGTTTTGTACCTATTGGTAGATTACATGATATTGCTGCCAAACAAGCCTCACAAGCTGCCATACCAGCTGGAGATACTTCTGTTTCATATAATATAAGCGTGATTCTGAACAGCTTTTATAGTTATGACTAATCCAGTTTAGCTTCATTGTAAATTAAAGTACTGGGATAGTCAATAGTATAGCTATTAAATGAATGGAATGGCTGTGGGATTGTCAAAATTTCTCCCTCAACATGCATTTAAAAAGACAAGCTGAGCTTCAGGTCTCTTGTCAGAGTTAAACCCAATAATATATTACATTCAAACATGCTGCCTTGGTATTTTTCGTAGGCAGAACCTGAGCAAAACAAAACAGGAAAACCCACTGAACAAGACATCATGTATATTGTGATGTATTTAAACATCCTGTTATGTCCCAGGGTGTTTGTATAATGATTAAAGAACTCAAAAATGTTGTTGATTACATTTAATTTGACAAAAGAACTAACCCTGTAGTTAAACAAAATACCCACCACTGGGCTAAAGCTTGTCCAAACAGATGGACTTTGCAATGAGCTTGAAGGTCAACACATATTGGAACTGTTTGTAGAGATTTTGTTAATAATTACCATGGTTTATAACTCTTCTCACCCACTAGTTTGTAACAAGGCTGTACATACACTGTGCAAATAAGGAACAGGAGCTATGATAAGATCTTGATGAATCTCATTGGGAAAGGGTTAATAAGAAGGTTTACCTCACCTGTTTCAATTTCACCTACAATTATAAAAGCCTCATTTAGGAACTTATGAGAGAGGCATTCCTCAAAGGATTTATTTTTCCCTATTATCTTTTGCCTTCGGGAGGCTTTGTCACAAGGAAGAAGAAGAAACATTCCTTTGGGACTTGCTGCCCTTTGGGCTAGGAATGTGGGAATGGCATTAGACTGGTTATCTGTTTAAGGCCGTTTCCTGCAGGTGTGGAACTCTCTCCTGTTATTCAGTTAAATGTTCCTGATGTATTATTTAAGGTGCAACACTTTTGTAAGGTTTCAAGCCTATTATGTGTGAGACCTCATTTTCCTGAAACACACCTTCTTTATGGAATACACTTGGCTTAGGACTGCTTAATCTACATAAGCTATAAAGACAAGATTAGGAAAACCACATCTGAACTCCGGTAAATTTCAGTGTCTGGAAGCTTGGATCTGAATTCCCAAATCCTAATCCCAGGTCAAATTCTGCACTGGTTAGGGTCTATTTTCAACTTTTGTATCGGAATGGGGCTGACAATTGTTCTTATGACATTTCAGTTCCAGATGATGAAATCATGTGAGAGTGACAATTTTCAGATCCCTACTTTGCACTGAGCATGCTACCCCAAACACAGTCCTCATACAAATATCACCCCTTTGATTTATTTTACTAGCACTATTTGAAGGCTGAATTCTGTCCTTTGTTACTTTGGCATCAATCTCAAACAATTCCATTAAAATCAATGGAGTTGTGCCAAATTTAAAACAGGATAAAAAAGCAGAATTTAAACTTCGAAAGGTTCTTCTGTATAGTGTAACTGAGAGCAGAATTGGGCCTTAAATTTAGAATATGCACATTTTATATGTATCCCTTTTACCAACTGCTGAGCCTTATTTACTTTTCATCTTTTGCTTATATTTTCCCGAGCCTTTGTTTGCCTCTTTCTCTCCTTTCCACAGCCTCTTATGTTTGAATAGGCAGCACCTAGCATTTTGATGCTGATCCAAGTTACCTGAATGTCTCGTTCTCAGTGAAATTATGTGATTGCTTTTATTTTATTACAGGTAATTCTCCCTCCTTCCCTTTTAGGGCCATTTGCTCGCTGAATACAGAACAGACAAATCCATAAACACTAAAATTCAAAAGAAATTGCAATCAACTGAGACCACTCTCTCCCAGAAATCTGCAGCTCCATTTATTGACCCAAAAACCCTGCAGTCTGCTCTACAAGACATGGAAGCAAACAATCCCCAACCAGCTTCCCTTTGAAGCCTGAAAGGAAGTTTTCTCTACCCTGTATTTCCTTTCTAACCACCCCATCACCAATTTTTGTCACAAGAAACCTAAGGTCTTCTCATCCGGAACTTACATGCCCTTGAAGATGGGGATGAGGTGTAAGGCATGTTGGAGGACAGGCAAGAAAGTCAGCGGGGGTTAGAGAAACTCATCTTCTTGCTAGCTGCATGAAAAGCCTGCCTCTCTGTAGCTATTGTGTTAGCTGAGAAATAGTGGATTTAGACGCTCCCCTCAAACAATGAGCACAGGTCACAAACTATTTCAAGATCAAGAATTTAAACTTGAGGGATTCAGGAGAAGACAGGGAGCAGAGAATCCTGGATGTTACCCACTGCTCCTTAGAGGTTCTATCTGTGGCTAGAAAACTTCTGAAACCATATATTGATTGTAACCTATTGTCTCTAGTTCCAGTTGATTACCCCATGACCCTTTTCTGAAAAACATTCCACAATTAAGCTATAGGGATACGTGTTGTGGAATCTTTCACACAGGCACCCTGCGCATGTACTTCCCATAGAGACCATAACAAGGGCTGATGCTATTTAAAAACAAACAAAAAACCACTTCCCCAGGTGCATCAGTGCAAGTGTGCAATGAAGCAGGGCTCCTAGACAAATGGAAAACTAGCTGTGCTGCTTTAGCAAAATTAATTGTGTAGCAACATATTTTAGCACATCAGAAATGGGATACAATAAATGGGCTGAGGATTAGTTGCCTGAAAGCAAAGTAATTCTGCTCAAGCTGGAAACGCTTTCATTCTAAGTCATTAGAATCTGCAGACATCAGCCATATACCTCGCCTCCTTTGTAACTGTCCTGTGAAACCAAGCATTTAGGGTTGTGATGAATGTTGCATCATGTTCAATTTGTTGCAGAATTTCCTGCAGCGCAGTTGATATTCACTTTTCCATTCTGCTTGGTTTTTGTTTTGTTTTGTTTTCTGAGACTCTTTGGCCTCTCCCAAAGACTTACCGCAAACAATTTAGCCATTCATATTTGGTTCCCAATTCTGAAGTTCAAGCAGATCCCTCTTTGACTCATTTAATTTTTTGTGTAGTGCAAGGATTCTTGTGAGGGTTTATGAAGAGCTATTCCAAGTTGTAGTACACTGTTTGCCATCCCATAAAAAATGATGGAACTCTTGTAACTAAGGTGTCAGGCTTACATTCTGCAAACATTCATGTGCATAAAATTCTGTCCCTTGAACAATCATGGATGGTGAAAACCCAAGGGGCAAAATCACAAATTAAATTAATTAATTTGAGCAAATTGTCAGTCAATGTTTGTAGTAGCCCAGCTGTAGTAATTATAATGGGTTTATTTGATGTGCATCCACAGACACAAAACTGTGAAAATATAGCCTTAATTCCAAGTTTAAGAATGTAAGTACATAAATATGGCCCTACTGTGTGAGAGCAATGGCCCATCTGAGCCAGTATCCTGTTCTTCTACAGCAGCCAATGCCAGATGCTCCAGAGAGAACAAGCAGAACAGGTAATTATCAAGTGATGATTCTATTGCTCATTCCCCAGCTTCCTGGCTAATAGCCATGAATGCACTTATCCTCCATGAACTTATCTAGTTCTTTTTTGAACCCTGGTATAACCTTGCCCTTCAGTCTTTTCTTTCATTCAGAAAGGGATAGTAGACTTTTCATTATCAGGAAGACATCTTCCAAGAAAATGTGCAATTTCTTATTTCCAGGGATACTATGAATATGTCCAGGAATTTGAGATTAGACATTTTTGTGAGGTCTGTTTAAAAATGTGAAATCTTGACATCTCTTTGTCATCTTGCTGACAGATGACACCATACTTTGTTCATCTAGTGCTGAAGCTATAACACCTAAGGCAATGTCTCCATTACATAGCTCAGTTAAGTTAACTTTCTAAGGTCTACTTAAAGTCGACTTTAAGTAGACCTTAATAAGTCGACTTAGTGAGGCCACATTGCATTAAATTGACTTTATAAAGTCGACTTAAGCCAGGGGATCCATTTCAAGTCAACTTTATTAAGCCAGGAGACCCATTTAAAGTTGACTTTATTTATTACTATTTAATGAAGTTGACTTTAAATGGGTCCCCTGACTTAGGTCAACTTTATAAAGTCAGTTTAATGGACTCACTGCACTAAGTTGACTTTAATGGCCACATTGTGTTAAGGTGACTTAATAAAGTCAACTTAACCCTTAAAGCTGATTTTATGGGCAGGAGTTATTAAGTCCACTTAAGGAAGCTCTTAAGTCGACTTAATGAACTCCAAATGTGTCCAGGGCTTTGCTTAAGTTGACTTAAACCTCCTTAAGTTGACTTAAGTTTACAGTGTCAACATACCCTCAGAGTGCATAGGTGACATATGGGGAAAAAACAACTGTGTTTCTAATAATACCTTGATAAAAGCATGTGGTAGAGAGACTATTCAGGCTTCTCCAGAACTGTGTTCCAAACTCTTAAGCAGAAATGTAAATGTTAACAAGTTCAGCCAATGAAAGAAGGGAGCAGGCAATTTACCATGATCATTCCCAGCGAGAGGCAGTTTCCAGCAAAATATGAGAACTGCAAATTTGAATCTGAGTCTTGAAGTCCTCCCCTCTCCTGTAAAGTTTGGATTGTCTTGAGGGGAAAATGAGTCTCATATCTAAAATTCATCAATGACACTTAAACTTCAAGGTTTTTTAAAAAATAAGTGAATCAATTCTCATTCTCTCTCTCTTCAATTTCCCATCTTGCTCTCAAGAAAAGCTGCTTCTGATACCAACAATGCTAGCAGAGAAGCATGTGATGTTTACATCTCATTTTGCCAGTGAGAAACTCTGTGAACTATACTGAAACAGAGTTTGGGAACCTACAAAAAGTTTAATTAAAGTCAATGGAAAGTTCTTTTTTAAAAAGCGGTGTTGAGGAAGGGCAGAATATTAAGCACTTGAAAGTGCTATTTTTGCTTTGGTTTCATTTGCAGAATAACAGACAGCCCAATCTCCAAGTACGCAGAGACTGGCAGCTTTCAGGCATGCTTTCATCCCAAGCCTGAACAGCCACGTGCCAAGGAGTTCTCACGATCTGCTTACTTTTTCAAAGAGAGCTGAGAGAGACAACCTCGTGATCTGAAGACCTTCCTCCCAAGTGAAGAAATGTAGCTGCAGCACTGCAATGAATATATAAATAAATATCCAAATGGTTCAGCACTGTTTCTTATTTTTTTATGAGATCTAGACAGAACATTCAAACATCAGTGAGTGTACAGACAGCATAGCCAAACTAAAACCAGGAGAGCCAGGTTTCATCTCTGAATAATAAATAGTTGGAGGAAAGGGTGTCTGAAAATTACAAAGAATCAAATAATGGAATAATATCTTCTGTGTCACCTCAAGTGAACAATTTTCAGCCTTCAACAAATCATTTGAAATGTCTTTGTCTATTATCCATTTTTATTCTCCCTGGACCTTAAAACTGAGGCTACTTCACTCTCTGCTGTTGTAGTACAACATATAATAATTTTTCACCTCATACCAGTCTTTTTTTCCAACCTTCGCTTCATATTTCACATACCTACTCATGCTGTCCCCCTTCTTTTGAGTGAAATACCCAGATCCTGAAATCTGTGCTTTAGAAATGTGCAGAAGAACATGTTTCTTGGCTGCATGACTCACTCCAGCAACTTAGCCTCATTAGTAGGCAAGGCAGATGCCCAGCTACCAATGCTGTCTGCAGCACATACATTTTTATGTAACACCTCGTTATTTGTATATAAAAAAGGCTTGCCTAGGGAAGAGAGCATTAATTATTGGTTGAACGTTAGTAAGTAAGATTCTCTTGCACTTACAGGTGCCTTGTTTATTTTAGCTTACTGTATGGTTTTCTTTTTGTCATGAATTATGCTTTCTTAGAGGAAAATAAACCCCCTTTGGGACCTTTTCCCCTGAATGCATTGCATATTCCAAAATGTCAATGGCAGAGCCTCTCATAATATAGCAGATGACAGTTTGCATACTTTAATCAAGCTAGAAAGTTTTAATTATACAGTTGAAGGCATCCCATTAACATTTATTTTCTTTAATAAGGGACTTGGTGTGGAAGATAAAGAAAGGTAATGCCTGCAGTTCACAGGAAAAGAAGAAGAGGGCACATCTTGGCATCGTAAACACTGCCAAATCTGAAAATGATCGCTATGAAACAAAGATATAATTTGTTTTCCTAAATGGTAAAGAAGAGAAAATCATGTGCTTGGCTAGTGTTAATTATAATCCATTTGGACATTGTAACTGCTCTAACAATAGCAGGACTTTTAAATACAATTCTCCTCCCTACTCATTTTCCCTTCTTCAGCTTGCTGGCACTCAGTACCAGGAGTGGGTGGCCCCATGCAGTTGGGAACAGTGCACCTGAACAAATACAGCTGTATGAACAGCATGCTTGCTTGGCCTATTTAAGCTCACCTTGAACAATGACAAGGAAGGGGTATTTTAGTATGGGAATTGGAGCATCAAATATGAGGCCTCCTCAGATGCTTGATTTGGGAAAGAAAGAGAACATTACAAAAAGATTTCACTTTGTAGTTCTTGTTTGTTCTTTGAGACATATTCAACAAAAGAGAGCAGAAGGGCTTTTCCACCATCTGGTTCAGATAGAGACGTTGCCCCCATTAAAGGGTAGCATAACTTCTGAAAGAAACATAGTTTAGATTTAAATATAGTCCTGGTGTCACCATTTTATCTGTAATCACAGATACTTTTGAAATAGGTTTCATGATACGAAACCATAAAGGCAACTAATGAGTTTAATACAAGCTTTTGCAACTGGGGCCCTGCCCACTTGCAGTTCTTATACTACAGATTGCTAGGTAATTTTTCAAGAAAAGGCCAGTGAGCTCCTTTGTTCCATATTTCAAATCAGATATTTCTGCTGCTATAAAATTGCATCTGCACTTTCAGTTAGATACATTATTTTTCACTCTTCAGTCTCAAACCACCATTTGTGTAACCCTTCTGATAGAAGTTAATTGTTATATTCCTGCCCCAGAGGTGGCACAATTTCAAGGGAGAGCGAAATGATTCCCAACCAATCTATAAGGTGTTTTAGGTTGTCGCTGGATGAAAGATGCTATAAAAATATTGCTAAATGTATATGGCAAAGTAAAGTGAAGTACAGCTTGTTTCAGTGTGCATGGCTGTATGACTTACAGCAGAGATAGGAAGATTATATGGTTAAAGAAAGGAACTCCACGGAGCTGATTTCAGTTCCCAGATTGGCTTGCTGCAGATTTCCTGAGTGACTTAGGGCAACAAAGTTGCACACAGATTTACACTACTATGTAAAGACACCAAAACATGTGAATGCGTGACCAGTGGGATTTTCAGATGTACTGGGAACTGGGTGACTATCAGGTGCTTTTGAAAATCCCACTAGATGCCCATCTGTACCTTTAGGCATGTAAACACTTTTGAAAATCTGGTCCATGCAGCTTAACCCTAAACTCACTGAAATCAATGGCAAGACTGTGGACTTTAGAGTCAGGTCCTCAGTTTGCCTGGGCTTGATCCACAAAATTGCTTAGGTATCTAACTGCCCCTTAGGCACCACTGTCATTCTCACCAAACCACCATTCTGCAGCCACCTAAGTCCTTAGGTGCCTAAAATCCTGTAGCATGCTGTCGCTAATGACCAGCTCAGACCTTCACCCACACTTAAGACAAGATGCTCAGAGAAGGCATTCCCTCGTCCACTTCCCCAGCGGGGCCAGATCCTCTGGACATTCTCAGAGCATGCACACTGGATTGAACTTCACACAAAAGACAGCCAGGGGCAAGAATGTCAGGAAAAGCACGCGGTTATGTATTACCCAATAGCACAGTAGTTCAGGCACTCACCGAGGAAGTGGGAGACTCAGGCTGAAATCTCTGCTGCATCTGAGTGGAACTCAAGTCTCTCTTCCTCTTAGAAGAGGGCTCTAATAATCATGCTATCTGCTACTGTGGGGTGGGGCTCACTTCCTGTTGGAGCTGTTCAACTTTGCATAAATAATTAAATATTCATTAGAATGGAGAAAGATTGACTCTAAATGCTAGTGGATTGGGCACTGATCTGTCATGTGAGACAGTCAGGTGCTAATCCCTGCTCCAGTGTCTATATGAAGTGTGCAGATCTTACAGAGAAGGTGGCCATATAAATACCCAGATACATCTGCTGACCTCACCAATATGAACTAAGTAACCTAATACAGTACTCATTTTATGTATTAATTAATTTATTGCAATTAATTAGTTTTAACTTATTTTTTTTTTAAATTTTTTAGGAAGAAGAGAGGAAAAGTGTCTTATTGTATTGTTTGAATCAGGACAAATTGTTCCAAGCATTTCAGAGCACCAATCCAAACTATTCTTCTAAGTGTAATTGTAACCATAGCAGCATTTTAGATCTATATACCCTCACTGAAGGTCACTGTACAGGTGTGTGGATCTAATGACTCCATCTTTTTGGGTGGTTACTGCTTTGCTTTTCCAGTGGCCCCAGGAAGAAGCATAGTCCTTGAGACTAGGCATGGGTATTTTTCTTGGCTTTTTCAGGGGCTGTGGCAAGCCAGGGGCACACCCTGAAAGGCTTGCTGAGATCCCCATGTTTTTCATTTAGAAAAATTTGTTTTTCTTAACTATATTGTCTTACTTAGAAAAGCGGATTCTAGCAGAAGGAAAGCACTTTAGAAAACTGGGTTCAGTTAACTTTTTGTTCTACTTTGGCCCATAGGCTTTAAGGCCATATATAGGAGTGTTAAGCCTGTAATATTTCTATTTAGAGTATTCTCTCTCTTGATCCTTCCCTTGGTATCCACCTACCTCCTAATTTCAGAAGCATTTAACCAGCTATGTGACTGCTTTCTTTTATCGTTACTGAATGTTCATCTGTTTTTTGATATGAAAGAATTTGGAAGGTTTTCCCCATTTCATTCTTTATCCTGACTTCAGGCAATTCTTCCACACAAAAAAATAGTATATATACTACATGAAAGCTTGTTAATGTATTTGTATTTATTTTGGGGTGAAGTGACATTAGTTAGGCCTGGAAGACCCAACATGAATTAGTCATTTCTCTTAAGCATGAGATTTAAAGTAGAGATGGGCAAAAAATATACTTAGGTATTACAAAAATTAATGTGTAAGGAAACCACGTGTCCTAGTTGGACCAAAGCAAACATCAGCTCTTCAGCAACTTGACTTATCACCTGTAAAAGCCTACTTAGACCTTGATCATCAGCTGAGTCGGAGAATGAAGGAATAAAAAGCACAAACACACTATAAGGAAGTAAATATAAAGGGGAAAATGCTGGCTAATTATGCTGTAGTCTTTTTGGTGCTTGCTTTTCAAAAGGAATCACTTCCCAGCTCAGTTACTCAAGTCACTGCTGCAGTCTATGGCTTGCATTGTGTTTGGTTAAACAACTGCGTATTTACAGGTGTGCCCATCTGGAACACAAGCATCCCCACCCCAGTATTTTCTTGGCTAGACAGCCAGCATAAAGATTTTTTGCAAACCATCCACAATCATTTCATAGGGAGAAGTGTCCCTTATCACCTTTGCTAATTATAAATTCCAAAGGGCTATCAGTGTTGGTCTTGTCCAGCAAAACAAACAAGGGGTCTGGTGGCACTTTTAAAGAGTAACAGATTTATTTATCGCATCAGCTTTTGTGGGAGACAATCCCTCTTCATCAGACACTAATTATAATAATCTTTCTCTGTGAAAAGCCAAACCTTTCTGGGCTCAAGTGATCGGTTTCTCTTTCCTACCTAACTTGAAATCACTCATACTTTGCCCAACCTTCCCTCAATGAAAACTGCCAAATTGTTTAGACTACAAAGAGACCACATCAGATGGACTTACCTGTTGCTAGTTCTTTGACAGTCGTAGTTTCCCAACACCTCTTCGTTTGTGAGCTGTAAAACTGGGGGGGGGGGGGAAGGATCTGTCAAGGTGGTTTATGTTATCATTACATCACAGTCAACATACATGTTGCAATATGACACTCAAATGGAAAAGTTATTTGGGTTAGTAGATATCTGAAAGACACAACAGCAAGAACATCATCTAAAAGTGATTGCTTGCCCTCTTCGTTAGCTCACATTTGGCAAATAAAAAGAACTTCAGGAGTTTGGGGAATAATAGGAATGGTGATGACCAATTTTCATTTTTAAAAAATTGTGCCAGATTACCTAGAGGTTTGCTCATCTATGTATAGCCTATATTTATGTGCTTTTATTTAGCTGAATACTAGTTTTACAACTGGAACTTAGTTAGCAATTCTTTTAATGACGTTTGAGCCAGAATTGATTCTGTATTATTCTACTTTGGGTTTATTGGCTTTACACCAATTGTCAAAGTGAAAAGAAGGAAATGTAACTCTAAATACATACAGAGTGAAAGAAGAATCTGTTTTAATATAATCATTTTTCAGAGTGGAGCCAACTTTAAAGCGGCCTACCTCAAGGAGTAAGCAAATAGTTCACCTCCATTTCCTTTCACTCGACAACCTTTCTCCCTGAGACTACCAAATACAGCAGTAAGTGTCTTTGTTTTGTTTTGTATCTAAACTTCTATTCACTGCTAATTGATTTGGGATAATCTAATGATTCTACCTGGGCCAGTAAACTTCTGGAAGATAATAATTCCTTACCTCCGATTTGGGATAAAGCAACCCATTAGTCAGTCTATTAAAGTCTTTCTAACCTAATGCCATTCAGTGGAGCCATCTAGTTCCTTCCTATTATATTAAAAAAAAAGAAGCAAAGTTTCTAACCATGTTGCTGGGTAACAACATAGTTCATTTCTGCATTTACAAATAGTTAATTAGGGACATTTGCACAAAGTTACTAGTATATGCAATAATAACACTTGCAAATTAAGAAACAATTGCATTGTTTGCAAATCCTTGAAACAGTTCCTGGATTTCTACTAAATTTCTGAGTTTCCTGTTTCTAGCAGAAGATGAGATACTGAAATGAAATTAACCATTTTTTGAATAGTAATACAACCATATACTTTTCAGAATCTACACTGTAGATCCCAAATGTCAAATTATTAAATTTACCAGCTTCTTAAAGCACTCATGCCATGGTTCTGAGCTTCTTCTCACACTTAGTTTCTGTAAGCTTTCTCTAGAGATCAGGATGACCTTGAGGAGAAAAAAAGCAGAAATAATTTATTTCAAGAAATAAAATCACAGAGGGGATTATACTGATAAGGGAGTAGCTCTGGAACATGACAAATGAAAAACAAGTCAGGCAGTAATGTATTGCATGTTTAAGAACTGTTTATATAATAGGTGTGCACTGGGAAAAATGATTTCACATACAGATGACAGTGTTCTATACATTTTATAAACAGCAACATGCAGCTTTCCAGAAGCAATGTTAGTTATCAATCGCTTCCCACTCTGCCACCCAACACCCTTTTTAAAGAATGTTTAAGACAATCAAAATCAGTTCAAAGAAAATGTTTTTATATCTAATAAAGAGTATGTGTATGAAATTAATTTAAAGTGAAACGAGCAATTAAAATACATTTGAGAATAAGTTATTGCAACCATAGTTAAAGCAATACAAGACATTCTCTGGATAATACTTCCAGTGGAGGAAAGGTAGTTATGGCAACAATGAAACTAAAAGTTTATAGCTAAAAATATTCAGAAAGAAAATAACCATATCCCATCCAGTTTAGTTAAAAATGACAAAAAAGAAGATGAACGGGCTCCATTTTTTTGGTGGACAAATATGTAGCAAACAGAAAATGCCACTTGTTCTCTATGGCCTACCCCTTGAACAGTTTTGGATTCTTCTAGCTTTTTTTAGACCATCATGGCAATGCACCCATGCTGCTAGGCTTACCCAAATTAGCGTTAAATAGGTAGGACTTCACTCAGACCTACCCAACGCTTACTTGGTTTATCATTTTTGAATTCCTCTTTAAGCTCCAGAAGATTTTTTCAAGCAAGTTCTCTTCTTTTGAGTGTTATGCACTTGGTTCACTGCAGGCATCTATGTTCCCAATGTTGTTACGCTGGAACCATCTGTCCTGTCAATTGTCCTCACCTGTAAGGAAACAGTGTTAGCTGTTAGTGCAAGTGCATCTGTTGAAGTGGGTTGCAGCCCACAAAAGCTCATGCCCGGTGAAATTTTTTAGCCTTTAATGTTCCACGGGACTCGCAGTATTAGCTCAAAAGACAAGGAACTATCAATCATTCTTGGGTTGTTAAACATTTCCAAAGACAGGCAAAGATCTTTCATTGTGCATTCCCACGCAAAGCTAGCTAACCTTAGCAGTTATATTCCTCCCAGCTGTCTGATTCAGAGATCATTTGTCTCTGCAGAACACTTATATAATACGGCTCGATTTTGATTTGTCTTTTGCAGACCTGGATCCCATTATTCTTTGCAGAATTTACAAACAGTAGATGGAGAGATAAATTAAAAGATAGATAATGAGAAATGATACATGTTCAGATGAGATTTGGGGAGAGAGGGATGGAATCATTAAAGTAGACACCCACAATGAAGCCCTTTAATTTGTTTTATTGATACCTACTCCATTTATGGAGAACAATGGCTTAAAAGCAACATCATTCTTTCAATATTATGTGTGTGTGTATGTATGTATTTATAAGCTTTTCCTTTGTAGTATCTGAGCACCTGGTTAGCATCTGTTAATTGACACTCAGAGCCTCATCCCTGTGAGGTGAGGGAACATAATTATAACTCCTTTTCAGATGGAAAAAATGAGGTACAAAGATCCTGATCCACAAAAGTATTTAGGGTCCTGAGTCTCATTAAATTCAGTGGCAGTCAAAAATCCAAATAGCTTTGTGGGTCTGAGCCAAGGAGATGATGTTCATCAGTGCTAAGCCCCACAATGCCAAATGACTTCATTTGAAGCTGTGGCTAGTCAGCAATTCTAAAAATAGGGAACTAAGACTGTGCAAGAAATCAGTATGAAGGCCAAGAACAGAAACTGGGTCCTTAGACTTCTACCGCCCACCTAAACCACAAAACCATATTTTGTCTCCAGATATCTATTTTGGTATTCTTGAGAGTGTGAGCCTGCCTTTTTGTGTGCTATCCTCAGTAACTCAGACCTGTTGCTGGTACACAAATATAGCATATTTCAGAAATGAGGAGTAAAATCTTCACACCCTTAAATAGTAAAACTCCCATTGACTTCAAGGGACCTACTTTTTTAGGAGCAATGATTTTCATTTTCATTACTTCATCTTGCTTCCTTTTTCAATTAAATGGGTTTTCTGTAGCCATAACTTCCATCCTAGTAAAAATCACATTTCAGCTGAAGTCAGCCTTTTGTTAGCATAAAAGCACAATTACTTTTATTCGCCTTGTCCATCTTTTATTTAACCAGGTTTGTGTGAAGTTTCCTCTGGGTGTATTATTTGTCTACCCAAACTAAGGAAGCTTTGAGTCGTGTATGGAGCAGTACTCTAATAATCAATAACAACTTTTTTTTTCTAACAAACTCAGTTTTACGTATGTTTGTCTCAACTATGTGTTCTAGGATTTCATTTTTCTAGTTGCATTTAGGGAAAAAGATGCACCTCATTGTCGAATAAACTATTGGGAAGAGCCTTATGTAATGCTGACATTTCAATTTGTAGCACATTTAAGTAGCTAAAATCCTCCAGGGTTCAGGGGATCTTTATATCATCTTCCCTATTTAAAAAGATTTATCTTTGATGGGAGACAATCATGTAAATATTTTTTCCCTGTAGTTTGTTATTAATTTCTAGAGCTAGTCATAGGAAAAGTCTCTTAACAGTGACTAATTTGCAAGCATGCCCTGGTTTTAGTGATTTATGAGGTGATATATTAGAATTTATTTTATTTCCTAGCTTCCGAACTTCGTACCTAATGCAAAATAACACATTATGAATATTTTGCTAAAATTCACACACTGAACCAGAGGAAGTGAGAACTGGGGAGCTTTGGGCGTTTACACTACTAGCTAAAAATAACATCGTCATTGGGAACTATAAAACTTCATCAAGTTCACCTCACACACTGGTACACTATTTCTCAGTCTTATCTGTAGTTTTATCTGCATTATTGTTGTTCGGCTTTTAGCTAGATTTTGTCTTCTTATTCCCTAGTTTGTTTTTCTGATCCCTGAAAATTACAATGGAAAATGCTAATATCTAATAATTTGTCCACTTAAAGTCCCTTCTGGTGAAAGGTAGAGATGAACAAATGCTTTCTTTAAATTAATAAAGAGTAATGGGAGTACCCTGGCCCAGCAGAATAGATTCCATGGTCTAATGCCTGTATGTGGGTGCTTGTGGTAGGAAAATTTTGGTTACTCCCTCACAATCATTGGGCCAGCAGTATCTAGCTCATTATTGAAAATTGCTTTAGGATACCTTGAGCACCAAAGGTGCAATTAGAGTGTCAAATTCTCCTTTGGTCTGTAACTCAAATTCTTGATTAAAACAGTGCATGGGCCAGCAGGTTTCCACTATTAACTCATCTATGTATTCCTTCCTTCTACTGCTTTCTAAACATTTTTTTCTAGCTAAGAAAAAGTATTCTGGTAGGTTAAAAACTTGATTTAAATGTTCAATTTTTTTACAATGGTAGATTTAACATTGTATAAAATTTCATTCAACCCTCTGCTGCTTGTAAAAACTTCTTGGCTGAATGAGCTGTGTGACTTAGAGGTTAGTCTCATTTTTTAACATAACTGTATGCTCATTGAGGTAACCTGGATGACCTATAGACAGTAGAACCAGCTGATTTACTGATCCCTGACAGGACCCTGCAGTCCTTCTGCCCAACCCAGGAGGAACCCTAGCAGCTGTGTCAAGGCATGCATGAAGTTTCCCCAACCCCACTTTCAGCCTATCATGGTTTTCAAGAGGAGTTTCTCTGAGAATTGGTAATAGTATGTAACGGAAGCAAAGTAGATATAACCTTAAAAGGTGTCTATGCTATTCTGTTGAGAGGGACAGACTGAAGTTTGCTGAATGGCAGCCCAGAGTTGGAGTTCTGGAAACTTAAGAGCCTTGTTGTTGTAGCTTTCTTGTAGTTTGTTCGTTTTTACATTCTTTGGTAGATCACAAACCATGGAACAGCATGAATGGAACATGGCCAGACTAATTGCAGTATTCTGATATTATGGAAATCAGAGAAGAGGATTTTGGAATGGCTATTAACTCTGTGGAATGGAAATAAACTTGTGGGGTAAGGCAATAATAGAGACCTCTCCAAGTCATGCTTTACAAGCTAATTCACACTCCACAGATAATTCAAGTTTGAGAAATTACATCTGAATCTTGCCAGGGATGGGTAAAATCCTGAAGCAGATTTATGAGCTTTTTGCTTAACACTGGCCTAATTGAGCTAAAATAGTTGAAATCCTTAATAATTCATTTTGTATGACTTACTATCAAAGGGTTATCAAACAGGCATGAGCCAAAACTGAGCCGGAAAACCAGGACTTGGACATTTATTTTTCATGCTATAACTTTTTGTAAAGATGAGTCTGAATCTAAGTCCTAGCTTTAATTGCCCCTCAAATATTGGGATGTTTGGGTTTGATATGAATCTGAACTTTGCTGCTTGGGCTCATTTCTAACTATTTGTAAATCTACATATATTTTCTGGCCCTTAGTTGGAATCTAAGTAGGTTTGTCCCCCACTTCATAACTTCAGTTCACCTTAGAAGAATCCAGAAAGAAGGCAGAAGACAGACAAGGAGAGCTACACAGGGGAATGTCCAGCATGTGCAGTTGACAAGGGGAGTGCATAACCTCAGCTGGACCCAAGCCTTCATAAAGTATCTTTAAAATTCTTCTCTTTTTTAACCTTCCCATCTTCTTATCTGTTATTCCACACGGTTTGACTCCAAACAACTTGCTTGGTTTGCTGAAATAATTCTGAATTGACCTTGTGACTTACCCTGCTTTGCATTTATACTTCTTTTTTCATACTGTATCCTCCATTTCATGCCTCTGATGAAGTGAGATTCTGCTCATGAAAACTCATGTGATAAATAAAGTTGTCAGTCTTTAAGTGTCACAGGACACCTTGTTTGTTTTGCTGATCTAGACTAATATGGCTATCCCTCTGGAACGCAACTTTTAAATGTGAATTTTCATTATAGAGGAAGAATTCCCTGAATCTCAGCAATAGAAAATTTCATTCTTTTGCTCTCATTCACTTTTTGTGAATTTATTGAGAAGGACAGGATAAAAGAATTGCCTCTTTTAGGAATAAGTCTTGCAAACACTACATGCTGTTGAGATTTCTGCTGAGAAATCCTTTACCTCTATCTGTTTAATCAAATGTATCTCTAAGGTGTCTATCACCTTGTTGTTTTTTCTGAACACTGGTAGTAGGGCCTTTAATTTGGAGTAAGAAAAGAAGTTGTGTGTATTATTTCTGGCAATTTTTTTTTATCTTCTTTACATGAAGGGTAACAAATTGAGAAAATAGGTATGAAATATAGCACAGAAGTTTTAAGACTCAGCATAAAGAATGAAATGTAGGCAAGCGTTGTAGAAAGCTTTCTGAAGCGAAGGCAGAATTAACAAATGTGCCTGTAGAGGCGAAAGTGTCATCCGCATTCCTAATGATAATGCTAGGAGCAGGGGTCAGCTGGATAACTTGACAGGAAACTTTATGATCATAAAATGACTGAAGCGAAACTGAGCTTAAAGTTGAAGCTTATCATTTAAACTTCAGGAGTAAAATCTCTCTGTCAGGAAGTTACAGGCTGAAGTAGTTGCTGTTACCAGGCGTTTGCATTATTTCTTGGATCTTACAGATAAAAGCTCTGTTCATAAATAATTATTTGAACAATTTTTGAGCAAATGAACTTTGAGTGGATTAATTTGTTACACAGAAAACAAATTGAATGAGCCAGCTGCTTCCAATTAAAAAACATGAGTTTGCACTAGGGTCTTCCTTCTACACATTACCCATGAAGCAGCATTTTTCTGTTACATATTCCAGTGTGTGTGTAAAAGCATCAATGCAAGGTAACAGAGCCATGCAAAGTGAAGGCATCAGCCCTATCTCAAGACATAAAATGGATCTGTAAATGACTTTTAATTTTACACCAGTATTGTGCTTATGTTATGACTAAAATGAACATGTTTTTATTAACAAACAATACAGGACCACCAATATGAACTGAAATAAGGTGGTTAAAAGAATGATGTGCTAAGCTGTCTTCTAAGAGCCATGTTATGCCTAGAATAGGCAGAGTTCCCTTTAGCATCAAAGAACAGAGATCAACAAAGTTTTGTTAAAATCAGAGTTTAACAAATCTCTAAATTTTACCTGAACAACCACGCCTATTTTGAAGTTAGAAAACATACATCTAAAGGGCCTCTTTTTTGTTTTGAGTGTCCAAATTCAACCAGACTGCAATCAGGACTATTTTACTTTTCAAGACTTCCAAAAGATCCCCAACACTTGCCTTTTCTTAATTCTCCATGAATTACTTTGTCTTCCTACAGTAAACAATTTGTGTAATCACTAACACATTCACACTCAATTTCTCCCCAACACATTCACTTCTTCATTTCTCCCATGACTGTACACTGTTACAGTATGGTCAGCCATACCTTAAAACTTATTAATTTAGTATTATCCAGATTGTTAGGCCCAGAATTTAATGTCAGCTATCTTTTTTTCGTATATGTGTTTGTAAATTTTATACAACTGTTTTTATTTCATATTTTTTAAAGAAAATCTACCTTTAACAGAGATAACAGTAGAACTGGGGAAAAAAATTAAAAACTATTTGTGAAAACTAGTTTGCAATAAAACTTTGAATTCTACTAAATAACTCATAAAGCAGTTGAAAATGCTATCTGCAAACGTGTATGAGCATGTTTTATTTCACAGGAATATTTGTGCAAAAAGGCCTGAGGGAGCAGGGTCAGAGCAGTTGCTCTAGGTACCAACTTCTGGGGAATGCAACTCACTCAACTGCTTTGTACTTGGAAGTGTAACAAATATTTATGCAAATGTGTATTAGCACCACAAGTGTCTTATTCAAACAAAGCTGAGAAGTATGATTCATTGGCCCAGTCTGAGAGCAGAAACACTGCCATGTGACTCAGGAGCCCAGTCAAGAGACTCTGTAGTCTGGTAGATAGGACCCCCCACATAAGTTGTGAGAGACTTGATTAAAATATGGAAGTGAATGAGGACAGACACAGGGATGGATTTTAAGTGGCAGAATGCAATTTTTATTACAATTTAATATTTATGGGTCTTCTATCATATAGCCCATAAATCCAGTGTAAGCACTCCACTGTCTATTCCAAGGACAGAAGATAACAAAGATGCATCCCATGTTGCAAGGACTTCATGTCTTCTTTTTTGCCTATAGACCTGGGGTCCACCAGTATAATCCCATATCTCTTATCTTCTTGTTGCTAGGCCTTTGGTTCTTTCTTCCACTTTGAACACAAGGTACAACAAACTAACACTCAGACAATTTATAACATTACATTTTTAAATCCTTTACCTAAGATGCCATCAGGAAGGCACCCCCGCAACATGTTGCCCCAAAGGGGAAAAAATTTCTCCAAGTCTTTTAGCAAGCAATCAGTCACAAAGTTCACAAACATTGTGAAATGCACAGCCATACACAAAACACAAAGTACATGCACACCAAACACCATGTAATTTACAGATTCAGGAAAACACACAGCCATGGCTATAAATATACGGCAAGCAGTTCTTAGCAGCGTCCAAAGCACCAGGCCCAGAGAATCCTCCAGCACAGAAAACTACTGTAGAAGACTGATAAACTGCTCTTTCAAAATCACCCTCAGCTCCGCAGCTCCCTATTGGGCTCTTGTAATAGCCTTTGTGTTTGGCTATTCAAAGTCAGCAAATAGATGCTTCACCTCAATTCTCCATTCTGGCAGCAGCTTTTCTCATTTTGCTTCACAAATACTATGCAGTTCACAACAGGCAGCTATAATTATTTGGATTTTTTTCCCCCTGAGATTCAATATAGTAAGTAAACAGTGGCAGCATACTTTCAATCTACCCAAACCACATTTTATAATCATTCTTTACTTGCCCCCCCCCCCAGTCTGGCAAAATCATCCCTCCTTACAGCTTTCTGAGCGGTTCTGTGAGCAGCAGGGTAGGGACGCTCATCAGGATCAGTGATAGGCTTGTTTAAAAATAGTATGGGGGAGGAAGGGAGTATGTTTGGAATACTGGCCATTATTAGAGTGGTCTCATAGTAAACTTGTGTCTAAAGTGATTGGAGTTTGTCCCTTCTTGTCAAAATGAAAGGTTCTACAACTGCTGAGCACTGCAAAACTATGCAGAATTGAATGAAGTAAGAAAACAATAAAAATGTTGAATGCAAGCTGGTTTTGCTTCAATTGGAAAAGCACGCTACTCAGCCAAATGCAGTGTGTAATTGAGCCCTAAATTCATATTTTCTTTGAAAAACTGACATCAAAATATTACTAAAAAAAGTGAAAGCCATATCTGAATGGGCATGAAGCACTCTGAGATCTACTGATGAAAACTGCTACGTAGAAGCAAAATAATATTATTTATTATGTACAGCATATATAAAAGGCCCAATATTTTAATTCAGTGGTGGCAATATTGAGCCCAGAGAATCACAATGAACTTCTTTGCTTAAAACAAAACAAAACAAAACAAAAAAAGCCTTCCCCTCTGAAGTGTAGCAGGTTATTTTTCGGGCTTACCATTTCCCTGAAGTCCTTTAAATAACTAAAATAAAATAAATAAAGGCAAAAATAAATTACATTAATACAAACGTCAATCTTTCACTACAGAGTGACATTTGAATCTGTAACATTTCACCACAGCATGACATATCTAACCTATATCTATATTTATGATACTTGTCTTTCCCAGGAAGCAGGAGCCGGTTTTCCTATGCTTGAAGAAGCTGTCACTATACGCCTGTTCCAGTCACATACCCAATAGAAGCATGGATGGATTTAAAGCTGTTTGGAAAAGAGCAGGGATAGATGAATTCTCTTCTTCCACTCATTTTCACGGTCCATCTAAACATGCATTTTTTATACCTAGTTTAAGGTTTCTTACTGTTGCTTATACCTTGACCACCCATTCCCACAATGCACTCAGTCAGCACTTTTTGGCAACATGGCTGCCTTAAACAGGTGCTTCTGTTTGTGAACATTCTAGTTCAGCATGGGACACGCGATATGGCCAGTCTCAAGCAAAGTGGCAGGTGATTGCTATATATTTGCAGTTTTAATTGGAGACAGGTGGATATATAAGGCTTACAGTTTCAGCCCCATTGCATCTCATTTCCAGTGACCAAGAAGAGCAGATTCAGGCTCCTATTCACTAAATCCATTTTGAGGGTCTTGCTACCAGTTGTCATGTAAATGCCAATACATTTTCCACAATACCTTTGAGGAAATGATAAACTGTACTGCTCATTTGGCTGCAAAGAACTGTTCTATTTCCTCTGAGTTAAAATAAGACCCAGAATCAAGCAACGTCTTCAACAACCTTCATTTTTGTTATTTCGTTATGAAAATACAATGACTAGAGTTCTTGTGCTTTCAGTCTGAAGCCAAGAATCTCATGATCACTAGAGTGAAGACAGTTTCCTCAGACATAGTGTTTCTCCTGGTTTGGCTCTTTCCGCTAATACTGAGTACGTGCACATATTTCCTATATGTTTTGACATCATCAGGCTGGCAACTGTCTTATCCAATTAGCTGGAGCAAACCAAGCTCCTGCTGTCTCTTTCTTGAATGGTAAATATCCTCACTGCATGTGTAACAATTGAGAATGTTGCCCACAGCATCTGCCCACATGCTTCAGGTTTAACTGACACATCTGAAACCCATCTGCTAGTGAGAAACCAAAAAAAAAAAAGTTCAGATCTAATTGAAGTTAACACTTGCCTCACCAAAAACATTAGTACTGCCTTTACATTCTTCAATAAATGAGGTTGAAGTAAGAAATTCACTTATCATCTATCCACGTTCCACCCCAAATCTGAAAAATATAATACTGACACCAGAGGAAGAAATTCTGTCTGATTTTATGTAGTTACTGTTGCTTGGGAAACGACTTCCTTAGTAACTACAACACATTCTCAATGCATCTTGATATCAATTTTTCTATTGCTCTGAGACAAGCAAGGCTGCAGAATGGTGCTATAAAAAAGAAACCAACCAACCAACCCTAACGAAAGGGAAAGAAAGAGCAAAAAAAAATGTTTGTTTTTAAATATCAAAATGAAATATGTATTTGAAAAAACCTGGGAGTTTTTGAAACTATTATTTGGAGGAGGGTGTATGTATACTGAATTACATCTGATCATAAATTCTGACCTATGTGCCTACATGAAGCTGAAGAATTAACAATTTAGACAATGAAACACAGCAGCTTTTTTTCTGCTTGATTTTTTTCCCTCTGGGTATTCCATGATTCAACTGCCGTGGTATTTGCTGCAGAATTCACCTTATCATGTAAAACTTAGCTCCACAATCATCTGCTAAAAATAATTCTAGCTCTTCTGATGCCAAAGAAAATCACTAAAGTATAAATGAACTTAACCCATGTAGTCTCCTCTCTATGTAGATTACCTAGAAAACATAGTTGTAATAGAAGTATGACTAATTGCCGATCCATTTCAACCAGATGTTGACTCTGAAACCAATTCATGGCAACTTAAGTGTCAACATAATTAACTATTTCAATGTGAATAACTTTTGCAGAAAAACTCAGCAGACAGTTCTCCAGGCAGCTTATTTGCCATTTTGGATATTGGAAGCTCAGCTTTCCCCTAGAACCTTCATCTGCTCTTTGATATCTTCAGCAACGCAGCCAAGTATAAAGATCTAAAGCAAAGTGGAATGTATTATACTGATGGTATTATGCTTTTTCATATGTAATGTTTAATTTAATTTTTGGTGAGCCTGCCCGGTTCCTAGATGCCACTGCCAACGGCAGCCCAAAGTACTAAATGTTGAGTGAATGAGGAGCACGCAAGGCCAGATAAAGTTTTCCTGCCGCGTAAAGCAGACCTGTGTGTGTACCTGAGGGTTCTCCTTGCAGAAACAGAATTCTCTTACAAAGAATTCTATAGCCAGTATTAAACACTGACATCTGTCTGCTGCTCCCTCTCCATTACTTGCTTTACTAGTGGGGAGGGTATCTGGTCAGGACCTGAGGACTGGGCCCTGAAGACAGACATAAAATAATGAAATATAAAGGGTCCTGCAATTGTTATTAATTGACATTATTATTAAGGAGGCTGACAAAGGTTGTGGTATTGTCATCATGAATAAATCAGATTATGATCAGGAAGCTTATAAAAAACTTAACACAATATTCTACAAACCACTGTCCTCTGACCCCATTGAGGAATACTGAAAGGATTTATACCACCTACCCAGGAAACTCCCCAATGCAGCACAGGAACAAATAAAGACAGACACACCACCTGAACCATGATCAGGGATATTCTATCTACTATCTAAAATCCATTAAAAAGGAAACCCTGGATGCACTGTCATCTCAGACATTGGCATTCTTACAGCAGGCTTATCTGGCTATGTGGACTCCCTCCTCAGACCCTATGGCTATGCTATCTTCGAGACATCATAGGCTTCCTGAGAAAAATCCAATCTATTGGTCAGCATTCAGAAAACACCATCCTGGCCACTATAAACGTAGAAGCTCTTTACACCAACATCCCACATAAGGATGGATTACAGGCTATTAGAATCACCATCCCAGATGATACCACAGCACACATCGTGGCTGAACTTTGTGACTTCATACTTACCCACAACCATTTCAGATTTGAGGATAATTTATACCTTCAAGTTAGCAGCAAAGGTATTGGTACCCGCATGGCCCCACAATATGTCAACACATGGCTGACTTAGAACAGTGTTTCTTCAAGTCTCGTCCTAAAGCACCTCTCCTTGACTTGCACTATGTTGATGACATCTTCATCATCTGGATCCATGGGAGGAATGCCCAGAGATTTCAGCAATTTCCACTCCACCACTAAACTTAGCCTCCACACAGGAGATCCACTTTTTGGACACTACAGTACGAATTACTGGACACATAAGCACCACCCTATACCGAAAACCTACCGATTGGTATCGTTACCTACATCTCTCGAGCTTTCATCCTAAACTCACCACATGATCCATTGTTTACAGCCAAGCCCTAAGATATAACTGTATTTGCTCTTATCCCTCAGATAGAGACAGACACCTTCAGGTTCTCTATCAAGCATTCTTAAAACTACAGTACCCAGCTGTGGAAGTGAAGAAACAGATTGACAGAGCTAGGCGGGTACCCTGAAGTCATCTACTATAGGAGGAGCCCAAGAAAGAAAACAGAATGCCTCTAGTCATCAGCAACAACTCCCAAGTCAGACCTCTATAACACATCCTCAGGGATCTACAGCCTATTCTACAAGACGATCCCTCACTCTCTCAAGCCTTGGGAGGCAGACCTCTCCATGCTTACAGACAGCCCCCCAACCTTAAACAGATACTTACCAGCAACTACAGACCTAGCAGAACCATTAAAGCAGGCCCATATGCCTGCAATGAACCATGCTGTCAACCTTGCCCATGTATCTGCACAAAAGATGCTATTACAGGACCTAATAATACCAGTTGCTCCATCACAGGCTCAAACAGGACAGTCTCTGTGCAAAAAGAATGAATGGGCACAAATCTGACATCAGAAACCACTACAAACTAAAACCAGTGGGTCAGCACTTCCATCTTCAAGATCACTCTCTTAATGATTTGTTAATTGCTGTGCTCACCCAAATGAATACTACATACAGGCATCAAAGAGAAGCTAGGGAAATTGAATTCATTTGCAAATTCAGTTGCATTGCTTCAGGTCTAATTGGGAATTGTTTTTTTTCTTGCATTACAACAGGTGATTTGACCTCCTTTTCTTCTGTATGCTCTTTCCCAGTGTTTGAATCTGAACAACTATTTTGATTTGCTGTTACAGTGTGACCTGTTCCCATGACTAACACTTCCCTGCATTTATCCTCCCCCCTTCTATAATTTCCCTCATCTTCAAAGTATCTGACTAAGTGGGATTTTCTCCCACGAAAGCTCATGTGACAAATAAATCTGTTAGTCTTTAAAAGTGCCACAGGACTCCTTGTTTATTTTGCATTTTATATAAATCTCTATATTGCTAGCGTTATGTCCTTAAGTGGCTTTTTTCTACAGAAACTAACTTTGAACTCTTCTGAGTTGATTTTCTTGCAGGGCTGCTTACTTCTGTTAGGGCTGACACAGCTGCACCATTGTACCACATCTGGTGAAAACACTCTGTGCTGACAGGAGATCAGGGACAATTCCATGCCTTCAGTAATTGAGAAACCTATACTATCTCTAAAACACAAATGAACTTTTAAAGTGTTCCCATTGCATACAGAGTGGTTTCTAGCAATACTTGCTATATGGTTTTAGAAATGGAACGTTTTTAGGGAATTACTTTTCATTTTAGATTTATCCTTGCAAATGAGTTGGAGGTGTGCAAAAGATGTATGTGAATGAGTCATAAGGATAATTAGCACTATCTATAGTGGACCTGGCTGAATCAGCTCTAGTTTCTCATCTAGTATAATAATGTCCTAATTTACAAAAAGTAAGTGACAAAGTAAAGATTGAGTGGGAGTCAAAATACATACTGCCAGCCCAATCAGGTTGACCCAAAATATTCATGATTGTAGAGTTATGCTGCCTCACCATCCTTGAAAAAGTACTTTAGGGAAAGCCAGCACTTTTCAGCAATGTCACAATGATGTGGAAATACAGTGGAAGTAGAATCATGCCAGCACTGGAGTGCTTATTTGGCATGTGATCTATTTCAGGTGAATAGCCTTATTAAGTCAGGTGCTGAGTGGTCTCAGTCTACGGTAGGTGGTCTCAACTCGTCTCAGTCTATTTCAGGTAAATAGCCTGATAATGTCAGGTGTTAAATGGACTCAATTAATTATAAAGTCACTAGGACCTGTGGAAAGATGAGTACCTCACATAATCAAGCCCTAAAACAGTATAGGTGGAGTTTTGGAGGTTTTTAATGACAGACTCTAGGATAGTAATTTATTGGAGGTAAACCAAACATTGTTTATTTTGCTGAACTGAACTAACATGGCTACCCCTCTGGAACTTATTGGAGGTAGTTCTCACTAATAGATAGAGCACTGGACCGAAATGATGGAGACCTGCATTCTAATCAGACACTGAGCTGCTGGATGATCTTGGGCAAGTCACTTCACTGCATCGTGCCTCTGTTTCCCCATATGTAAAATGAAGTTAATGACTATGTCTGCTCTAATCAACTAGTCTGTGTCTATACTAGCCTTTGGCTGGCTCAAACTAAGAAATTTCTTAGTTCAAACTAGCCAAAGCTTAGTCCAAACTAACAAGTTCAGCTGGTTAGTCCAGACTAAGCGCTTAGCTTGAACTTTTAAGTTTGAACTAATGCAATGTAGACACGCACTAATGGCTTATTTTGAACGTTTTTTAGTTCAGACTAAGCCATTAGTTCGAACTAGCTGTGCTGACTAGTTCAAACTAAATTTTTAGTTTGCATTAGTTAGTGTGGCTTAGTAGAACTAAAAAAAACCTCAGTTAGTTTGAACAAACCAGAAACTGCTTAGTGCGGACTAAGGAAGTCCAAACTAAACTTTGTGATGTAGACATAGCCAATAATACTACCCCTCTTTGTAAAGTTCTTTGAGCTCTATGGATGAAAAGCATTAAATAAGAGGTAGGAATTACCATTTTGTTGCAGGGAGCAGTAAGCCATCTTTCCAGTGTGGATGCTACTGTTCTTAGTAAGCATGAAAGTCTGATGGCTTCAGTTTTAAAGTGAAGATGATGGGAAAGGACAGCAATTAAAGCTCTCTGAAGGTCTGGATTATATAGTTCTACTATCTTGTTATTACAGAGTTAAGAAAGCAAAGCTTTTCCAGTATGGACTCAATCATCTTAACTGATACTTCCTAATATGTGCATGAGATAGGGCCATGTAAAAAATGTTATCTGTTGTTGATGTCTGAACACAACTCTAATCATGCATGTAGTTTTTTTTTTTTTTGTTTATAAATAAGGAATTGTGGACAGTCTGATGCTAGTTCTCAGAAATACAAAAAATATGAATACAGAGGCCTTCATTGGGGTGACAGGCCGTTCTAACATTCCAAGCCAAAAAATTAGCTTATATTGCAAAATTATGCCACCTTCACCAAACAATTGACATAAAGTAGAATATATATTCTTGGTTTAAGAACTAGCTTCACAGGCAGTGATCTGGGTTTATTTCCCCTGGATAGTGGTGAGGTGAATGGATATTTCTGCTTTGCATTGCTTTAAAACTGCACCTTGAACCAGAAAATTCAAGTTTCATTCTCAGTCATTAAAAAGGGGAGCTGAGAGTCCATCAGAATGTCTTTTCATTTCACTATTTAAATGAAGCTGAAGGATTTCTGCCTTGCAGGCTGCAAATATTCTAATTAGCTGCAGTCTTTCTGAATTAAGTCTAAATAATAACTCTGGATTCTTCTCATGTTGCAATTTCAGCTTCTGTGTCTCCAAAATCAAGTAAAGCAGCTAATTGGAAAACTAATTGTTCAGGGGTAGATTTGGATGCCCTTAACCGATGTTCAGTAATTTCTTACTCAAGTGAAGTCCAATCTGTTTGAGAGGGAACACCACCTACCGTTCTCAGGCTTAAGTTAATTACAAACAGTTACTCCCAGGCATACAATTGTAGGGGCAAAATGGGAGGGTTATTTCTTTTTCTTTATTTTAAATCCAGACCCTGGTCTAATTGCAGGGTTTTATTTATTTGTTGTAGAATGAGATTTTTATATATTAATGTTTTATATATTACATAAAGCAAATTGCTTTAACTTTAAAAAAATATCAGTTTGTTGTATACTAAATTTCTCAATGAGTTCACTTACATCTGTGCTTCATAGGAATTTAATTATGATCAATCTTCTTTCCTTCACTTTGAGCTTACGTCTGCAGGTATATCCTCCAGGGAGATGTTTTATACAAATTTGCAAATGCACATTTCTATATATATGGAGGAGGAGGCATTTTATAGTAGAATCAATCACAAGGTAGCATTTGTCTGCTGAAGAGTTGCAAACAGATTAATATCATGTTACCTTATGATATAAAAAAGAATATGTAGTTTCATTTGATAGGATGAAGTGTTATTGTGCAATAAAACCTAACTACTCCATAGCTGATTCAAGTAACTGCCTCAATAGCTGGGTAGTATCACTAAGATTTTTCCCTTGTTTCACCTTTTTTGATGACTAATTTTTTTTTAAAAGGCTGTGGAATGAGATTCTATTGATACCATAAAAGACGCCTCCGTTCCAGTAGGCAGAGTTGCTAAAGATCATCTATAAAGAGAGTTGTTTCCAATGCCTCTCACTGCGGACAGGGATACGGTTCTTATAATAGTCCACGTTGGATGTCTTGTGCAACCAAAGGCTGGCTAACTGCTGCCAGGTAGAACGTCTGTCACCTGCCCAGCTCTGTTTTGCAAAGAAGTTTGAGATTCTGGAATTTAGCTTTCTTCCCAGTTGTGATGAAAGCTGACCCTTCCTAAATTATCTGAATGAAAAAATTCTGAAAAAACCCCATCATTTTTGGTCATGAATATTATTATCTAATATATAAAACAGCATAAAACATTCAAACCAAGAGTAATTTCAAAATAATCAAAATATTTTATTTTGAAAATGCCAAAATAGGATGTTCAAGCACCCCCTTTCTTCCTGAAACAAAATTTCAGCAAAATTCAAAATTTGGGCAGATATTTCTCTGCCAGCAGAGCTGCATGAACTATGATTTTGTTGAAATTTCTCTGATCAAGTCTGTCACCAACATCATAATTTGAGGGCTGTGCTCTGTTTTCCAGTTAATATTGATTTAACCTCAGTTTCCTGCATATAATAGCTAGAGAAAGACAGAGAAAAACTCACCCCCATCCCAGCTCTGGGGTGAACTGGATATTTCTACCAAAGGATGACTATTGTCCACAGATTAAACTGTATCCAGACCCCTTACTCTGGCAGGACTCTGTTGTCACTTGGGATTATTCCTGCAGTTCAAAGCTCTCCTATAGAAAAGAATCAAACTGATGTGCTAAGCATGGGTTTCATTTCAGCTCCACTAGAGATGGGAGATGAGACAGTGGGAGTTGCTTGCACACATCACATCACGGGAATCTAGTCCGAGAGGATTAGTCATTAGATGAAAAGCTGATTAAAATCTGGAGGCCAGCCAGAGCCCTATCAACATGCATGGTCCTACCATTCACTGCTAAAGACGAATCAATGAATTCATCAGGAGGAAGTGCTAGAAAAAATATCCTAGCGTTGACATAGCCAGAAGCATTCCAAACAAAAAGCTTCTCCATGAGTGGCAATTTTTGCCTCATTGGTTGAGAATTCCCCAAATATACCTCTGATCATTTCTCTTTTTCCTGTGTTTAATTGTCAGTTTTGTCACACACCCACAGATTCTAAGATCCCCTTAGTATTTAATTAGAGCAAAAATATAATTTCATCTGGATGGTAGCTTAGACCATTACAGTGTTATTAAACTATTTAAGAAAGCAAATATCCTAAAGCTAATATTAATAGGGCTGTGACTTTCAAATCTTCCATCCACCTTTCAGCTATTTTACTTTTGCTGTCACACTTCTTAATAGTACACCCATGAATGAGTATTTTATGTAAGTTAATACTTTTCTGTTACTTCTGTAACACTTTTTAACACAGCAACAAATCAATGGCTCTAAGCTGGGAGGCACTGACCTTGCCACTCTCACTTTAAAACATGATGAAATGTCATTTATGCTTTGATCCATCTTCCTGCAAACAGAAGGAGGCAGATTATACCCAAGCATGTGTGGATACATAAAGCAGGAGAGAATGCAAAAAGACTTCCCTAGCCCCAGGACGCAGATAAGCATTACCAAGATCTTAGTGAACCTCTTAGTGAAAGGACTCTGTTTTAGTCCAATGTTGTGACTGTTTCCGGACTTGCCACAGTAAACGTGCAACTTGGCACCTCCAGTAGTAGGTGGTGGTGATGCTGGTGGGATGTCACAATCACTCATCAAAGGTGGCACTGAGGGCACTGTCTTCCTACATTTCTACAGGCAATTAAACATTGCTAGAAAAAACTCTGGTAAATTGAGAATTTAGGAGTGGAATGAAGGAAGTTAACATAATTGTAACTAAAGAAACACAAGGAAAATTATACTAACTGTACTGTACTAGGAAAGTAGTGCCACATGTTAGTAGAGTCCCTCTGCTAGCCCAGGCATGGAGTCCACATGGCTGCCAGTGCAGTTCAAAGTCAGCTTCCCATCTCTGCTGAAGATCCAGCTGGTCATTGCATGGAGTCAGGTGTCTACTACCTCTGCTGCAGGTCATCACTGACTCGAGTCATCTCTGTTCCCCGGTCTGCTGCTCAGATAGGCCTGATAATCGAATCACCCCTACTCTGTTGGCTGACCAAGTCTCATCCACCGATTCCTCAGGATCCCTGAAAAGGTGAACACAAAGCAAACAATATCTTTAGAAACAGTCACTGCTCCTTGGGATAGAGTTCTTGCATTTAGTACGGTCCCCTCTCCCCCATAGGACAGAGACATCACTACTCAGTCTTATTTCACATCGTATTCCCATGTGGTGATCTTTCTTTCACAACATATTTTACACAGTTCAAATGCCCTTTCATTAAGCCAATAAGGATAATTATTTATCATCACATACATACTTCAATTTTTACCAAAACAACAGAAAACTTATGGGGTAGAATTTTGGGTAACAATTTGTAAGGAAGTAGGCCTAAAATGGTTTTGCCCCTCCTCACCATAAGAGGGGTCCATCCAAGGTCATTCATGAAGATTAGAACTAGAGTGGGCCTGAAAACAGCCATTCACTTCCATGAATATTTTCAAAATTTTGAAATTATCTTTTGTCCAAGCAAGAAAGACTGGGAAAAAAATCCCATTTTGGAATAAATGACGCAGTCTTTCAGATTGATACCCAAGCTGCTTTCGGGATACCTATCTGAGAATGAGGGAGCCTGCTGTCTGGTACATGAGACACTCCACTGAATTGATTGCCTGGGAATCAGGGCTACTTAAGAGCAGGAAGCTCTGAGAGCCTGAGCAACCCTCTGGGCGGACTACCAAGGGAGTGCGGGGAGGCAGGCAGGTGAACTAGCAGAGAACCGGGCAGACATCTGTAAAAAATCTGCATAATTTCTCCTGAAAGTCAGCGTTTCCGACAGGAAAATATTCCAGCAGAAAATGTACAATCAATTCTACTTACTAATTTAATAACAAAATTTCTTGACTCTGCATACTGTGTGGAATAATCTTGCAGTGATTGCCTGCAAACCTTATGTGGCTATTTATGTGTCTAGTCCAGCAAAACAAACAAGGAGTCAGGTGGCACTTTTAAAGACTAACAAATATATTTGTCGTGTGAGCTTTTGTGAGAGAAAATCCCACTTCATCAGCTGCTTTGAAGATCAATATATTTATCAATATATTTGTTAGTCTTTAAAAAATGCACATGACACCTTATTTGTTTTTCTCTTGCATCACCAGCACAAGAGAGTCCTCTTGTATTTGTTTTGTACCACTAGCACTAACTCAGGGATTAGATAGCAATTACTGCTGCCTCTGTATGATCACAATAAGCCCCACAAAATCCACAAAGTCACCTGAAATGAGAGGAAGGAAAAGCCAGATATATTATGGTATTTGTTTGCCCCCACTAAAGTCTTGATTAAAAATCTTGTACTTAATTTGTTTTGTAAACAGAGCAATGGACAGAAATTGATGAGAATTGGTTATGATCTGGAGAGCAGTAAGTGTTCCTGAAGGTAATGTAGCAAGAACACAGAGAAGGAGCGGCAGGTGAAAAGATGACGACTGCAAGGGGGAAGTAGAGGAGGTTGTCCTGATAGTTGTGAGCATAGAGAAAAGCTTGAATGAGAGCCATGTGGACAGACACACCTGGGTACCATGGGGAAAGTAGGGAAAATTGTTGGCAGCTTTTCACTGAAGCAGAACAAAAATATGGTAAAATGGGTGCTGGGATCAAGATGGAAAGAAAGAAATGAGGAGGAGATAAACCAGCAGCTGTGAGATTATGTAGTGGCAGCTGGCTCACGGGTCAGGAAGGGAACTGTTTCTGCATGTAGCCTCAAAGCAACAAGTCAGCTGGAAGTGAGAAAGACTGGGAGAAGGAGATGCTCCTCACTGGATTCTGAAATATCAAAGGGTTTAGCAACCCAGGAGCATAGCCAAACCTTTGAGATTAGAGGGCTACTGAAGTTAACTGGTCTGGCACATTAGAATTAAGGAGTTAATGCTGAGCAGAGTTGGTCCCTAAATTTGGTCTAGCAAATCCAGAATTCTGTGCAACATGACACACAAGAATTGCTATAGAATGAGTGTTTAACAGTTCCTGTTAAGGCCAGCTTTTATATTTGATTATGCTAAGGTTCTTCTAATTAGATTAATTTCTGATTTATATATCAGTGAGCAAAGTTGTCATAGAATTGAAAAACCAAATTTAGCCCTTGTATTTTGCCTCTAACAACAACATAGTAATTGCACAACTGTCAATACAATACATACATAAGTTTTTGACAACGTGAACCACTTTTATGAGCAATTACCTCAATGATGGAATTTATTCTACAATTAAATAGTGTTAACCAATATTCCCTTCTAAGGGGAGAGAGCAGCTGAGCAACTCCTGTTGCTCGCTGCGCTCTCCCCCCCCTGGGGCCCACCGGGCAGCACGCCCCCCTGCTCCTGCTCACCCCCCCCTCCCAGCCCCCACAAACTTACCTCCGGGCTGGACTCAAGGCAGGCCCAGCCCTAACTCCTGGGCCAGAGAAGCTCTACTGAGCATGCCCAGATTTTCTGGGCATGCTCCGTTAGAGCTTTTTTGGGCGGGAGTTTTCAAAACTCCCTGCTCCACAGGAGCTCCCTTGAAGGAGTCTGGCTGCTGGCTGCCTTCCCTGCGCTGGTGGCTGCGGCGGGCTGTGCTGCAGCGCGCCAGCGCAGCTTACAGGGAACATTGTTAACCACAATGAAGTTTCTGTACAGTTGTCCATGAAATGGAAAAGGAGATACAAGCCCAGTTAACATTTTATTAGAGTTGTAATATCCAGTATGGAGGTCGCTATTTTTCCTAAGAAATATTTCCGACTTCTGCTGTAGGCTCTGCAATAGTGTCTGAGCAGTGATTGAGCTTCAAGCATCAACTTTACCTTATCATATGCCAGGAGATGGGGGCCTTGAAAGGGGTGATCTTGTTCAGATCCATTTCATGCTGAATTTTACTAAAGCATCTTTGACTTTGGAGGCTTTCCTGCAGCAGTAAATTCTGCTCCTGAAAGCAAAAATAAATGCATCACATAGACTAGAATTGGCTGTTAGTAAAGCTGAATTCCATATTCTCATTTTACAATAAAGACATGTTTCTGCCCTCCATCTCTAATTTTAAAGTGCACCTGCATAATCATGAGACTCACCACACAAGTGCTTGATTTTTTCTGACTAAGAATGATCTTCATTAAATTACAAAATTATTTCCCTACCTAAACAAGAAAGCAACTAAGTTGTACTGTGCTCCCAGTCATCTCAGTGGACACCATAGCAATTGTAGCCTATCTTGACCTTTTTCCATTCCAAATCTAACCTGCAAAAGCTCTGGGCCTCCATTAACATCAACTTAAGGAAACCTTTGGTTATTTATGAACCTCCAGGTCATACATGAACTTTCATGATGTTCAGTTGATCAGAGACGAGTTTATTTCTAATCCTTATGCAGTTTTGCAAGTGAAAGTGAAGGTTCAAATTTCTTGAGAGAAAAAATCCTTAAAACTCTGTCTCCTTCCCTCCACCCAGACTCCTGACATTTTTCTCTAATGTCATCCACAATGGTGATATTTACATTCTATATTTATTTGAGTTTCATTGGTTATTTCATATCACCCCAGCCTTGTAAGGCCAGCAGGAGCTGGCAAACATGTACACAGTAGTGTGTCATATAAAAAGGCCTGGGTAGCAAATTGCTTAAGAAAAGAAAATTCTAGTTTAGGCAGATATATTTGCACTGTCAGAATATTGTACAGCACAATTCTGATTTTCATCAAGACCGTTGAAGACAGTATTTTTGGCTAAGTGAGGACATGTTGCCTGCTGTTAGCAGACCCATCCAACCTTTAGTTAATTACTGCTGCTATTGGTGGACACACCCAAACTTTGGTTAACTATAAGGTTCATTTTAACAAATGAGTCCTGGTTTCTGATGATGACATCTTTGCTCTTTTAGATTTCCAAAGGTTAACCAGCTGCTTTGTCTCTACAATCTTTGGCTGTGCAAAATAACTGATGTAGCTTATCTCCACTTGTGAGACTCTCCTTTGTGAAGCTTGAAGCCAGCCTGAATCCTAAATTAATCAAAGAGGCATGCAAATACTGTAGTGTGATATGGGTACCCTCTGTGCTGAAGCATCATGACTGAACCTAATATTATGATAAATAAGCAGTATTCAGGAAACCAGTGAAGATGCCCTTAATGCATCACAAGAGTTCACTCATTCTCCTGATGTCCCACAAAGACTACTATTTTTTCTCCTATTCGATACAAAAAATAGCTCTTCAGCTTCACCTGCTCCTCTTCCTCCTTATGTTTGCTTCTAAATGCCTATCAATTTAAATACAGACTCAATGTCTGTTGCCACAGTGAATGTATGTATCAGTTAGTAATATGACGTTATTTTATATTTCTTATTATGGAAGTAGTGGGGTGTAGTCCTGGATGTAGGGCTACAGGAGAGATCCTTTATGTAGCTATGACTGTGGGCTGGCTGTTCATGTTAGAGGTGCTGGGCCATCGTTATGGGCCTGATTCTGTTTTCTCTTCCCATGCTATAAATCAGGAGTATCATAGAATCATAGGGTTGGAAGGGACCCCACGAGGTCATCTAGTCCAACCCCCTGCCAAAAAAAGCAGGACCACTCCCATTAGATCATCCCAGTCAGGGTTTTGTCCAGCTGGGCCTTGAACACCTCCAGAGATGGAGATTCCACCACCTCCCTAGGCAGCTTATTCCAATGCTTCACCACTCGCCTAGTAAGGAAGTTTCTCCTAATATCCAGCCTGCACCGCCCCTGCTGTAACTTGAAACCATTGCTTCTCGTTCTGCCCTCTGTTACTACCGAGAACAGTTGAGCTCCATCCTCCTTGGAGCAACCCTTCAAGTAGTGGAAGGTTGCTATCAAATCCCCCCTCAGTCTTCTCTTCTGCAGGCTAAATAAGCCTAGTTCCTTCAGTCTTTCTTCATAGGGCTTGTGCTCCAGCCCTTTGATCATTTTTGTTGCCCTCCTCTGGACTCTCTCTAATTTGTCCATGTCCTTTTTGTAGTGGGGAGCCCAAAACTGGACACAGTATTCTAGATGTGGCCTCACTAGTGCAGAATAGAGGGGAATGATCACATCCCTCGATCTGCTGGCGACACTTCTTCTGATGCAGCCCAGTATGCCATTGGCCTTTCTGGCAGCAAGCGCACACTGCTGACTCATGTCCAGCTTCCCATCCACCATGACTCCCAGGTCCTTTTCTCCAGTGCTGCTATTTAGCTGATCACTCCCCAGCCTGTAGCAGTACATGGGGTTTTTTCGTCCCAAGTGCAGGATTTTACACTTGTCCTTGTTGAACCTCATGAGATTCCTCTTGGCCCACTGCTCCAATTTGTCTAGGTCTCCCTGAATCCTGTCCCTGCCCTCTAGGGTGTCTACCGTTCCCCCCAGTTTGGTATCATCCGCAAACTTACTAAGTGTGCAATCTATCCCATCATCCAGATCATTGATGAAAACATTGAACAGAACTGGCCCCAGGACCGACCCCTGGGGCACACCACTCGTTACTGCTTGCCAACTTGACATGGAGCCATTGATTCCTACACGCTGAAACCGTTGATCTAGCCAGAGTAGTTCCACTGAATTACAAAGATGTTAAACCTAAGTAGCTTGCGGAATCAGACTTAGTGATTTCTGGGGAAAAAACAAGTCAGTTTCCTTTTTCATCTTTTTGTGGTTATTGGTTTGAGTACACAGGTTCTCTGCTCATGCAACACCTTAAATGAGCACTGCTTTTAAATTGTATCAAATTACATATTTTGAAATTGTGCACCTGCCCTCTTCTAACCTATTGTGTCAGGCTGGCTTGCATTTCGCACATCAAGCTTACTGCCATTTTCACCATCCAGTGCACAAACTGCTTCAAAGAAGCAGCAGCTAGAAACTCTAGGAGCCAATCTGCTGCTGTCTGTTTATGTATTCCCATAGACTTTACATGAGCTGGCAAAGAAAATTGCCCTTTGCATGCTTTGTCTCTAGAGGAGAACTGGAAGCATGTCCAATTCTTTTAAAATAATAACAATCATACTAGGCACAGGGCAGATTTTTCAGGCCCATGCTCTGAATTAGAGAAAAAACATGGTGTGCAAGAAAATACAGTACAATTTTATTTTAAAGGAGCCCATTTATACTTCAAAGCTAAACTGGGTCATTCTGTAACGTAAAGTACATTTTTAGTGGAAATAAATTTGGCAGCTTTCTGTGGCATTATGCATGACAGCAGTCTTGTGATATTTCAAGTACAGAACAGGTCCCCGGAGACAGTGTCTAATTTATAACGGGCTAACTATAATAAATAGTAGCAGTCAGAAAATGAACTGATTCTGATGAAATGAGGCTCTGGTTTATTTGTCTTACATGGAAGTTCTGTGGAAGCTTTAAATTATTTAAGGTCAGATGGAAACGTGGGGGGGTGGGAGAGGGTGTTTAAAAAAAAAGAAGCAAGAGTGACAGCTATTTTTTCCTCTTTCAGGTAAGTAAATAATTAAAGGAAAAATACTGTGAAAGTAAGAGAGACACCAACACATTTTTTTCCACCAGATTAATAACACTCCTTTCCTTCAAGTACATAACATACAGCTTACTGCCTGTGAGAAGGCAATCTTTTATCATAATTGGTGCACTAGCTGTACCTGCACTTGCACCTGCAGAGGCCGCCAACACTGCTTACCTCAGCTTTCCTGAAAATTAATTAAGTGTCAGCTGTCTTCAGAGAAGCCCTTTATTTTCAGCATGTGTGAAATGGCATTATTTCACATAGAGCTTTGCAGGCATTTTGTGAGCACCCACACATCTAATACACTAGCACTTCCCCCAATGGCAGGCAACTAAACACACTCAAGGAAATCTGAATGATTGAAAACAACTTGACTTGTCCATTGATGCATCTATCTGTTTCCTTCAGGACAGGCTCTGTTGACTTTACAGCCAAAGACAAAATGGTTTTGTTCAGTACAATTTAGGACTAGAGAGTTTTTATTTCCAGATTCTTAACTTTTACTAGGCTTTGTCCACTAAGATTAGCTATAAAAGATTAGCTATTCCTGAAGAGGCCACATGTCTTGAGATCCTTTCACTTTTAGTGGGTCTTTGGAAACAACACCCAGAAGTGCTCTGGTAATACCACGTTCTTCAATCATTCTAAGGGTTTAGTATTTTGATGTGGACATAGAAACAATGAGACACAAACATCACGTGAGTAAATGTAGAGGCTTCAATTTTACATTAAAATTAACTGGAGTAAACTCTCCCTTACTAGTTGGTAATGTTCTAGAGGAAACTTCAACCTGGCACCAAGGACCTATGATGTACTATGAACTCAAGCATGTGGGTGAAAGTCATACTTCTTAGTACTAAGCTCTATGTGGAAACTCATAAGTAGCAAAGTTCCAGAGGGGAAGCCGTGTTAGTTTAGTTCTGCAAAACAACCAAGGAGTCCTGTGGCACTTGAAGTCTAAGAAATGTATTTATCATATGAGCATTCATGGGAGAAAATCCAACTTCTTCAAAGCATCTAACAAAGCGGGATTTTCTCCCATGACAGCTCATGCAATGGATAAATTTGTTAGTCTTTAAGTGCCACAGGACTCCTAGCTTGTTTCACAGGTAGCAAACTATCTTTGATTTCCATCATCATTTCTATTTGAAGTTGACTCATCCAATCAGAGCTACTACACTATGTGATGGATGTGACCAGTCACAACAAAACAACACTGCACAAACATAAAACAAAATTCATTAAAAAATAATCAGATGCCTTCAAGCAGCACATAAATGTGAGAAAACAGCAACCTTAGACATTTCTTGAACAAGAACAGAGATAAAGCTTGTCTAATAAATTATTTGTTACAAGTCACTCACTAAGGTCTGGTTGCTAGGTTCATAACCCTGATGAAAACACTAGCACAGAGGTCTTCCAGAGAGTGTTCACATGGACTAGAAACTCACAAAGAACATTCTGCAACACATGTTCTACCAGTGGTGAAGCAATAGAGACTTTAGCATGATAACTCCTTGTCTAACTTCTTAACCATATTTTCATTTCATTGGAGTTAAAGCCTCCGGTGTCAATTTTCTGAGGTATCTAAGCAGAGACAGCTATGTTCTAATTAAATTACAGATTCTCATATGCTATTGTTTCCAGTTCAGTAACATGTCTGACTGCTTGTAAAATATAAACAAGATGTTCTAGTTTACAACTTAACAGACGAGTCTAGTTATATCCAACTTATTAAAAGAGGAACATTTTGCCCCATTGTTTTTAACTGTTCTGGCAGTTTCAGGATCTGCATACTAGTGGAAAAAGATGGATCATCAACAAATGTTTGAGTGAACTATGATAGGCCAGATTCTACTTACTTGGAGGAAGAGGAATGGGATTGGATTATTTTTTCCCCCAAGTGCTGTAGAATGTACAATGCATGTCCAGTGAAGGGGAAGTCAGATGAACATATGGTGTATAACCTTCCGTATCATCAACAAAAATAGAACTTATTGCAAATGGCTTCACTCTTTGAAGACCAAGAAGTAATCTGAGGAAAGCAGATGCTGACTAGATAAGATGCAGCTAAAGGGTAAAGAAAACATATTGCACCACAAAAGGAACTTGTTGCATTCCTTGGAATCCCATGCTGGTCAGTGAGAAAATGACCATTTTGATTTTAACCCCATTTCTTCTTTCCCTCTTTGTTTATTCCTCTTAGAAACTATCACCTGGATGGCGTATGACAGGTTCTCTTTTCCTCTTTGAGCTTAAGTTAGTCTGCAATCAAACTTGCTCAGATATTTTGTAATTGTCACTAGTTAGTTCGGGCAAATAACGTTAGACGTTGTTTAACCTCACTTAACCTGGTTTGGAGATCTTCCCTAAGCCATTTCAAGTATACCTGATTCACTTAACATGTTCATGAGACCCCAAATTTACAGCATTAGGTTACAGCTAATGCTAAAGAATATAGGTGGCTATCCCCCTGCCCACAATATCAAGAAATCTTCTTGAGATATTTATTCTGAGTGGGGGAAAACAAAGAGAGAAAATAGTTGAGTCCCATTGTCTAGAGTCACCCATTGCTTGAGAAGACGTCTAAATTTCCCCATCTTGTTTTCTGCCATTCCACTTTCCCTCGTTCTTTTGATTCTTCATATTTCAATCACAATCCTGAATGCTGACTTTCATATGGTATTTACCAAGCTGTGGTGGGTTGACTTAACAACAGATGTTGGGAACTAGATTAAGACCAAACACATATTAATTGTGACCTAAGGCAGATTTGAACTCATAACACTGCCAGTGTAATAATACCCACTCTGCCTCATTGATTGTGTCTTTCATATGCAAGCCTGGGAGAATAATCAGGGGTTAAAGTATGTGGGGATGGCTAGGAACACCATTCTGGGGCCCCATAAATCTGACAGGCCAGAGTTCTGCAGCCCAGATTCTAGAATCTGGAAAAAATGGGTGGAACGCCCCACGGTGACATGCATGAAGGGGACCCAGACCATACAGGAAGGGGACCCAAAGATTAGGAAGGTTCTGGGGCCCCACAAATTATATTTTAACCACTGAATATATTTGTTTGGCTCATTTCTAGTGGAACAGTGTAGCTCGAATATTTGAAAACTGTGCTCTTGTGTGTAACCAATGCCCACTCCAGGTGTGCATATTTGGAGTTCGTGTGGGCACATCTATAAATGCACATTTCTGTACACACAACCTAAGTGTGTGCAAAATCTGCTCCTCCTTTTAAAATATGAGCCTCTATTTTACACTGAAATAAACAAAAAAAGAGTGAAAATGATTCAATTAGTCTAGGAAGCCTGAAACCTTCTTCCAGACATAAATGCTCATTCTTTTTTGTTTTTGTTATTCCACCATGTTTCATCTTTTCTCATTGCACTTTCACCATGGAAGAGATTACCATACAAACCTTTTAAGACAAAATACCATACTTGATAATGCAACCAGATTTGTCCATCTGTTGCTTGGTGACGTAGTGCCATGCATTCACCCGTGTCTTTTCCACTTTTTTCAAAGAGCACATACAAGGCCTGAGGTTAGTCTAAATTGTGCTAAATTGTTTTCCTGTGCCTATTTGTGATCTCTTTTACTTTGCAGTATGTTCATGTTATAAAATATGAACAAATTAGTGACGGTCAAACATAAAGGTGATCAATCAGAGACTTCAAGACAATATCTTTGTACATTTCTAATATGGAAATCAATACTTTTTGGACCGGGAGATCTGAGACTAAGCTCACGTGAGCCAGAGTAGAAAACAGCAGTAATTAATTAGATGTACAAATGTAAGCATAAGTAGGGCAACTTTTTTTCGACGTACCTTTTCAAAGATAGTAGAATAGTACTGCATTTGCGGAAGATGTTCATGTATTATCTTCCATGTTTTCAAATGTTTAATTATTAAAAATAACAAAGCCTCAAGTGATTTCATTGGCCAGGTTATGGTCTTTCCAAAAAGGAGAAATTTTAAAAGAAACGGTCTCAGCTGGAAGTATTCCCGTAGCCATTAAAGTGCCAAAATGAATGCACTATGTCACGTCTGACAACCTGTCATAAAGAGTGAACAAACTATTCTCAGCCATCCTATGAGCTATATTCATTCTAATGGTTTGTCCCTGAAATATAATCAATGTACAGAGTTGACCATGTCTTCAGATGATGCAAGCCAGCATGTCAATTGTTCTAAGTGATTTTCACCAAATGAGTATCCGGCTTCTTTTCTGTTTATATTCATCATTTGTTAATTTATTAATTACTTTGACTAATAAGCATTCTGCTAAACCAGCAACAACGAATATCCTTCAGACTATGACAAGCATAACAAATTAATAATATCATGGTGGTCATTAATGTTGATAGTCTAAGGATTTATATTAATGAACATACTTGCTATTTATGTATCAATATTACATTTACTAATGCTTAACTATTACAATCTGTTTGAAATGAATTTTCATTACTTGACTCACATAATTGTGCAGTATTCATGACAGCTATAAATGAAAGTAAATGTCTTACTTCAAAAAAATGAAGTATAATTCACAAAGGGAATTGTGTCATTTTAGATACCAAATTTTTGCACATATATGGCGCATTTTCTTAATTAATCTGAACTCTACAAACATTTGGTAAACAACATTCTAAAGAGAAAGGTAAGTAATATACCCATTTTATAGTTGAGGAAACAAATCCACAAAGATATTAACTGAGTCAATGAAGGTCACACAGTGAGTTAGTTAGTGTCAAAGATGATGACAGAACAGCGGTGGCCTAAGAACTCAAACTGCAATGCTTTCTAATTCTATTCCATTGATTAGATCTCAGATGTTAGAAACTTTTACACAATTTAAAAATATTATTTCATTTATTATTGGAGATGAGATTTACTAAACAGGTGTAATATTTCTATGCTACTAAAGTGATGAGCCAAGCCCATGTTTTGTTTGAGCTAGAAAAAAATACTTTCAGAAATTATGATAATACACATATTACATACATGCCTATGACAATATCAACATATTGACATTTTAATACATCCCAGGAATTCTTGTGACCTGTTGTGCTAGAACCTTTCCTTAAAGACCAGCAGAGATATAATGAATTTTTAAGATATACACCCCAGCCCCAAGCACGAATTCAAAATGGGGTAAATAATTCAGGTAAGTCTTGTTCCTCATGCTCTGTCGCTGTCAACACTCATTCAGGTACATACCTCTTAATGCCAGCATCTTTTCATCTTGCTGTCAGATGTTCCTCTTGAGGGTCTTCCCCCTCCAAGCTGCTGTACACGTCTGCTTCTCTCTGCAGTTCTAGTGGTGTCTGGCTTCACAGAAGACTAGGAACTCAATGATCTCATTCCTGGGGCAGTAAGCTGAGAAGCCGGGGGATCCAGTGGGGGAAAACAGGGAAAGAATATTCAGGTCAATGTTTTCAGAAAAGCCACCAGCTGCTTCCTGACAGGGATGGAAACTGCCTGGACTGAAGACGGGATTTGGTGGTGGTTATCATTCTTGAAAACTCTTTGCCTGCCCCTACAGGTCAAACTGTAGATCAGATTGTATTTGCCTTGTGTGTGTATGTATGTGCAGTGCTGTCAAAAGCCACCTGACTTTATCCTCCACAAAATGGCTAGAGACTACTCCTTAGGCTCCCCCTCTCTTGGATACTCTTAGTGCAGACTGCTGTGGCCTGCCCTCTGTTTGGGCTGGCGGCTGAACACCACAATTTCTCATAGACTTGGAAGTAGGGCTGCTCTAAGGGTCTGGCTCTCCCCTCAGTATTAGCCACCAACAGTCCTCCTCACTTACGTTGGTTTATTTGGAGTGCCTTGTGAGCACTGTAAGCGTAACTGAGGCAAATTTATACCCATGAAAATTTTATATTTTCTTCATTCTGTTCTGAGTGTTTGTACCTTATGTACAAGGAGCTACTCAAAGCCAGAATCCAGCAGCTTTCATGACATTCTAGTCCTCTGTTGGAAATTCAGAATGTGGTGGGTACCAGTGAAAAAGAAATCGCTCTCTTGGGTAAAATTGCACATATGTAAAGACTTGATGTTTCAGGTTATCTACAAACACCTGTGACTCTCATGTCCCTGATTCACAATTACTAATGGAAATTCCCCTCCGTTGACCTTGAACTGTTTGTACGGGCCAAATTCTTAGATTCTTACAAGGAAGAGGGGAAGAAAGACTGATGAGGGAAATCTCTATGTAAAACTCCTTATGGAGCTCCTTCCAGATAATTCCATCATGAAATAAGCCACATAAGCTGATCCCCAACCTTGTTTGTCCCTAATATGGAAGGCACTGGCCATCTGTGTGCATTGCCCCTCTTCTATTCTGATCCCATGTAGTCCCTCAAACCACATCAAGAATACTGCAATGAAGTTTTGCTACCACATCCTTTCCTCCATCAGAGCTGCTCCCAAGAGGAGGTCTTCAAAGAAAAGGTAATGCTTCTCCAGGATGTATTCACTTTTCAGATGGATACCTGGCCAGATGGATCACTGTGTCTTCCACAGTCCGCAGTAACTTTTCCCTCACATTTGGACCCTGAGGGTTCCATAGCATCTGCAAAAAGGATGCCACACAAGCAGGTGATCAACCTCCGGTGGCTCCAATTGGGGAAGATACACAGGCAGATGTGATTAGATTCTCCTTAGAGACAGGGACCCAGTTTTGGCCAGAACCGTCAACTTCAATGGGAATGATGTTGGAATAAAGGCAGAATGAAAACTGAGGCCCTCAAGATCAAGGTTGTTAACCAATGGAACAATTTATACTGAGGGTCATGGTGTACTCTCCAGTACTGGCTGTTTTAAAATGAAAGTTGGATGTTTTTCTAAAATATTTGGTCTCAGAATTATTTGGGGGAGTTGTAGGATCCGTGTTTATACAAGAGTGGTAAGATCAGATGATCACAATAGTCTCGTCTGGCCTCTTTATAAAGATTTCACTCTATATATGTCAGGTGTGAGTAACAGACCTTCCAAACAACACACAACTACATGTACATTGTTAGGTTTTCTTTATTTTTTTTTTTTTAGTTCAAGAATTACACACTAGCCAACATTATTATTATATATTTACATGCTGAAACTGGCTGCAATAAGTTTAAATTCAAGAAAATATCTCTTATGTGCTACTCATTTACAATCATCATTTTACTACCTCATTTTCCCCAGAGGTTAGCAGTCCTTTTGAGAAAGACATGAAGATCTGATGCAATGATATCCACTAGTATTTTGCATTTTCTAGCCATTGGAAAATGTGCATTATGTGCATATAAGAAAGGCTACAAGGTCATTAGTAAGGCTGATGATTACTACATTATGAAATAAATTGTACTAAGTAAAAAATAGAAATCAGAACTGTGCAAAGACAGTACTAACAGAACCATTTAAACACCCATGCAAATAAAAACGTGAAGGAAGTCAAATCATAGTCAGCTTGTTAGAATTACTTATGTTTCAAATGTCCACATGATCTTTAACTCAAACTATACAATGGACCATAAATGATACAGCCTGGTGAATATTCTTCAAATGGCAGTAACAGTGCAAACATACAAAATGTTTATCAAATTGGAATAGATGACCTCATGGCTAAGAGGAAACATTAAAAAAATAGTATGGAAGTATAGCTAAGATTTCCAACATTTCATATTCACTGTCAAACCACTTACCAAAAAAATCATTTGATACATATGAATGTCTTGCATATACTTGCAGAGATGATCTATTTCAATTTAGAATTAATTAATGGATAGTTAAAGTGTTATTTTTACAAAGTAGAATAGGGCAGTGGTTTTGATTAACATTCCAGTTGCTCCTTAAAAATTTAGACAAAGTTCCTAGTGCATTTTGATAACTTTACCTTTGGTGTTAAGCAGTGACTCATTAGTTTTCCCTTTTAAACAATTTCCAGAGTGAAGGTTCTTTGGCTTTGGGGGATATATCCTATCTAATAACAACCAAACATGTTTTTATTTTAAAATCTACTAATACATGTAAGAGAGACAGATTTCAGGAAAAGATGCAGTAGGCAGGCTTTCTGTAGTCAAATCATGATGGTCTGATTATTTTTTAAACACTAATATCCCTTTACTTTGTCCAAAGTGATGTAACTGGGTCTTAGTATAAAAAAGAATCATGCCCCAGCATCTTGACATTGATATGAGTACTGAGTGCCGAACGACCATCTTCTGTTGCTTTAACTTTTTGACCATACGAAAATAACTTATTATGCAAGCAGTAACCCTGTTGCAATGACAACTACTTTACACTACAGTACTTTCCTTGATTTTTTTATATTAAAACTCTTATCTCAAATCCAAATCTGTTTATGCAAAGGGTGTTTAAATTTCTCTGCTAGAGCACTGCAATTATTGTACTTAGTAAAAAAAAAAAAAAAAAAAGTCACTAAACAATTACTGTATCTATTGACTGCTCATTTACAGCTTATTTAATTATTTACATAATTTTAGGACACATTAACCTAAACCATAAATAGAATCAGCTTTTTGCCTTACCATAAAGTACAAATTAGAAGTTAAAAATGTTTAAGAAATCTGATAATATTTACACAAATTCAGCTTAAATCATGGTTGCTCACATTATATGTTCTATATACACATAGCAAAATGTTATGATCACTATTGTTTTAATATTGTACCCTGGTCAGCTCCCACCCTAGATTAGTTTTCTATAAATAGTTAATATTTTTGCTTTTTTCTCTGTATCAATAGAACGCCTTTGTTATTGAAAAGTTACTAGCGGACAATGTTGTTATTTAAAAATAAAGAGAAGAAATAGGCAAGCAATGTGAGGACTAGTCTAATTCCAGATGCTAGGAGGTACAGTGCTATCATAAATGTCAAACTGTGCAATGCTTCATAAGAATTATATGCTGAAATAGAAATGCCCAGTTACCCTGTATAGTAAGTTTTTTTTAATACATTAATTTGCTTTTTCAAAAAATTATTCATACACTGGTTGATGATAGAAACAAAACTCTTATTAGCTTATTCCTTTAATATGCCAACATATGAATGAGTGTATTTATACTATGTGTATATATACACATATGCATATATAGACATATATAAATATATTTGTCTATATACACATATACTTGAGTAATGTTTAACATTTGTTTACTTCTTTTATGTTTAACGCTGTGTTAATTATGAAATCGGAACACAGTTTAATATTTATAGTGAACGTTATTTGACGTTTAATTTTAATGCACACTTTGCCTAAAATGAATAGGAGTGGTTCCCTAGGGATAAGCCCATTCCTCACGGTCTTTATGCATTGTGCTTTTGTACCTGACAGATTTTATGTCCTTTGTATTAGAACGTAAAAACTCTCTGAAGTATTCCTAACATTATTATTTAAGACTCTGGCTCCCCCTCCCTCCCTAGGCATGATAAAGGAAATATTCAGAATGACATTGCTTGAGTCTTACTTCCCACTCATTAAACTGCAACAGGATAGAAACATAACATTCTTTACGCAAACACAGAAATATGCTTGATGAGTTTTCAGTTCTGAAAATGCATGTCATACTTACTAGCAGTCATATACAGATTATATTTACATATTGATCTCAAAGATATCATTAATTAAAACTGTGCCATATTATAGTCATAATTTGCCCATGAATTTCACAAAGATGAAAAACACCTTAATTGCTGGCTGTTTTGTGTAATGAAACAACAACATGTATAATTCTAATTATATTACAAACATCTAAATTATAACTTCAAGATTTTGGTTTGTGGATCTAACAACAGTGGAACAGGAATGGAAGGTTTAGAGTATTCTTTTTAGACAAATTTTCAGGTAAAAGTTAATCTAGTTAGCGTAATTTACTCAGAGGGTAGCACAGCTGTTGTATGCTGGCATAATTTATCACTTTTGCAGGAAGTGTCTCAAGAAAAGGAGGTAATGATTCACGCTCCCTTCCTTGGTTCTGGTTCTTCCATGCTAGCATCTTGTCCATTCGAATCCCCTACACTACCTGCAACCCCACTCTAATCACATCACAGTGTTTGGCTTTAGTACATAACAATGTCCAATCCATTTTTGAAAGGTCTTTCAAAAGTTTCTGTGGATGACATTAGTAGCCGAAAGTACTTTGTGGAAATGAAAGTGCTTCTTCCTGCTATTAATACATCTTTCCTGATGACACCTGAGTAGAAATCAGACATTTTCTCTTACCCGATAAATAGCAACATCAAAGTTATGGCTTTTACTATAACTTCAGATAAATTAATATGCAGCACTAGGATCTAATCCCCATGGTTTTGACCATAGCTGATTTGTTTAACCAATGCAGACAATAAACGTACTCCATTATGTTTCAAAAATGAGGCATTTCTATGTGTGTAAACTGTTCCCTGTTTTCAAACTGTACTTCTGTGAAACATAAAGAGTTCAAGGCTCTTTGTGCATTGAATGAAAACTGTGGGTATAAGACAGCATTGTGTTATCAGAAGGTGCCATATACAAAAAGCAAACTTCTAAGATTGGTAACAATTTGTGATGTAGATCCTTTTCTGAGAAGTTAGTATGATTTTGCATGCATGATTCACTGAGGTTCAAACTTCAAATGCAGCTACAAAAGCACATTGTTCTGGTTTGCAAAATGCACTCAGAACTCACATGTATGAATGCCCTGGAAAGGCTAATGACATGATCAAAAGCTTGATTCTGTATGTAGGTCATGGTTTGATCCTAAAGGCAGTACTGAGGATCCTCCATTTACCTAGGAAAAGAGACTCATGGGTACTCAGAACATCCAGTTTTCAGGTTCTTTATACCATAATGTTCAAAGCTATTTTTTCTTCTGTTTCCGAAGCAGAAGCCAAAGATCATGTGGAAGTGAAAAATAATGTAGTAAACTTGACCTATTAATTATCAAAGTTGTTTTTCCTCCAATCATTGGTTGCCTCTAAGCCCTCTCCACAGAAATTTCCATAAGTTGCTGCTTTTTTAAAAGCAAGGATAAAAGAAAAGAGTGAAAAAATATCTGCTTTTTACGAAAAAAATATTAAGGAATCATTCTTAAAAGCATTGACAAAGGAATGCTTAAATAGGGAAAACACAGCAGTAAATTTTCATCTAATATATCAGAAAAACTACTATTATGAGCATACTGCAATTTGTTTTTCTTCAAGAAATCTGTTTATAGCTGAGAGGTAGCATCAATGCAACATGATGTGGCTGACGCTGTAACAACTTTTCTGTTGAACAGCAGAGTGAATAGCTGTCTAAAAGACATCAGAAACTGAAGCTTTTTTCTTACTGCAATTGGTAATTTTTATTTTCGATTAAATGAGCACATTTTCTACCTTGCCTCACCCTTTAGGAATAGGTCTGTTATAAAAAACTACTTGAAGGGAAAAACAAGAGAATGTTACGATATTTTTTAAACCACTTTTTCTAAAGCAGAATTGAATTTTGCTAGTTTTTAACCTTCTAAAGAAGGCAATACTAAAAAACATAGTTAACCTCTTGAAGCCTTGCCTATCAAATCCTCCCCTGTAAAATAGTTTATTAAATCAAGACAGACAGACAAAACCCACAATGCCTGGAACTGTCTAATCTATCTGGAGAAAATATCTTATCTGTATATTTTCTATTGAAAGATACATTACTGGAAAGTTTCTGAAATCTGAATTCTTCAAACAGCTAAGATATTAATTTCTGTAACTGTCTGCTCCCTCAGTAACTCTCTTTAAATTGGATGTTAGATTCTAAATATAAAAGCATTCTCAGGTGTAAAGCTTGAAAGCCTGCAAACTTGAAAGAAAACACTCAACTCCATATGAACTTTTTGGACAAATACAGGTACTATGACTGACAACATTCATTCATACAATATAAGTCAAGGCTTCCTTTTCTCTAGGACTGCATTTTTGAATGATTGCCATCTGTCTCCCTTTTTTATTGTGCCTGGAACTGCATGGCACTAATGGTCTCTATTAGCTATCTGTAAAGTTGCTATTTGAACATCTGACATTTGGCACTCTGGACAGATGACTCCCTTTCCCATCACCATGTTTACTCATTTAGGGCATGATTGCTTGGTCTTCTAAATCTAGTTTCCACATTCTGTCACAGATCACAAGTACAATGGATTGTGACTATGACCCTATGCCAACTCCTAAAAATGCAAAACAAAACTAGTGTTAATTGCTGAAGTTTCTGTGCAAACTCCCGACCCACTCATAATATCAGCCAAAAGTTTAGTCTTTCAGTAAATGAGAACAATTACCTGAATACTGCTCAGCAACTTTTGACCATCATCATCATGAAGGTGAGATGATAGGCACTACTTGTTTTCAAGTTTACACATTTAGAAAGTAAAAGTATATGTTTCATAAGCACGATAATATCTTAGTAAACTTTTTAATAAAGTATAGATGAATATGTACTGGATGTGCAATTTCACAAAGAAATGACACATGACACTGTTAAAACTCAAATCTGTCTCTCAAATTTCCTTTTTTTTTTTTTTTTTTTTTAAGAGGTTAAGGTTTTTAAACTCATATGTGCGCTGGAAAAAAAAAGATTGCCTGGATGGAATTTTGCCTTCACTCTTCATGGACACCCACAATTTTCAGTGGGGGACATGCTTCGACTGTAACTAAGAACATGTTTATGACTTAGCAGAAGCAACCCAAACGTTATAAAACAGACTGTAGAGCAGGCCAGCAACTAAGGTGTTTTAAAGTAACGTTTGTCCTGAATAGAATTTTTCTAAGTCCCACTTTTGGCTGTACAACCAATTTGAAGAGAAATCCAGTTCTTGCTTTCTGTGTGGCTTTGTTTTTTAGTTCACATAGTAAAGCCAATAGACAATATTGAAGAAGGAAAAAACAACAGGGAAGAATATGCGGGACCATCGATCTATGGCATTTACATCAGTCAAGTCAGGGATGGTAATTTTCAGTTGAGAGGCACGTCTCCGTAGCCTACTTTTCTTTTGTGCCACATGTCTCTCCAGGGCATTGCGACCAAAGCTGTGTCTGGGCAAGCCAGCTTTCCGGTACTGGATGCTTGAAGTATCATAGGCCAGCATAGTGCTTCTAGGGTCCCCAAGTCCCATAACAGCCTCGGAGGCAGCCATCTCATTTTTAATTTCAAGCGTGCTCAACAAAATATTTTCATGTGGATCCATCTGCAAGATAGAAGAAGACAGCCTGAGCAAGGGGGAAAGAAAGGCACAATCAGCTACAAACTGAGCCCACATTGACAGAGGTTGGATCTAACAATACCAATCCACTGGATTTCTATCTATCTTGAAAATGTCTACTCCTGTCATTGAAATACAGCCCCAACAGCATTTACTATCATTCCTTTATAATTGATAAGAGTGAAAAGGCCTGTCCTGATTGTTTGAACAGATTATGCTCATTGTATACCAGATTTTGCGAACAGAGGTAATACACTGCTATGGCTCAGAGTTGGTGGCAACATCCTAATCTCACATGTCCAGAACAAACCTTCATATACTTGAAAAAGTATGGGCCTGCCATTTTTTACATATATCTGGGCTTAATATTCTGTGTTTTTTTTTAAATAGTTCCCAAAAATGCAGCTCTGCTTTGATCAAGGTCTCCAGATGTGCACAACACTGATGAACTCAGTATTGCTATACATGAATGCTGGAGCATGCCTATGAGTAAACATGATTTCCTCCCCGATCATATTCAGCAGTTATCTGAGAAGATCATACATAAAATCCTGAAATTCAATCAGAACCACTGGCTGCTGGGAGAGCAAATACTGACATGATCTATATTATACTTAAAGGCAGTCTCCACTCTCCAGTGCTTATGAATTTCATAAGCAAAGTGCATATTGGGGAGCCTCATCAGACCAGAACACTGGCAACAGGAAAGGGCTGAATTTCAGAGGATAATAATAATAATTTATTTCAGGGCATAATCATGCAAAATTTAATTGCACATTTGTTTCAATATGTGTTATGAACTTCTTAAAACTATAAATTAATAACTTAAACAAAGCAATTCAATGAAAAGAGTATTCAGTGAAAAAAACATTAATGCAATCTTATGATTAAAAGCCTGAATACATAGAAGTCAGGCCTTCAAAAGTGTAGGATTAAATTAAAAAAAATAGTTAACTCTAGTATAAATCTAGAGTGCAACAGATTCCCTTAAAACTTTTCCATTTTTATCCAACTTAAATATAGAACATTACCTTAATAGCTGTAATTTTCCTTGTAATTTCCCATGTAGTTTTCATATGAAATATTTTGAATTAGGAAATACTAAGCTAACTAACTGCAAATACTTAAATAGTTAGGACAAACAACAAGCTCAAAGTCCCTTGGAAAGTTTCATATTCCACTTTGTCTAACCTAGAGGTAAGGGGTAAAATTCTGGCCATACTGAAGTTAATGAGGGATTTACCATTGGCCCAACAGCACAAGGATTTCACCCAAAAGGTTTAACAAGGGTCATGCCTTAGATCACTCTGGCCTGAAAAGGATGAAACAGCTGTATATTGATAAGAATCTACCTTAGGTATGACTTCAGTTTAAATTTTTGGCCACAGCTGAAGTTCTTAGAGACTGAACTGAATCTGAACAGCTGATATCCTACCCTCTCACTTGCACTAATATCAGCCTAAAAGGTGTTTTATTTAAAGAATATTATAATATAGAATACACTCTGTATGGAAAACACAAATCCTGGAGAAATTTTATTATAATCAGACAGGCTTAGCACATGACATTGTAAACAGCTAAGAAATTTTCTTCACTTAACTATGTCTTTCTTTTGCACTGAGTCTCCTAAGGCTACTGTTAACATGTCACTAAGATCCCCAAAATGTCTGCATGCACCCCATAAATTTGGCAGCACAAGCAGCTGCTGCACATACTTGATGTATCAGGCAGCAGTCAGTGCATTAGACTAAACAGAAAGAAAGTAGTTCCCAGAATATATTTTGTTTCCGATCCTTTATTTATTTAAAATTCTAAACTAGCTTCTAGGGAGAGGTGTTTTCTTCTGCACTTATCAGATTTGTCTAACATGACAGCTGGAGAGGAAGTTCTGCAAAACTTCAACAACTTTTCTGAAGAAAAATACAAATAACCCAGAATACAGTAAAATTAGTGTTGGGCGAACCTTCAAATGGTTGAATGGTCAGATATGCATGCAAATTCACATGTGTATCCAGAAATAATCAGACCTTCCACATCTGAAACATTTGGCTGAACACTTCACAAGAACAATATCTTTCATGGTATTTCAGATCTTTCACTTCCAATCCAGGGAACAGAGAGGGAGGTAAAAATGAAAAACAATGAAAAAAATTAACCTAACATGTGAACCTCAAAAAAGGTTCACTGTGAGGCTAGAGAGTGAGGAGTATCATTTGAATCTAGCAGGTTCGCCCAGCCCTAAATCAAATGTACTTTTCTTACTGAATTCATGTTTGAAATAGAATGATAATGAATCATGTTTACGGTACACAGCACCTTTCATCCAGAAGGATCCCAAAGCGCTTTACAAACTTCAGAAAGAAGAATCACTTCACAAGCCAGTGAAATGCAATCATCTGTCAGGTGAAATGTGGTGACTGTTATCAGTGCAGAACACACTTTGTTTTCATACAGGAAATGAAGAATGCTGTAGCCAATTGAAACTATGGGGTGGGTGGGTGGGTGGAGGGAATGTCAGATAAGCAGAACGTAATTATACAAATTGAAATTTGGCCGGGGGTGGGAGGTGGGATTAAGGGGCCAATTCTTACAAAAAGTGCCATGGGATCTTTAACGACCATAAATGGTCAGGACCTCCATTTTAAGTCCCTGAGGATAAAAACATTAAAAAAACAATGAAAGATACCTTTGTTGAATACATTTCTGGACAATGATATGTGCCAATTATTCTTCTGTCCTGTAAGTTAATAAAATCAAGACCAGTTTCCTTAGAGATATGGTAGCTGTTATTTTTCAGTAAAAAAATTAATGCACTACAGGGTATTAATAGGATATGCATTTTTAATTACAGGTACAGGGCCCTCTGAGCCAATTACTAGCATAAGTGCATTCTGGCATTAGAGGTGCTCTTACTGCCTTGGCCCTGCCAGTTTAGGTAACAAATTGGTGATGTAAATGTATTTTTTCCAACTGGTCATTTTGACCCAGGAAAATATGATGATATGAAAAGAACCATAGAAATTATTTTGGGGGGAAGTGGGTGTACAAGCAGTTTCAAAAGGTGGTAGAAGAAGGTTAAAAAAATCTCTTGGTGCTGAATGGTTGTTCAACCATACAACAGGACTCTTATGGTGAACAACAGAGTTCAAACATAATGGAGAGATTCCCAGGGTTGGACAAGGAAAATGGGAAGATGATGAAAAAAAGAGCAGTATGTGCTATGAAATTAAAAGGTGAATTCAGAAGTGGTGCCTGGAGCACAGACAGCACACATGCAAGAGTTTTTATCACCACTCTAAAAAGAAGGATGGCAAAATAAATTGCATAAATGGTGTTTAGTAGGTCCAGGTCTATCTGAGAAAAGCTGACCCTGGAGCCTTAAAAGAGGGTGGCTGAACTTTTCTGATGGCCTCCCCAACAAAAGAAATACACAGAGAAAGAATTTTTAAATGTTACCCCTGTATATTCCTCCTGCTATACGAAAACTCCAAAATGATGGCTATCTAAAGGAACTCCTTTTATTCATTATCCAATGTACATCATCTTACATTTACAACTTCTACATTCATTCTTATGTGTATATAACTTTAAGAAGAGTCAATTCCAAAACCAATTATTCCTCTCTCTAGACACTGGTAGAGAATCAATGTCTTGGTTTTGGAGTATTATCTCCTGCTGTGTTGAACACTTATTCAGAAAATACATTTGTAATGGACAGCTCAGCAATACAAAACACACAGTATCATTGACATCTTTACTTTCCGGCATTCAAACAAAATTATTTTTAAATCAATATAATACACTATAGATAACTACTTGCAAACACTGACTGATCATTTTAAACACAGGGTAAAACACACAAAACATATAGGAAAGATATGAAGTCTGGTCTTTCTAACTGTGAAACCTGGTGAAACAAGAATAGGTGAGAACCGCATACACCTAATGCGCATTTATCTAGGTAAAATTTTCCCCTGCCCAAGCAAAATGGTCCACTCTGCCAGGACAGGAACAGTAAAATTACCTCATTTATTCAGAAATTTAAACTGCCGTATTGGGCCTCAGCATTTACGGATACTGTGAGCTGGCATACTAACTCAAAATCAGTTCACTAGATGGGAATTAAAGGGAGTATCCCTTGGAAAAACAAGAAATGCCAAAGGACATTTAAAAAAATCTCTCTAGACAGAAAGCTACTTAAATCTCATCCACAGGAACTGCATTGGTGAAAAGGAGTGTAGAAAGAAACACACTAGGGCTAAAGTCACCATATACACCCATTACTAATTTAACTCAAGAGAATATTAAAAAAAACCCAACCTTTATTAGTTTACAAATGGTAGTCCAACTACGCGTACTTGTTCTGGAGTGGTAAATGTACTAACACTAAATATATATGTACTCAAAAAGGCACGATCAATATTTCCACTATCTCCAAATATTAAACTGTGTCACTAAAAATCTGCATGTGCTTTTGTGCCCCCATGGAAGAAAAAGTGAGCTTTACTTGCAGCTGTTTATTGCTTGTCTTTACTGATGGTGCAACATTTGCCTCTGTCAGATCAATCTTCCTGATTGACTGAGCGGGTCTTCATGATGTGAAGACCTGCTCAGTTGACAGGGAATTTGATCCTTGAAGACCACCCTGGCAAGTAATACAGCACTGAGTCAACAGGAGGGAATTTCCCGTCAACTCAGTGCACTGAAGACACCGCAGTAAGTAGATGTTAAGGAGCCAAAGGGCGATACACAAACTATTTTGAGTAAGCTGCATATCTCCCTTCGACTGCTACTGAAACCCTGTCACGGTGTAAACAAGGGCTTAGAAAGAAACTTTACACTAAGCAAAGCTCTATTTGAAACACAGATCAGGTTCATACATTTTGTAGTTAACTTGGTGTAACAGGTGAACAAACATGGGGTGATTTATGATTTCAGTTAGTTTTGTTCAATTTCAGGCCAACATTGAAATGAAACTTTGCAGATTTAGTGAAGATTTCCTTCAGGTTCTTGGGTTTATTTAAACCCTAAAACTCCCAATGAAATTCAAGGAAGTTTAACTCAAACTTTTTTTTTTTTTTTGCCCTATGGAATTAAAAAGAAAGCTTTAATTGAAATAATATAAAAGGAAGCTTTTTACTAGAGCTGGCTGAACATTTTAAAATTTCAAAATATCAATGAAAAATTTCAGCAAAATTATGAAAATTTTGAGAAATTTAGGAGGTAGCAAAGATAGCGGATTTAGAATGAAATATCTTGATGAGTTCCAGTTAGCCTACCCATGACCGAGAAACCAGGAATCATAAAGCTCAGGTTTTTCACTCTGGGAGAATGTATCACGTACTGTATTCTAAGTATATTTACACAGGTTTAACGTTTGGAGGGAAGTCGTACAAAAATGCTTTTGTTGTGAAGGAAACGTTTTAATAATTCATTTTAAGCACAAGATTAACTGAATACAACATTATCCCAGATAATAAGAGAAAGGAATTTATTTCCTTTAAACAGAAATGAAGTGTACTAAGAGAACATAAGCTTTTGGGGTGTAAGTAACATTCCCCATGATGATTAGCTGTGTGATTTAGAATGTAGTTGAAGACAGAACCAAGTTGATGAACTAGAAGTATGTGAAAAACGTGTCATGTATGTTTTTTTGATCTCAAAGACATTTGAGACATTTCCTCAATACTGAAATGTTTTTGTATATAAGGCAATACTCTCACTGATGTGCCCTCAGTAGGATCTACAGGAGTGGACCCTAATATAAATTAAGCTTATCAAAACACCTCAATATCAGGAACACGCACCACAAGTCACTATAGAAAAAGAGACAAAAGGCTCATCTCCAAACATCTGAAACTCTCTATCGCAGCTATTCCTGAAAACCTAAGTATGCTGGAAATATTTGGTTATCACCACAACTGCTGGCAGCAATTTGACAAGACAGACAAAGTTAAAAGATCTTACACCCTTCATCTGAAAATAGCTGTGTTTTCTGATACAAAAGTTAGACAGCCAAAATAACACTGGTAAGTTTTGGCACATCTATCAGACAGACTCCTGTATTTTTCTTAAATGAAGTCAGGTGAAATAGATGAAGTCTTATGTAGCTAGCACTCAAGCACAAGGGGATATTTAATCAAATCTTGGAAGATAAACTGGGGAGACGATAGTGTGGCACAACATATTCACCTTCATTCAATATAACTGCTTGGATCCAGGTCTGACCTTAAGAATTTGGGTAGCATCAGAGTTGCAATTCTTTGGTGCTCAGCTCAAAGGGAGGTATAGGCACCACTGGCCACAAGAAGTAGTGGCAAAGATTGTGAATAAAACCTTGGATGAAATTTCTATTGACTTGAACAAGGGGAGGAATTCATTCATGATTATTATGGGGACCCGCAATGATCTGCTGTAAAGTCCTCTATCATAAAATCTGTTAGAATTAGAGCAACACTGTGTGTCTTATCTGTACTTGGATAACCTAGCTTTTGAGCATGTTTTGGGAAAATATGAGTGACAAGAACAGAATGAGGGGTTCTGCCGCAAGAGACAGAGGCATTTCTGAGCAAATTCTGCATGGATGTCTGAAATATTCAAGTACTTTATATATTTAGATTTATATGCACAATTGTTCTACAGTTGGTAAAAAAGGGAACACAGTTTTGCCCCTTTTTGCCATTTTCAGTGGGAAATTTATTTTTCTTTATTCAGATTAACTATGATATATATAGTGTATCATGTATGTAACTGGTCTGGCAATACCAGAAAATTCAAACTATCAATGAAAAATCGGGTAAGAAAAAAACATTCTTAGTAGAAATTATATTCCAACTATTTGCTCGGTCTGTTATGTGTGTGCATGTATATAATGCATATCTATAGATGACTATTTAAATTTGTGCATGCATCTATGCATGTGTGCATGTACAAACAGAGAGAACATGTGCAACATAGGACTCTTCTTTACAGCAACATCCTCTTTCCATGCATTTTAAGAACATATTGGGTTTAAACTCGGCAAATCAAACAGAGTTTTTGTGCCTCAGAAAAATCTGTATAATGACTAACTCTTTATTTGGCAACTGTCACCCTCAGTTATTATGTACAGTGGTATCACTATCTTACATTTTGAACTGACCAACCCCTGGGTTATTCAGGTCATCCTAAATGAGTGTTGATAAAATTTTTATGCTACACCACATTAAATGTTTGGTATGTAACATATGTTAAGCAAAAATCTGTTTTACAGGTTTGGACTTTTTTCTTTTTTTTTTTTTTTAATTTGACTGTGATTTTTCATTTGAAGCTCTCTAGCTGGAAAGCCATATGCTTTAGTAATTATGAGTCCGAGTCTATAAGGCTCACAGGTTGCCATCTTGGCATCTAATAATGATGTACAGTACCTTTTCTATCCTTCGAAGTTCTACGCTTTTATTGTCTGATACTTAGAACTTTATGGAGCAAGTAAAAAACTCCCATTTCCCAAGGTAACATTTCCTGTTTCTAGCTCTGCAGCAACTTGAATTAGCGGAAAAGTGACTAAGTGAACAGAAGATGAGTCAGAAACAATATTAAGATAACACTGCTCTGTGCCATCTTACCCTTTCTGCAATTTCCACCAGCGGACCCTTCAGGCAGCTGTAGCTGTGAGGCCCCTGGAAGCTACAGGCCAAAGACCTACAGTCCACTTTGAAGCCAGAGTCTGCATGGCAGTGTTGGGCTTGCTTGCAAGGCCTTGGGACTCATTCAATTTGAGAGTACACCCTGACATGTTTAGTGGGGGAGAGGACAGTTAAGTCACACTCCCTTTGCCTCCCTTCAGACTACATGCCAAGCAGTAACTGCCATGAAAAATCCTTAGTCACATCTAGATAGATTTCAAGGGCTGAGGAGAGAAGGGTGGTCAGGCCTTTTGTGTTTCAATATGGCAGGTCACCTAAATCGTCCATTAATGTATCTGTTTTTCCTACTTCAGATAGAGGCCGATTTCAGGATAACACATATAAACTTGGGAGGTAAGAACTAAAGGGACAAAAAGAGAAATAAAACAAAGAAAGAAACCCAACTCTTTCTTTTTCCTACTCTCGCTCTAGCCTGGTTTGACAATACTCTCAGGAACATGCTTTGTTTCTATCTCTGTCTGTATAAGGAATTCTGTGTGAGAAAAATAATCTTTGTAGCAGTGTCCAGGGAATGTGGGGGAACATTAAGTTTCTGGGTTAATGTAACTTCTATAGCACTGGAGTGCTTTTTTTTTTTTTTTACCATTTCCCATTTCATATAATGCAACTCCGGGGCAAGAACTGTCTTTCTGTTCTGCTTTTATGTAATACCTAGCACAATGGGATTTTGGTCTATGACCACAGCACCTAACTATTTAAATAATACAAATAATTTGCAGTAATAATACACATGCAGAATATGCATTATTCTATTATTCTGAATATTTATATATTGTGTATATACACACACACACACAGAGGTATGCATAATACATATGCGACACAACTATGTTGTAATATGACTATTAGTCCATTTATTTTTAGGCCATCTGAACTTTTCTACTCACTAATCTTGATCCTTTCTGCATGCAAAAAAAACCCAATGTCTACACAGAATACTGAAGTCTGACTGCACATTAAGGCTCTTCTGGGAATCAATATTTTCCATGCTAAAATCAACAAGAGTCTTGTGCCAGCTCAAAGACTATCAGATTTCTTCAGGCACAAGCTCTCCTGGGCTCTAATCCACTTTGTCAGATATCTGATGAAAGCTTATGCCTGAAGAAATCTGTCAGTCTTTAAGGAGCCCCAGGACTCTCATTGTTTTTGCTGTACACAGACTAAAATGGGCTACCCCTCTGAAAACTTTCTATACTGAAAATCCAAGGAGGTAAGGTAGCAATCATTTCCATTATTTTGGAAAAAAGAGAAATAAGTCTTAGTTGAGATCTGACACAGCAATTTTGTTTCTCAAATAGTGCTGAGGAGTTAACAGCTTCTTTCTAGAAGAACTTAAGGAACTGTCTAGTGAACTTAAAATGACAGACAAATTGTTAAACTGCTTTTTATCATCCCCCAGCACACAAGACACTGAAATATGGTTATTTGGTGTGAAAGAGGTGCAAAGGATGGATTAAAAATGTCTAATATCTCTCTCATCAAAACTGTATATCGGTAAATCACAATTATCCTAAATGTTGATGTTCTGCATTTTGGATTACCTGAAAAACATTTCCTCTCTAAAATTAAATGATAAAAAATAACCATAATAATAACCAAAACACAGTTATCTCCAAATCAGATAATCTAAAAGTTTCAGACACCACTGAGACATGAGGAGAATGAGTTTGTATGTGGTATTCTTATACATTCCAATGATTATAACATTAATGAGCCTTACTTCAGCCAATGACCTAAACATTGTTATACATGATGCCCTGAATGGTATGGTTTATTATATTGATTTTAAAGAGGTGCAAAATGCTTTTTCAAGGTTACAAAGCTGAAGTCTTTGGTAGGAGTAAGCAGAATCTAGCAGTATGGTTTCCAGTTTATTCCCTGTTGTAGTTAGGCAGAGGTTCCTCCTTCATGTTTTATTTGCAAGAAGCTCAATATGCCAAAAGTTCTTGCATTTGACTGTATTACTTGGATTTAAGTGTTTTGTTTGGCACAGTTTTGTCTGCAGCTACAAAATCAGAAATACAAATATAAAATGCATAAGAATTGTAAGAGCTAGTTTGTTAATCTAAGGTCAGGGCAGGATGACAGGTTCTTGGATGACATAGGCAGCCTGATTTGCCTTGAAGAAGGAGAGAATGCATGCACAGTGTTTGTACATATATTAAAGATGGCATTGTGAAGATCACAACCACAGACAGCAAATTCCACTTGGCCAACCTGACCTTTATTCTGATGTCAGTTGGAATTTCACTGTGGACTGTAGCGAGAAGTCACCTTCTGATCACTTCTGTGAAAGGCCACAAGCTAAGATTGGAATTTCCTCAACTTGCATTCATATCAAACTCCTAGATAATGCTAATGGGGTAGAAAGTTTGCTCTTTATTTTTGTTTCGTTTCGGTTTGCTTTGCTTTGTTTTCAGGTGTTCTTCCATGATGTGTGAATGGCAAATTTAGGATGAAGTATGTGGGGTCAATGCTGGGCTTTTCTGTTTATGGACCTTTTACTATCATTCTCCATTTCTATGACAGATTTCATAATCTGATTCAGCAAGGAGGATAGCTTCAGGCACAGCATCAAGAAAAACTGCTAATAGTGTTTTTGTAGTTGTATACGCAAAACAAAACATCTTTTTAAGGTAGTAAAAATATTTTAGTTGAAAATTTAGCAGTTGGAGTGCTGTAAGGGCTGAATGTCCCAGTAGCACAGGGTAAAGGGGCATTTGTGGTATAGCAGATTTTAAAGTGTACTTTTAAGGCCCTTGAAGTGATGCTGTAATAGAAAATTGTGCGGTTCAGTTCGACTGAAAGAGTGTGTTTGTTTTAAAGCTCCCCCCTACCCCCCGGCTCTGGCTATCCCACTGATGTTTGTGGGCCAGGTTTTGCTGTGCTTACTCATCTTGAATTGAATCTTACTCTATAAATGGCCCCAAAGATTTCAGTAGCATTGCATAGGGAATAAAGTACTGTTCAGTGTGAATAAGGATGGTAGACTCTGATCCCAGGGTAACCAGCCTTTGTCTCACTCTGTCTATACTGTAGTTCCTGCACTTTTCACATGTCCTTGCCATTCTCCATTCCTTCTCACTACAGCCTCCTTTCATCTAAAGTCAAAACCTTCTTCCATCTCATCTCTCTCCTTCCCTCATGTCTGCATTAAATTACCTTGGAATACAATTATTCCAATTTAATTCTCAGAGCAAGACCTTGAACCCCTCCTCTAACCTATTCTATGCTGTTCTGGTGGTTTAAAAGGGCCAGAAATCTGGCATCACACACCTGAAGATTCGTCCAGCAAAGTGTAGCCTCAAATGCTAAGACACTAGCACATTCAGTTCTATATCACTTAAATCATACTCTTCTCCTTATGCTAGCTCTGCGCTGCGACTCTCTGTGGGCAAGCATACGTGGAGACTTGCCATGCCATTCTGCAAGCCCTGCTTCCCTCCCTACTTGGCAGGGACAGTCCAAAGTGTGCACCGATTTTCTCCTCTTCCCTCACACCCAGCCCTATATTCCAGTGAGCCCTAGCATGGCTGCACAGGAAGAAGCATGCTAAAAGCATGCACAACTCTGTGTTAAGTAACAATAATATGCTTTGACTTTCAGTTGCATTGATTTTAGAAACCTACTGTAAAAGAGACTCCTGGTTGAAAAATCATTAATTGTTTTAAAAATACACAGGATATTAAAAAAGCTGTTGTGTCCAGATAAAATGTTTTCTAAACATGGAAATGTCAGCAGGGTCAGCTCACATTTAAAAACAAAATGTAGCTGAAAGAATCTATGTCAGTCTTACAAATGTTTTATAATTTAAGTAAATAGATGATGTTAGACTTCAAGATGAAAGGAAAACTTGTTTTATTAATGGAAACATTAAGATAAACCAGGACTTTGAGGACAGCATTAGCATTTGTGTACATTTGGTCATCACATGCTGCAGGTACACAAACCTGTGTCAATTAAAACAGCCCTGTGCTTTAAGCTATTTTGGGACTATGGGCTTTAAATATAAATAAATTGTATAAACTGTGAAGCAGCACAGTTGGTGACATATCAACATTGTAAAGTGTTTTGTACATTGAAAAAATAAAACTATTCTTCTGAGCTGACCTAGCAACTCTAATTTCAAATAAGCACTTTTTCAATAAATTTTACTATTTTGGCTTGAAACAATGTGGCTTCAGCATGTTAACAGACAAAACGCTGTGACTGAAAATAAAAGTTAAATATTTTACTTTAGAATTTGACTAAGTGCAGTGTGAGCAAACTACTTGAACAAGTGAAAAGGTATAGGACCAGATACTGAAAGTAAAAATAACTATATTAAGCACATATGGGGCTGGCTTCAGGCGGATACACACTTCACATGCCAGCGTCAGCTAGTCTGTGATGATGAAGGTACATTCACTCCTGGGGGAAGATAAGGAAAAACAGTGTTTTTACTTCAATGCTCAACTTGAGCTTTCTGTTAAACAAGAGACGCTTTGTAGAAACTGTAGCAGAAATATGCTGTGGTGGTACATCAGCCAGCTGCCTATTCCCCCATTTGTACTCAATGCTGTCTCATACTTTGAGATAGCATTTTGCCACTTTGCAGGTGAAAGGTACTTCCTATTGCTTTCTACCACCACAACCTCCCCCATTGGCAAGCCCCCTGAACACTACTTTCTGGAAGTAGAGGGCATAGCACAGGCTTGCAATTAACCTAGCATTTGTATTATATGCTTCACTGTGTCATCCATAAATTTATTGTGTTGTAGGGAAGAAGTTTTCTACTTTATCAAGAATTAGAAATAATGCTATTTGCCATTCAAATACTGTTGAAATGTTTGTTTCTATCTTCGTTATATATCCAGAGAAGCCACTAAAAGTGGTTGCCAGAGTCAAGCGGGATGGAGCGCCAACAAGAATGACTGTGAAGAAAACACTGACAATTCCAAAGGACATAAGGATGAAAGCACAGCATGGCAAGCCATAGCTTCTTGGATAAATTCAGGGCGAAAAAGAAGCAGTATTGGAAATACAAAGTTAAGAGATAAGCAGTTGGGATTAGACGTCCTCAACAGGCAAAGGAAGAAAAGCAGAGACAGTAGAAAATATGGCTTTTTAATAGGAACAGAACTGTAAGCTAGACAAATCCAAAATAAAATTTGTGAATATTGAAGTGATAATCATCAGCTAATATCTGTATTAGTTGTGGAGATCTAGAGTGGTCCCAGAAGAATGTAAGTGTGTCATCCTGGCTCCCTTTTGTTCCACTGTTAAAAATGCATATCAATCCCTTGCAAAGTAATGAAGGAAACAGGGAACAAAATTATAGTCATCTGAAGCAAAAGCATCATGGGGCAATATATGGGTTATGAACAAATCCTATCAGCCCAATTTCCTAGTCTCCTTTGATATAATTACAAAATTAGTAGTTGAAGGGAATGCAGTAGACGTTATGTCTGGATTTCAGAAAATGTACTTGATACAGAATCATATAGGAGTGGAGTCAACACAAGATGCCTTGGACAGCAATACAATCAAAATGGATCAAAACTGGCTATCTAACCATATACAGAGAGTAGTTAACTGGTAGTCCATCTAGTTGGGGAGAGATTTCCAGTGGGGTCCAAGGTTCGGAATTCAGTCCCATTTTGTTTAATATCTTTATAAAAGACCTGGAAGACAAAGTAAAGAATAAGCTACACAAGTCTGTCGATTCTACTAATTAGGGAACGCTGGGCAAAGCTAGAGGTAACATAGAGAAATGATACATCTGTGATTCTAAATGCAAAAGCATTTTACGAACTAAAAGCACAAACTAATAAATATGAGAATTTTCAACAACATAAAGGAAAGATAATACATTTTGTGGGAAAATTATATTAAGTATAAAATAATTCTAGATGTCCATACAAAATGGAAAGAAAGGTTTTAATGACCTTCATTAATGCTACTTTTAGGAGATAGAAGAGTTCACATCAGAAAATAAACTCCAGTATAATACTATGTTGGAGCATGTAAGTCGAAATATCTCTTTAAGGTGCAGAGAGATAATACTCCTGTTTTATTCATCTTTCCTACATCAACACTTGCAATACTCTGTATCATATTGGGCACCTCAATATAAAATGGATGTTAATAAACTGAAGGCACTACCAAGATGTCAAAGGTAGGAGGTGTGAGAATAGACTGGGAACATTAAATATACATGTATGTTGGAAAAGAGAAGTTGAGAAAATAATGTGTTAACTATTTGCAAATGATCGCAGTGTCCATGAGAAGAAGAAATGGGAACTGGTAAAAGTTGTCAGAGGAAGGCAAACCTGGAACTAGTAGTATGAAATTACTTATAAGGAACACAGTTCAACTTGATGGAAGAGTTAAAATATGGACCAAATTGCTGAGCTCAGCTGATGAAACTTCAAAATACAGGCAGGTGAGGACACACACCTGAAAAAATACAGGAAACACCTACATATTGCAGGAAGATGGGGCTTGATCATCTACATGGTCTTTCCAGCCTGAAACGGCTATAAAGTAAAATATATCTTGTCATATATGTTTGTAAACCAATCCATGGTTATATATTTTCAGAAAAATCTATTACGAAATTTTTCTTGTTCTTGTCTACTTTGTAAAACTCTCATTGAATTTATTAGTATAACTATACACTGCAAAAAACCAAAAAGGCGTTATTGTTATAGGATCCCCAAAACAAAGGAAGAAAAGACATAGCATTTCTGTGCTACCTGAAGACTGAGAGATAAAGAGATGCAAGGCATTCAGCATGAATACAGTATGAAATATAATTGAGGATATTAGATTTGACCACACTGTCATATGGTGGGATTCACTCAAATGGCATAAACCAGTGGTTAAGCCTTCTGATGCTCAGAGCCCACAAGCTCCACACAGATCCCAGGGGATTCCCAAGAGGTCACTGACACCAAGAATAGCCCTTGTGCCTTTTCATAGATTCTGGAAGATCCTGCTCCCTGGATATCAAGGAGCAAGTAGAGTCACGCTGCCAGTGTTCCTGCTTGGCCTAGAACACCTGCATGCAGAGGAACAGAGACCTACAGCACGACTGAGATCCCATGGGTCCTGCAGAACCTGCTGCCATAAGAGCAGGAATGGGTAACGTACTTTGTTAAAGGAGAGATAGGGTGGGCAAGGCAAGACAGCGGTAATTAGCAAGAAAACACATTAAAACTTTTAATATTTAAATTTAAATTAGGGATGGAAAGTGATTTGATGTCCATTATAACAGCAGTTAAAAGTATTTTTTTTAAAAAATGGCTTAAGTTGTTTTATTTTTAGTGGTAAAATTGTGCCTGACTTCTGTTTCTATGTATAATATACTGTAGTATATACTGTATTAATCAACTTTTTGTTTGTTGGTTTTTGTTTTTGGAAGCATAGAGGAATCTGTCTCTTTTCTGGATCTGAGGCTTTTGCAGTGGGAGTGGGATAAAAATGCATAGAACAATATGGGAGTGGGTATAGTGGGGCAGAATAGGAAGGAGATTTTAAAAAATTTAAAAAATCCCATTCAGGCTTTATAGGGGAGTTCAACAGTGCAAAAGGGAGATGAGTTCATTTTTCATTTTCTCCTGGGAGGATTTGAAAATGAAGGGGATGATGAGAATCCCCACTGGGGACAGGAAAGTTGTAGCAAAGTAAAATGTGAACCAGAAAATGTAGTTTGTGTTAAACCTCAAAGAAATATATTCCACACACGTTGGACCAATAGGTAGTTCTACAAAATAAAAATCAATCCACTAGTGAGTTTCAATATTGCCAGTGATCATGAATCCTCTTTCTAGGACACTTCTCTATTATGTTTGCAGTAATACAGCTGTATGACAATTTTAAAGTTTATGGGCCACATTTTCAGTAAGGATCCAGAACTTTTGAGTTTCCCCAGAGATGAGAGAGAGATTCTGGCTGTACTGAGCATCTCAGAATTTTCTTGGCAACAGCAAACGCTCAGCTATGCAAAGCTGGCAAAGCAAGCTCCTGCACCAACTTTGTCCCCTCCCAACCCAGAATAGGGGTGTTTTGGAAGAGGAAAGAGGGGATGAAGTTTTGCTTCACTCCACTCCATTCCATTAATCCCACCTGGTATAAATCAGAGCAGGACGTAAGGTGGTCAAGCCAGCTCTGAAGGTCAGGGTCAGCACATAAAAGTTTGGAATCAGGAATTTGTTACTGACTCCTTGACAGAAGCCTCCCCTTTCAGCATAGGAGAGAGTCTGATCCATACTGAGGTTACTTTACTCATTGAGATGCAAAGTTTACAATTGAGCCTCTCAGGATTTGATCCATATCAATGTGCTGTAAATTTCTGAATTTTCAGATTAACAGAATGAATTCAAATGGGTACAGTTTGTCACTGGATGAAGTTATTTAATTCTGTGGCCGGCTGCATGGATATACCGTATGGATAATTATACAGAGGACGGCACAAGGGAATCTCTGACCTACAAAGATAAACAGGGCAAACTGCACCCAATAGCTCTGCTGATATCACGTTAATTATGAGACTGAATCTTTTCATTGTCGTCAGTGCATTTTGAATTAGATCTTCTGAGAGCAAAATTAAGTAGGATGGTGATGACAGCACCCCAACATGTGCAGCTTTATTCACAGATTTTTGTGTGTTCTGTATACGCGATTTCCCTAGAACTCTAACAAGAAAAAAGCAATTTTGATTACTGTAAATTTACACAAAATACCCTGTTGCATTTTTGTAGGGCATAGTCCTGTTTGCTAAAGGAAAAACAGTTTAAAAAAGCAAAACAAAAAAGAAAAAGTGAAATCAAATTTTGTAATTTTTTTTCATTGGTCTAAATTCAATTGTATTATGAACACTGAAATGATAATGTATGAATGGGATGAATTATGAGAGTGTGACATCAAAATAAACACCAATCCTTATGTATTTGCCTTAATTCATTTGCATACTACAATCCTATTAGATAACAGCAGTTGTGCTATGGTCTTCTCACATTACAAGAAATAGAAGTTAAAAACAATTCTAGCTAGTATATGAAATATGAGTCATGAAATATAACCCTCCAGTTGAAAACATTAAGTAAAGAATGTATTTCAGGTGCCACTGGATAGTGGAGCTTTTGCTACCACTGGATAGTGGAGCTTTTGCTACCACAAGTAGAAACACATACCCTTCCACAGCCCTACACCCATACTTACTACATCAGTTTAAAAAATCTGGACTGATATTAAACATTCTGTCCCCAGAGCTGTGTGAAACTTCTCCATTTCCATCCATGCAAACTTTTCCCTCTGGTTTGCTCCCTCTGAGGTTCATGTTGAATTAAAGAAGTGAAAAATCCCTCAATCTAAAAGAAAAGCCAGCTGAAATTGCCATCTGGCTTCTAACTGAAAATTAAAACTCTGAGAAAAATCACAATGTTTGTTTTTGTGAATTTATACAAGATTTTTTTTTGCCTTTCCACCCTTAGCATGCTTTGGGGCTCCCCCCCCCGATTTTGCTTTATATGAAATTTTAGCAAAATGGCTACTTTGAATAATGGCCTCATTTTCATCATAAAAAGAGACTGTAGGCACTTGAAAAAAGCATATACCTTAGCAACTGCCCTCTCCCATCCAAATATGGGCCCACTTTTACAGTCATACACAGAGTGTCATTTTGCCAAAAATATTTTAGACACTCGTAATGGAAAATATGCAAAGCCAACAAGTTTCAATGGTTTCCTGAGAGAGAGAGCCCACCCCAATTTCCTTGAAAGGTTGCAAACCTATTTTGAGTTCTGGGGTTTGCTTTTTACTTCGGTTTCATACAGCTCTTTTAGCACATAAGCTTATAGCCATCATTTTGGATTTGCTCACTTAAGACCTCTAAGGAACAGGTTAAATCTTTGCAGTTTATTTCGAAGTATTCCTCCCTTCATTTGAGTGAGAACATATCTCTGAGCTCAGCCTGTTCTGAGCATGAGCTTTTTAAAAGAACATTTTAACAATCAGTTCCAGCTAGAGGGCAGTGTGCATTGCTGAGATAGCTAAGTTAAAAGCTTGGCAGAGCTAAGACATGCTTGTAATCCTATTTGATTTGTTCTACATAAGAAATTGTTTTTAAGCTCTGTTCGGAAGAAGTGAACTTGCTGTGGTCTCTATAGATGGCTAAAATATATCCCCCACTTCAATTTACCTTATTGACATCCATTCGCAACTTTTCATTATTGGCACTGGCAGCTTTTTCAGCTGCTTTCTTTTGACGCTGGGGTCCCCTGCCAAAGAAGATGTAGTTGACCAATGCGTATTCCAACAGGGCCATAAAAACGAAGACAAAGCACCCCATCAGATACATGTCAATGGCTTTCACATAGGGAATTTTGGGAAGAGTCTCTCGAAGATGGGTATTGATGGTTGTCATAGTGAGCACAGTTGTGATTCCTGGAAAAAGGAAGGCAGTTCCATTGATTATGTTCATGTTCTCTTTTATCATTATAACTCAATCTTTAAACACCAAACTGCAGGGAAGCTAGGAAGATATTTTTGTTCTTGGTAAAAGCAGTGTGGCGTTAGTGCAATTTATTACAGCTGTAACTGAATCAAGTCACACATGCAGTAATTTTGACTCGTGCAGATATGCTGACTCAAAGGTGGAGAGGCAGACTCCTCTAACTACCTTGGTTGTCAGCTGCCCGCAGAGAAGCTACTTGCCTCACTGTTTTCTTCTCGAATGTTCTTCCAACCTGTCCTTAGGCTTAAACTCCTAGAAAGAAATCTTGGCCTCACTGAACTCAATGGCAATTCCAACTGGATTCAATGGGACTGTGATGTCATCCATCAGACTAATTTAAGCAACTCTTCCTTACAGGCTGAAGTTCTCATTTCCATGGACGGAGAGGGTATCAGCAGGAGTGGGCTTGATTTGTGTTAATTTTTGGCAAGCACTGTTCATATTTATATTTGCAATTTGTGCTCAGATACCATGATAGTGGGCATAATATAAATAAACACACATGATTATTGATGAGATACATTCTTATTAAAATTTAGAGCCCTGCATTTTATAGTAATGGTTTTGCTGGTGGAATTTAAAGTAACAGTGAAGAGACGAAGCTCTCCACTTGGCAAAGGTAGAGCAAGGGTTCTCAATCCTTTCACCACTGCGACACAGCTGGAAGGGCTCCCAGCTGTGTGTGACAGATACACTGTGCCACTGCCACTTCTGCCGCTGCTGAAGAAATCTCCCCACAAAAGGGATTTTTCGGCAGCTGGAGGCATGACTGGCAGCCCGTGAGGCCATAAAAAAGCTGATTCTGCAGCAGCTCTCGCAGCTGCTGCAGTTTCAGCTCTTAAAAGGCCAGCTGTGTAAAATGAGCCTGCTGTCGCAGGTCTCCTCACGTTGTCAGGAGCAGGTTGATTTCACATGATGCACTCAGCCACTGTACTGCGACACACTTTTGTGTCATGACACAGTGGTTGAGAACTGCTGAGGTAGGGCTCAGTCAAATACACAGCCCAGCCACAATCATATGGACTTCACACATGAAAGAAAAGCAATTTATATTCCATGCTACAGTATTATAGGTCTGCTCTGGACTGTCATAAGAGGAAACAAGTAAAATATGTGCTATTTTTAGGCTAAAATCAAGTGCAATAAAAATTTGATTGAGACAATCAGTCTAATTCCAATTGCAATGATTATATAGTTAGCTAACTCAGACATGAAATCATTTTCAGTTTTTATTTAAATTGTGATGATTTGAATGTTGAATCTGAAAATACAAAGCTTAACAAGTAGGCAAGGAAACCTAACAGAGCTTTCTCTTTTTTTCCCCTCCCAAATCATGCACTATATAGTATGCCAGAAGCAAGAAAAAATATTCTACTAATACACACTGCATGAGAAGAGTAAAAATGCCTACCTAAAGCAACTCTTGCAGCTGAAGCATCATAATTAATCCAGAATGAAACCCAGGAGAGGATTGTGATCAGAATGGAAGGCATGTAGGTCTGCAGAATGAAGTAGCCAATGTTTCTCTTAAGTTTAAAGCTGAGAGACAGCCTTGGGTAGGCACCTAAAAATGGAATATTTAGGCAGGGCCATGAATTACTTTTGCATACTCTTAAAATTCTTTGCATCGTTTCACTTTCACACATTGTTTACCATGTTATAGATTCAGTGTGCACACAAAATTCCCTGAGCTTGGGGACAATCATCTGCAGATTTTAAAATGAGGTCTGTGTCCTTCAACAGTAGTTTTGTACCAAAGGTGTTTAGTCAGTAATACATATATTCACAACTGCTGCTAAGTAAAATCTCCTATAACCAGCCGAAATATATTTTGGAGTGCCAAACTGTGCAATCTTCACTCTTTGATAGTTTGCCACAGCAGGTGTTATGCAGCCTTTCCTTTCCAAACTACCACACATCACCACCACACACTAAAGAAAATTGCCAGTGTGCTACTCAGGATGGCTTAAAGTGACCCAAAGGTGTCAATGGCCTATACACACTGGAATTCCACTACTTTGAGGACTTCAGAGCATATAGTCTTTATATAACCCACAGAGATGAACTTCACCAAGAATGCGCAAGTGAATGCAACTTCTGTACTCAGTTAAACAGCCAAGAGCTGTGTCCATTACTTAGGAAACAGTCAAATAAACAGTAGGAGTTTGATTCTGCTATCTCTTACATTGGTGCCAATACACCATTTTTAATTAATTTAATTCTGATTTACATCAATATAGGAACATATCTAGATGCTGTGTTCCAAATGGATCCAACAGCCAGGATTTAGTCCCTCAAAAAATAAAGCAAGTCTCCTCCTTGGAGAGAACTTAAGCCATGAAAGAAATACAGACAAACAAGACTTGTTTCTTTGATAAAGAATAAATGGACACAAATCTGACATCAGAAATAACCATATTAAAAAAAATCAAACAGGGGAACACTTCAATCATTCTGATTACTCCACTTGTGATCTGTTAATAGCCACGCTCAGATGAATGAATAACAAATCAAAACTTCAAAGAGAAACTGCAAAATTGGAATTCCTATGTCAATTCCACATAGTGAACTCAGGGCTGAATAAAGACTATGGTTTCTTTTCCCATTACAAAGGGTAATTTTACTTCCCTTCCCTCTGCCTCCCTGCTAATTGCTGTACTCTGCTCTTTGAATCCTAACAATTGCTTTGATTTGCTGTGCCAGTCTGACCTGATTCTATGACTTGTACTCCCTTGCATTTATTTTGCTCCCATTCTGTCCCATCTTCAAGCACCTGATGGAGTGGGATTTTCTCCCATGAAAGCTCATGCAAAAATAAATTTGTTAGTCTTTAAGAGTGCCACAGGACTCCTTGTTGGTTCTGAAAAAAACTTAGCGATCAAAATGCAACATAAGACAACAAAGAGCATTGACACTGCTTTTATTTCCATAGCTCTAGTTGGCATTACATTCAGTCCTCAAGTGAGGAGCACATCTTTGTCAGTGCAATTCAGTGCCTTAAGGTGGAGTTAGAAAAGGAAGATACTAATGAGACTGATACACAAAGGTTCTAAAAGTCTTAAGAACCCAATCAACACAGAAAAAATATTAAACAGACAAACAAAACAAACAAACAAAAAAGCATATGCTGCCAATTTTGTTTCCTGTCTTTGGGCTACGTAGCAGCCTGCTGGCCCTGCTGAAAATCATTTCTTTGTTGGCAGAAGGAGAATTACAAATCCTGTTGAACGAGGATGAGAAGCTTGTGCAGCAGAAGACGAATTAACTTGCATAATACTTCCACAGCTTGGCACCAGAAACTGGGGGAAAAAGGTTATGCTGAAGAACTTAGCTAGCTGATGTGCAGAACAAGTTTCTTCAGCTTTCATGGACTAACTTACTCCACCAGCTTGACAATTTAATTTACTGGAGCAAGATGTAATATTAGAGATTAATCTTTTCTAACTAGAATGAAAGGTCATGAAAGTCAAACACACAGGAATTCTCCATGTCAATTCATCAGTGATGTTGTATACTATGGTATAGAAATAGAATTAAAATAGCTCATTTGCAAATTCAGCATTATTTCTCTAACATGTTAAATTTTCACTCAGATTAAGGACTGGACCCTTGCAACTAGTTTATTTCCAAAATTATTTTCAGTGAGTAAACAAAGTTCCCCTTAAACTCCCCCTTCTACAAACCTGTAGAGAAAACAACATTCTTGGTGATAAGTTTGTAGTCGACAATGGAGAATTGTGGCAGTTCAATCTTTGTCACTCCTGTGACTGCATTATCACCCCCACGCCAGTAAAATTCAATGTCGTCTGTTGTATAGCCATCTATAAAACAGGAGTAAAGAGTTATGACATGTAGTGCTTTTGATATCATGCACAGTTGTAAAGAACAGTTCAGTACATTCATTTGGGAACTTGGTGGAATTTTAATTGCATTTTTTAAAATAAAAATATAAATAATGTAACAGATGCGTATTCAGTGAGAATGTACAGTCTAGTTATAAATATGTGATTATTTCAAATGGCAATTTTAAAGCATTTATATTTTCCTTTTTCTTGATTCAGTCATATTACTTTAGTAAAAAAACAGCAAAAGGAAATTAGATTATAGAAGTACTTAGTACAGGTGAAGCACAGTATACATTGTGTTAAAAATTTACTAAATCCCACTTATCAGAAAACAGAACTTAATGATTTACATTATAATAAACTAATGTTGAATACAGAACCTTGAATTCTACATTCAAAACCTATTTTATTTAAATTAAACTGTAGACTCACACTTTTATTGCCCAGAATTTAAAAGTCAAACAAAAACAGACACCTTTGTAGTAGACATCATAAGAAATAAGTATGTGAGCCCCTCCCCTTCTGGCTGTACAGCAGAATATACATGGTCCGCAAAGCTGTGCACATGTGACATCTTCCATTTTGGCCAACACAACAAGGGGTCTACAGAAAGGAAACATGAGTCTCCAGATTCTACAGCAGAAGCTAAAGAAGCAAAATCTATAGCTTTGGGTGTACCAGACTCATATTCTCTGTATGTTGGACACGGGCATGGGGACAGCATATAACACAGGCAGAGAGCAAGACTGTATAACACACTAACTTTAAACAAACAGATGCAAAAGGAAGTACATGAACTAAGCATGAGGCTGGTCGTGTACTAAAAGCATAAGAAAATACATGTTTGTTAACTAGAAAGGATAATGAGGGTAGGAACAGAGATTTTAATCTGCAGTCTTCCAGGGTAACTTCATAAGAAAGCTTGATGAACAGTTCAGCATGACTATAAAATCTTACAATAGGTTAAAAAATAAAATGTTTTTCTGTTTTCTTCAACATGATTTCAAGGATAAGGGACACTCACAGAAAACTGGCAAAACACTACATGCGTCATGACTACTTGGAAACCATGAAGCAGTCTTCAAATCAGCCAAATACAGAATAGCAGCACTTAAAATTACAAAAATGTATAGGCCATCATCAAGTTATGAAGATGAGAACTCAGGAATACTTTAGCACATTAGAATGGCTAGGTTGAAAAGCCTGCTCAACATACAAAATTAGTTTTAAAGTACTCTCATAGTCCGTTTTTCTAAAGAGCTCTAATTGTTAGATTCAGCTTTCTCTGCTTTCATTTTACAACTTTAAGGGACTAACTGGAAGTTTAAAGCTCCTTGAGGGAAGCAGATGAAGGAAATATAATTATATCAGAAGTGAAAACTAAATCAGAACCCATTAAAGTTCCTCCTGATTTAAGTGCGCCATCTTCTCTCACTTTGGGTTCCATACTAGGAGGCAAAACAAACAGAGTCTGGCCATCTCCTTGTTCATTTTTCTGAAGTAGACTAACACGGCTACCCTTTTGATACTAGATGGTGCAGATCACCCTCAAACAGTCACCATGCAGGACTGAGCCCCTATATACTGGGACACAATTCTGCATGTAGAGGTTTCATGGTTTGTTAAATTAGGACAGAATATGGTCCAATATATTTTCAACTAATTTCTTAACTTTTATTCATATAACTAGCCTGATGTGTTCTGTTTAACTGCTTTTGTTTTATTCACTTTTCAAAATATGCATACATAACAATTAGCCTTAACCATAACAGAAATTGTAGGTCACTCACTATACACTTGTAAAAATGTGGCCATAAACACACATACTGGTGGATAAAAAAATAACACGAAAGCAGGATCAGGTCATCTTCCTCTAAGAATTCTGCAGAAACCTTGGAATGATATGGCTGAGATGTTAATAAAAATATCCAACTGATTACTAAAATCAGTTATGATACTCGAGATCTGAAGAATAGTAAAAGGGGCTGTGGTGATATGGGAAGTTACAGGATGCTGCTTACTTCAATATCAGCCAAACTAGTTGCAATAATTATTAGAAGTATCATTATAAAAAAGAAATGAACCATCATTGTTTCTGTAAAGAGGTTTCCCTAATCTACTAAGCTATGTCTACACTGGAGGAATCTTTAAAGTCGACCTAGTTAAGTCAAATTAAGGGTGTGCCTACACTGGATCTGGCCCTGCGGCACTTGCTGCAAGTGGCCGGCAGCTTGGAGCCAGCAGCTGCCACCACCGGCAGACAGCTCACAGCCTGATTTGGCCCTGAGCTGCTTGCGGCAAGCAGCTAGGAGCCAAAATCAGGCTCCGAGCTGCTTGCTGGTGGCAGCAGCTGCTGGCTTTGCACTACCTGCCACTTGAGGCAAGTGGCTCGGGGCCATATCAGGCCCCAGAGCTCGACTGTGCCCTGGGGCTGGACCTGGGCCCAGGTACTATCTCCTGCCTCTACATAGGTTGATTTAAGTCTTAAGTCAATCTTAAAGTGCAGGTGTTACTAAGTCAATTAAAATAACTGCTTCAGATGGCTTAATACAAGCCCATTTTGGACACGGAGTTCCTTAGGCTGACTTAAGGGAGGTTAAGTCAACCTAAGGCTCCACTGTAGACATACCCCTTAACAGTGGACAATGGCAAACCTTTTGATATATTGGTAGACTTTCAAAAGACCTTTCAAAAAGTTTACCAAAAGAGGCTCATAAGAAAATTCAGCAGTCATGGAGTCACAGGGAAATTACTATCATTGATCATTAAAGGCACCTGATTTTTCCCATCTCCAGTAAAGAATCAACCTGCAGCTCAAGTGTAGTGTCTGTGCTGCTCCAAGGTGGGAACCCCACTTAGCAAATGATAAGGAAGTTAAAATCATCAGGATATTGAGAGGTATCTTGCTACAACATTCTCCTGATCTTAGTCATAATTAAAACTTTACCTATCCATCAGTGATTGAACAGATTGTCCGCATCAAGGGATGACTTTTTGAGCTGAGGCTGAAAACATGCTTCTTTTAACATATTTAGCACTGACAAAAAGTCTCATCAGAAAATGGAGAAAAACTTTACGTTTTTGCAAAATTTTGTTTTTCCTCAAAAATTTGCAAAAAGTTGATCAAGTTCATGTTGGCAAACACTGCCAGTAAAGGACCGCTAGGATGGAAAAGGATAAACTGCTCAAGCTGCAGAATGACAATTTCTCCAAAATCTTCATTTCAATTGTATCTTGTCAAGGTCCAAGGAGCAGCTGTGTTAGTCTAGTTCAGCAAAAGAAGCACGGAGTCCTGTGGCACTTACAGACTCACACATTTATTTATCACATGAGCTTTCATGCTTTGAGGATGATGAAGTAGGATTTTCACCCACAAAAAGCTCATGCAATAAATAAATTTGTTAGTCTTTAAGTGCCACAGGACTCCTTGCTTCTCTTGTTTCATTTATAGACCATTTTCTCCTGTTACACTAGGTTTGCCAAAGTAGCTGAGTGTAGTTTGGATGGACAACTTTTATATGCCAAACTTATCTTCCTTTTTTCTGCCTGTGAACTAGACAGTGCTATCAATAAGAGCACAGTTGGCAATGTTCCTCATTAGCAAGCATCCACAGAGAATTTTTATAGAACAGATTCTTCATGGAAGGTCACTGTTTTTCAATATTTATAAATACAGTAAATATCTGCTATATAGTCTAAAATAATGCAAATCTGGGAAAGAGCCAAGCTCACTGCAATCTGTCGACAAAAACCTGATCAGATACATTCCAGCAATCATTCCAGAATGAGTCATACTGATTCTCCTTGGGTACCACAGTGGCCACAAAAACCAATGGTCAACATGCTTTTTGATGTTCATGACACACCTGCTTGCATCTTTTAAGACTAGAAACATTAGTATACTAAGAAAAAATATCTTCATAGAAAGCTACACAGTAGACTTCAAGACTTCAAAGCATTGATCAACAGTGCACTGTATTAGTACACAGGGATATTTTCCTATGTATAGCAAAGCATTATATCAAGTGAAGCTTCCATAGTTCAGCCTGGGCTGGAATTGTTCTATGATATTTGCTAGGAAAAAACAAAAACAAAACAGTCCTGTGGCACTTAAAGACTAAAAAAAATTATTTTCTGCATGAGCCTTTGTGGGAGAAAATCCCACTTCATCAGACGCTTTGAAGATGGTTAGCCTTTAAGAGCTACAGGACTCCTTGTTTTGTTTTATTTTATTTTATTTTTTTACTGAACTAGACTAACATGGATACCTCTTTGTATATTTGCTGGGTTATTCAAAGAAGCCAAATTGCATAATTACTCCAGAAATGGGAATTATTTTGTTCTGTGGGGAAAATAATGCATTTCACAGCTTAATTATACTTTCTTGAAAACTGCCTAATTACATAAGATCCTCCCTGCCTATTCCTCATTTCTTCAGTTAATCTTATTCTGTTTTCTCCACAGCCTGGAAATATTTAAAAGATAGATGCTTCAATGTGCAATACTTTACATGTTTCTTTCTAACTGAGATGGCCTGAAACTAGTAAATTATATTAACTACTGAACATGGTTAAGAAACACACAGGTAAGGCATACATGTCTTCCTTTGTGACATCTAGCTCTGTAATTGAGACCCCTGTATGTTCTCAATTAGTGAACTCTCATTTATGTGGAAATTCATGATAACTTTTTAAAAGAGTTTCCATTCTCTTTATATTCACCACTCCACAATATTACTCATGGTAAATATGACAACCCTACTGTTGTGACACCCTTATTACAGACCTTACAGTCAACTCTTCTCCTGCGGTGGACTTTTGGTGCTAATGCTTCACTATTAGGGTTAGTCCTTTGGTCTTCCAGTATCTGCATTTTACTGTACTCAGTGTATTTTACCTAAGTTTGTATGACAGATTCCCCCCCGCTCCAAAAGCAGTTATTTAAAGCTGACTCTATTAACAGCAAAATCTGTTGTCATTTCCTCCACTGCCATCTGGAAAGCACACTCTCTTTTCACACTAGGCAGCAGGTATGCCAGAATGAAGAGCAAATGGAGTAACTGCTGCCTAGCAAGGAGGGAAATTTATGACAAAAAATAAAAAAAAAATGGGACACTGGGTACTGAAAAGATGTTTCTACTCTATACAGAATCCTTAATTTCAAGTGCTGCAAGGGAATGTCTTTCATTCTCTCTTTCTAGAAAGATGCGGGAGAGGGAATAAGGTATGAGGTCTATGGACTGGATGGACATTATTAAAGACATGTTTTCTTTTTCCATGTTTCAGTGGAAACACAAATCTGCATGAATTTTTTCCTGAACAAAAATCCTTTATTCTATGTTCTCAGGTCTCTGATCATATTTCAAGGCCTAAAACAGTTTTACCAAATATGCCTGGAGATTCTGTAATGGATGAAGTCATCATGATGTCCTTTTCCTTCCCCATCCATAGTTTCTGCTCCAGGATAGAGGTGAAGTTTAATGAAAGAGAATGTTTTCTCATTTATCACCATATCTGTTAGATTTTTAGAATCTAATTTTCTGGTTTGGAAAGTAAGAAACAAAAATTCAGAAATGAGTAAACATGTCAGCAAGAATTGACAAAGAAAGGCAGTCGTATGCTATGAAAAACAAACACAGTGTCCTCTGAGTGGTTATGTAAAAGCATTTTATGTTTTATTGTACAGTGTACTTTTATTTATAGGAAAATTGGCAAAAAAAATCTGCTCACGTCACTTTCCAAATTACCATTTATTTATTTTCAACACTGAGCTCAGTATTCTGGGATATCTTCTTGGACCCCGCAGGATGAAACAAAAGCAAGTGACAGGAGAAAAAGAAATTACAATACTTTAGAATTATAAAGAGCACAGGAAAAGAAAAACAAAAACAGTTTATTAATGTCTGTAAACTACATGCTCTGTCCACATTTAAACATCAGGATAGTGATTTTTTCATTCAGGAAAACAGATTGAGGAAAGCAGTTTAAAAATCCTTAACCAAGCTTTTATGAAACATATCTGATCAGGTATTTTCTAAATCTCTCCTAATGGATATTTAACTATGTAGACCGTGGTTTTCAAACCATGAGTTGAGACCCATTACTAGGTCACAGAGCCTCAAATATTGGGTGGCAGCACACCCTGCTGTTGCCACCGCAAGTCTGGAATGTATTGCTTGAAGATGTATTTGCTGTGTCATGGGCAACAAATATTTTTTTCATCTGGGTCCTGAGGGGAAAAAAGTTAGAAAACCATTGGTGCATACCACCTGTATTGGTCTGTTAAACAGCTCCCTGTGTTCTCAATGAAAGTTCATAGGTACTGTGTCTTTTTGCAAATCTCACTACTTCATTTAGGTACCGTGAAAGGAGTGGAGCTTTTTTGAAAATCTTGCCACAAAAATCACAGCATATAATTCCAAAACATTCAACTTTGCCATGGTAAAGCTATGTACAACCTCCTCCTATATAAGGCATCAGAGAGCACTTATGCTGTAGGGAAGTTAAAATGGGGTTTTGATGTTGAATGAAGACGCCGTTAATATCCATCAATAACAGGAGAAAGAATTTTAGGAAATCTCTACAAGTATTCAGAACCCAATTGAAACAAATCTTTCCCCTGTCTAAGGAGAATGAATAACCCATTGATTTCACTTCAAAGAGGGGGAGAAAAGAATATTATGGGGGCAATTACAAATGAATGCCATTGTGTACGGCAGATAATCTGAGACAAACCTAATATCTATGAAACATCAGCCAGTAAAATGAATGGATGCATTCATTTCCCTGGTGGATGTTTTGCAGGTAATAGTTATAGGTCCAATTACCTGTGGACATAATACACAATATCAGCAGGCATTTATGCTTCAAGACATCTCTATTTGCTAGCTAAATGATTCAATGCCCAGCCAGTCTTAAAGAGTAATAGCAGTCTGAAAAGAATCATCTTACAACAATGATAAAGAAATCATAAAATGAATGAAAACTAGATCAGTATTTCTAAATTATCAGAACACTTATGGATCCTGCAGTATGTAAAGCACCATGACTAATACCTCATCATTCATTTTGTACAAGAAGGTTGCCAGCAGAAGGCACGGTCTATTTGATTTATAATGTAACATGACTGTAAGAGAGTTATTGTTCTACTGTATATTAGATACAGTCTAAGTGTGTTACTACGAATGACTGATTGCTCCCCCCCACGAAATCATTTATATATCATCAGAAGCACGATTCACTTCTCATTTAGAAAGTTTCATTTCGCGTTTCTGACATTTGTCACACATCAGCAGTCAACCAAATCAATACATTATTCCAGCAAGTACGGAGTCTGATTCAGAGAGGAGCTAAGCATTATTAGCTACCACCAACTCAGAGAGCAGTTTATGCTGGCTCAGTACCTCACAGGAAAGGGATGGAGGACTATGAAGTACTCTGAAAGAGGAAGGAAGCATATGCATTGTAGAGTAGGAGCCATTTACTTTTTGCAATTTAAAACAAACTGAAAAATTTAGGACTCTAATTAAAACATGCAAATACTATTGGTTAAGACTGAATATTTTTGCATTTTAAACAAGATGGGGTTAATATACAGAATGCATAAAAATAAAAACTGTTGCCAAAGCTTACCATGAGGAAGTATTTCTGTTTATAAGGCCAACAAAAGTTAAGACAGCCGAGCTGTTTGAGAGAGATGTGCATACAAACTCATTATATTACACATACTTCCAGATAAGGTGTATAAATGGAGAAAAATTGCAGGCTGTGGCTCATATATTAATATTTATATTATGGTAGTAATGCAGATAAGGTTCTCATTGTGTACAATACATATGTAATGAAGGGAAAATCCCCACCCCAAAGAGTTTATAATCACAGTAAAACAAGCATTCCCTCCCCCTCCCCCAAAAGAGTGAGAAGCCATTAGACCTATAACATAAAACCATGAGAGGTCTAATTCTGGCTGTCTCTCAGCTTCAACTTCAGTGAGGCACGCATTATCATGCTGATCCCCCCATCTGAAGAGCCACATTAACTGCAAAGCAGCGAAAGCCTACAGCAAGCCCTTTTCGGCTGCCCCCTGCTTAGGCCTGGCCCAAGTTCGAAGATGGAATAAACTGTCCCTCAAATTGGCATACGCTTTCGACAGTGATAGGCGTCAGCAAGCGTGGAGGCACAGCAGGGGCAGAAGAAGATCACCTACTTTCCCCTGTAGGTCTGAAGCTCCAAAATACAGACAGATTTGATGGTGCATGACCCTTCTTGTGCCCAAAGGCTTCTTCCTTTCGAATAGCGACATAAGTCGCATCAGAATTAGGCTGCCAATGGCTTTTGAATAAAACACTATTGACCACAGCCACTATTTTGCTCCATTACTGCAAAGAATAGCATAAGGAGGCATCTGATATAAATATGCTGGTAAATTTATATTATGGGGTAAAAGGATGTTTGTAACTGAGAACAGAAAGGTGTAGTTTATACACAGAAATTACATTTTAAAATAAAAAGAATCCATTGACCCATGAGGAGAGAAAGACTAAAAAACTATTTTAGGTCTCATATCCTGCATCTGTCAAACTAGATTTTCTTCAGCAAAGCAAGGATGCAATCATGAAGCAACAGCATCCCAAAACAATAAAATGGAGACATGAGATTACATACTAGGTTGAATGATTTCACTAATAATATACACAACTTTGTCAGAAGCTCTTGGGCTTAAGGCATATGAACCTATTCCAATACATGTATGGCTCTGTGAGAAGTCTAATTCACAATCTTAATGTTCCTTGGTCCTTTACCATGGAACAAATTGTGCATAGAAAAACGGTTTGGAAGATAATATTATATTTCTAGTACAGTTTATGGCTGGGACCTTAGTACACAGCTTACTGTACTTACCCCCTATTTTACACTTATCCTTACTTCTAAGAGCAACAATCTCCATTTCTATTTACAGAGTATCTGCGTACCCTACCTGCTTCAGGTGACTTCTTTACTGGTGCAGTGACTTATAATAAGCTACAAAGGTATTTCAAGGTTATTGTCACCATTTTACTGATGAAGACCTGACATGTCTGTGGATTGGTCATGGACTGTTTACTTGAACTATGATGTGTGACTGCCACCTAACATACCCTTTTATTAGGTTTGATCGTACACAACGTTGATACCACAGGAACCTGGGGAAATTTCTGTATGCAATTTACAAGGAGATAGAGGACAAAAATGTAGAAGTCAGTCAAAGCAGCAGTACTTTTTTCTTACCATTGTTGGTATCTATCATTTTTGACTACTATTCATGTGACCGATAATGGCTAAACCCCTTCACTGACTTTCCCATTACCTGGAAATCCCAGCCTCAACAGCTCCTGCCCTCCCATTATGCCTAGTCAAGCAGATGTGTTTCGTAACCTGTGTGTGAAAATGGGGATAATTGTGCTTCCCTACTTCTCAGGGGTGTTGTAAAATGAACTGCTGTATCAGAACTCAATTACTATTTACATTACTCTCTAGTTTAAGGATGCCTGACCTATTTTCAGTTGCTTTAACATTGACAGATGTTAACAGTTCAGACTGAAATGGTCTGCTCTGGTTAGCAGCACAAACCAATTTTTTTTTTTAACTCAGCCAAAACGGTTGAAATATTTGAAACAAAAAGGATAGAGAAACTCTATTGTTTTACATAGGTTAAAAAAGTTCTGAGAACACTTTGTCTGAAAAGCTCTCATAGCTCCATGCTCTTGGAGAAGGAACTTAACCTTTGGCAGAGGATGGCCTTCGTGTCACAGATGTGCCGTTTCAAGTCCCATGAAAATCCATGCAAATTTGACCAAGATAAATAAGCCTTTATAAATTTCCAATTTGCACACACTGAGTAGATATACTTAGATTTGCAGCACCAAAACGTCCCAAAGATTCCACCCACACTGAAGAAGCTCATGCGGGTCTATGTCACTGTGGGCCTGGCTGGGTCTAGGCACCTCAAGTGAGGGCAGTGAGACACTTTCTCCTGTGCTTTCAATGACTAGCCCATATCCCCACCTGGGCTCAGGCAGCCTGGAGAAAGAAGTTGACTAATATGAATGGGGAGGAGATAAAAGCTTGCTTTTTGGGGAGGGAAACAGGATGGGGACTGAGAGCCAGGGTGGGCTGGAACTGGGACTGGCTGGGCAAAGAGATTTAGTAGGGAAGTGAGGGTAGGGTAGGGTGGGAGAGAGAAGCTCTGCAACAGGTTGACCGTGGTTCTCAAACTGTTTGTACTGGTGTCCCTTTTCACACTGCTGAGTGTGAACAACCTTAGAAATTAAAACATCCTTATTATATTTAACACGCTATGTCAATGCTAAATGTATATCCTACTACTTAAATTTGTCTTAGGCCCTGGTGGGATTTCTCCACTCCCTCTTTGCCTTAACCCTTACTTATACTCCCTCGCTTGGCACCTAGCCTGTGCCCCTCCTTCCTGCACACCTGGCCCTGCAGTGTGCACCCTTCTGCACCCACATGGGCAAAGAGACTTGAGCACACAGCCCGGCCAGTATTGAATGCTGCTCTTCTGTGCACTTCTAAGGGGCCATGACGGGATGGAACAAGGCACAAAGTCAGGGCTCCGTGCATCCAGGTCATTGCATAAGGAGATGGCAGAGAGAAGCAGCTCTTGATGCTCAACTCAGGTGGGGAAGTAAACTCAGAGAGCCCTGCTGTCGCGCCTCGCTTCCCCAGCACCACGCTTTCCCAGGAGGGCGTGAAGGAACATTGAAGATGTGGAGTTAGCAACATCTGTGTGTTACCACTTTCCCCCATGTTCCTCCGCTGGGAGGAAGCAGGGAAGTTCGTAGCCCCATTTCTGGGCGGGGTGGCTTCACAACTCACAACCCCAACAGAACCATTGCAACCCTCACCTTTGGAGCCAATGGCTTAAGACAAGAACACTGGTACAGTGAGCCCAGGAGTTAAATGGTGGGGAGATAGGGATTGGGAGCAAGGATGTGAGGGGAAAATGACACTAGGTGCACAGATAACCTAAATTCTGGAATTTCCTAACTTCTGAGTACTTGACTTTGCAAACTTAATAATGTTTTTTTAACAGTTTTTTGAGTGTAACCAATTGGAAGTGAAAGGAGCGGGTCTGCCATCGTCTTTGGATAGTGCAGCAGCAGGGCCAGCACAAAAAGCCCTGGCAGCCAGAACGCAGGGCCTGAAGCTCTCAGACTAGGACGGTGGGTCCAAGAACCAACCATAGTCCTGGAGAGCTGCAAGGGACACAATAGCTTCAAAAACCATTCTGAAATTTACTAAGTTACAAATTTGCTAGGTTATGAAGTGACTATTTTGAGAGTTATTTATGCTATAAGTACCTTTAAATGCATTTAAATACATCTAATAAGTACAGAATTTTTAAGAACTTAAGACGTACATAGTATGTAGTCTAAGTGCATAAACCATTTTAAACTACATACATGGAAATGTACTTCAGGCCAAGACAAGAGTTGTCACTGTAAGAGTTTTTGGGGTGTGTGCGTGTGAGCATGGGGGGGATTTAGTGCAAATATACTTACATGCATTTGAACACTCACACATGCATTCACATAGACTCAGAAATAGTCTTTAAGTCACTTGGTAGCCTCAGATCCCTGATGACATATTTCCATTCCTTTCTCCTATTTCTAGCCCACGTACACTACCCTTCCAGATCATTTTCTTCAAGTGGCAAGGGACCCAGGATTCCCCCCAATGAGGCTAGTATTAACTGCATCAGGAACATCCCTGAATTGGTTCTTTTTGTGAAAGTGCTGATGTCAAGGCATCATCTTAACACAACAGACTGGCAGCGAGTTCACAGATATAACTAATAGAATTTTATTCTTTTCTTTCAGGAACTGTATCCGTCCTTTCTTGAAAAGGAATTCAGTTTTCCTCCTATTCATTATATTTTCCCGCTACAATCAACAGTGAAATGCACACAAAAATATCACATTAAATAGAGTTTTCATTTTGAAGAATTCATAAAACAAATTGGTTTACATTACTAAACTACACTATAGTGTCAGACGACATTTAATTCCATATTAATCCTAAAACCTCTACAACAGGGGTGTCAAACTCATTCAATCTGGGGGGCCACACTGGAAGGCAGGACACCTGTCGCGGGCCATGTGGCCGCACAGGTTCCCCATCCCTTTCCCCCTCCATGTTCAGAGCAGCATGGGCTCCCCTTTCCTCTCCCCACCTCCAACCCAGCAGGCTCTCCACACCTTCTCTTTCCCTTTCCCCGTTAACTCCCCTGCCCCACACTGGCTCCCAGACCCCATCCTCGTCCCTCCCCTTCCCCTTCTACTCTCTCCTGTTGGCAGACAAAAAAAAAAAATCAGTCTTTGTTACAGGCAGCCAGGCTGGGCTCCTGCCTCTCCCCCTCCTGGCCCACCCATTGTCAGTCATTCAAAATGCTGGACTTTGGTTGGCTCAGTCCCAGCTGGCCTCTGATTGCCTTATTCCCACATGGACCCCAGCCACTTTTTCCTTTTTTATCTGTGATTTGTTCAATGCGCTGTCAATCAAACTAGCATCTTGACTGACTGACTGTGAATCGTTGGGTGGGGGGCAGTGCGGTGGCTCTCCTAAGTTGTCCTGACCTGCTGTGACTGAGACTGATTGGTTGGCAGACCACAGCAGAGCTGAACAGGGATTACTTCCGGTCCTTCCTTTGCTCCCTTGTGCTGTGGCTTGGATCAGGTGAGTCAGTAAGTCAGAAGCACGTCCTGCTGTGCCAGGAGCCTGTCTCTGGAGTCCACTGCTGCAGACAGCTTCCAGGGACAGCCCAGGCAGCTGCTCCGCAGGCCAGATCAGTGCCCTTGGTGGGCCTGATCTGGCCTGCAAGCCTTGGATTTGATGCCCCTGCTCTACAAAAATTCTTTAGAAGTATACATTTGATTGTGCCAAACACATGAGGCCAAACTAGTGTCCTAATTGTTAAACTTCTTTAAATCTGAGGAACACCTAAATCAGACAAGAAGATTGTTTCCACATTTTGATTACTCTTTCATAGCAACATATTCAGTTTCAATAATATTATACTTTAAAATAGCACCTCTGTTATGGACACTTTGGGAATGGAGGTTATTTTTAACTCTGAAATGTTTGAAATGCTGAACAAAACTTTATAATTGCTCTTTCAAAAGTTTACAACTGAACATTAACTTAACACAGTTCTGAAACACTATCATGCAGAAGAAAATTCTGTTTTTGCTTTTTTTTAGTAGCTAGTGTTTAAGATAGTACTGTGGTGAAGGATGCGGAAAAGGCTGAAGTGCTCAATGTTTTTTTTTTTTACTTCAGTTTTCACAGGGAGGGCCAGCTCCTAGCCCACTGCACTGGGTATGGCAGATTGGAGAGAAAAAGAGAGGCCCTTGGCAACAGAAGGTCAGGTTAGGGACTACTTACAGAAGCTGGATGGGCACAAGTCCACGGGGCTGGACAAACTGCACCCGAGGGTGCTGAGGGAGGTGGCCAATGAGATAGCAGTACCACTGGCCATTATCTTTGAAAACTCATGGCGAATGGGGGAGGTGTCAGAGGACTGGAAAAAAGTAAATGCAGTACCTATCTTCAAGAAAGGGAGAAAAGAGGATCTGGGGAATTCCAAACCTGTCAGCCTCACCTCAATCCCTGGAAAAATCATGGAGCAGGCTCTCAAAGAATCCATCCTGAAACACTTGGACGAAAATAGAGTGATCAGGAGCAGTCAGCATGGATTCACTAAAGGCAAATCATGCCTGACCATCATGATTGCCTTCTATGATGAAATGACTGGATTTGTGGATGCAGGAAGAGCCGCTGATGTGATATACCTCAGTTTCAGCAAGGCTTTTGATATGGTTTCCCACAGCATTCTCATTAGCAATTTTAGGAAGTATGGGTTGGATATGTGGACAGTAAGGTGGATAGAGAACCGGCTAGATCAATGATTTCAGTGTGTAGGAATCAATGGCTCCATGTCTAGTTGGCAACCAGTAACGAGTTGTATGCCTGAGGGACTGGTCCTGGGGCCAGTTCTCTTCAACATTTTCATTAATGATTTGGATTATGGATAGACTGCACACTCAGTAAATCTGTGGATGACACCAAGCTGAGGCAAACGGTAGATATGCTGGAGGGCAGGGACAGGATTCAGGGAGACCTAGGCACTTGGGACGGAAAAACCCCATGCACTGCTACAGACTGGGGAGCAATCAGCTAAGTAGCAGCACTGGAGAAAAGGACCTGGGAGTCATGGTGGATGGGAAGCTAGATATGAGTCAGCAGTGTGCTCTTGCTGCCAAAAAGGCCAATGGCATACTGGGCTGCATCAGAAGAAGAACTGCCAGCAGATCAAGGGATATGATCATTCCCCTCTATTCAGCACTGGTGAGGCCACCTCTGGAATACTGTGTCCAGTTCTGGGCTCCCCACTACAAAAAGGACAGGGACAAACCAGAAAGAGTCCAGCAGAGGGCAACAAAAATGATCAAGGGGTTAGAGCACAAGACCTATGAAGAAAGATTGAAGGAACTAGGCTTATTTAGCCTGCAGAAGAGAAGACTGAGGGGGAATTTGATAGCAACCTTCAACGGCTTGAAGGGATGCTCCAAGGAGGATGGAGCTTGGTTGTTCTCAGTAGCAACAGAGGACAGAATAAGGAACAATGGTTTCAAGTTGCAGCTGGGGAGGCAAAGGTTGGACATTAGGAAAAACTTTCTTACTAGGAGGGTGGTGAAGCATTTGGGTTACCTAGGGAGGTGGTAGAATCTCCATCTTTGGAGATATCTAAGGCTTGGTTAGACAAAATCCTGGCTGCGAGATGATTTAGTGAGAGTGGTCCTGCTTTTTTTTTTTTTTTTTTTTTTTAGGGGGCTGGACTAGATGACCTCATGAGGTCCCTTCTAACTGTATGATTATATGATACTGTGTTTCTTTCTCTTCTCTCTGTAGTTTGCCTGATTGCATATTTCTGGTTCAAAATGATGTGTAAAGTGAATAGTCAGTTTGTAGCTCTGGTGTTCATAACACTGAGTTTCTACTCAATGTGGACTACAAGGATGCTAAATAACTTAGTATGAAACACTGCAGTATTCTCTTATATCACAGTTCAAGCATCTAAGTAGGTATGGAGGTAAGTGTATGTTTAGTACTCTTAGGAGACCTTTAAAATAATGAAGGGGAACTGCAGTAGCAAACTTTGGGGTTGTTATATCTCTCTGTTACAGTGAATGATATTTAGATGGTAATGACAATTTACTGTTTAAATTTGAATCTATCAGTTGCAAGCAATCAGTGAAGATTTAATATAGCACCAGCAAATCTCTAATTCTTATGTGTACATGATCTTTTCTGTATGTATTTCAGCATTGATTGAATCAACTTTGCTAAAAAACTCAATTTTTAAAAGACATGCAATCAAATACAAGCAGTTTCTAAACAATACCTAAATATACACTCACAAAACAAAAGCCAATTTGTTCTTTTTATGTCAGTGGCCAATAGGCTACCACACAGAATGCTGATTAAGTTCCAAAGCACAAGAAATGTCACTGCATCATTCACAACTGTCTTCCAGAGTCAGGTAAAAAAAAAGTGAAAATGGAAGGAATAAGTATTTTCTTCGACACCTACAAGTGTTGCGAAACTTACTTAAATGAAAACAACATGTTTTGCTCATCTTAGCAGGATTAAGGTTCAAGAGAAATAAAATAAAATAAATGATGAAGTGCACTAAATGAAACTATTAATCTAAGGACAAGGTCACTGTTATACCCAACAGATAGGAAGGACAGCAACACCTTACCGCTATACAAATCCAAATTTCAGAGTGGAGAAGACAGCCTCAAAGTCAGAAATTGGCAGTGAAAATGAATGCCCCACTAGCTGGATATAGAAATATGACACTTGGGGTTTCACAGAAACCAAGCAGATCTTTGGATTATCAGCATCTGGCCAGCAACCAATTCATCAAGAACAGCAATATCATTCCAATTTCAACAACTGATGACAAGATTTAGAACAAAAGTAAATTTATTTACAATGTATTACAATCTCTGCTATTTTCATACATTCTAGGGGACAAAATCATCTCCTCAAACTGAATTTTTCATATTTATAAACCACTTTTTCTTTAGTAGGACCCAAGATTCTTTCCACTTCTTTCAGAATTATCACTATCTCATGGTGCTCCATTAACTATAAGGAGAAAGTCAACATTTTCCATAGAAATTAAGTGTTGTTGTGGGCATGCTGGGATATTTGAGAGAACAGGTGGGTGAGTTAATATCTCTTACTGGACCACCATCTTTTGGTAAGAGGGAAGCTTTTGAGATACACAGAGAAGAGCAGCTCCATACAGCTTGAAAATACATCTCTCTCAATAACAGGAAGTGGTCCAGTAAAAGATATTACCTCACCCACCTTGTCTCATAGACTTTATATGGAGACATCAGAAGCATAAACCTAGATGATGCATAAAGAATGCAAGACATTTGAAAACTAATAAGATTGAAAAATTTCCTTAATTCAATATGTTCAGGCACCACACCTAGTTTAAGAAACCTAGCTTATTAAAATCTTTCCTTATTATTTCCAAGTTATGCATAGTCATTTTTGCCACCTTTTTAAACAGTAATTACTCTGTATCAGGACTTACAGTAGCATTCTCTCCTTGAAATACTACAACTGAAAAGAATTTTCAAATAATACTCGAGTTAGAAAGAAGCTTATATGTTTATGATTGATTCGAAAAGCCTATAAATTATCTTTTCACTCCGACCTCTGCTCCCCCTCACCAGACCCTGAATCTTCAACATACTAGGTGCACCAGACACATTCTCATACCATGTGGAGTATGTGACAAACAGTATGATACATCAGATTCCAATTTTTCATCTGAGCATAACTCTGTGAATGAATCATTCATTTCTTAAGGATTAACCGGGTCATTATAGCAAATCCTCCCTTAAACTGGTGGACATGTGTTTTGTTTTGTTTTTTTTGACTAACATTTCCCAGGATTTGTGTTGCACTCTGTTCACCTGCTTCTTAACGGATTGCATAACCTAACCTAACCTAACATGTACAGCATAAAATCAGTTCTTTTTCCTTTCAGGATCTGTAGCTTGCTTTTCTGTACCTCCAGATTCACCAAGCCACAATGACTGGATGCAATCATCAGCACTAGCAAGTCAGCATCATCAATGGGAAGTAGACTGCAGCTGAGTCCTGAGAAGTAGGTGGACACAAACAGGCATTCAAACTTGTGAAAATCCATAGGTACCTGAGGTGGTAAGTTCAACCTTGCTGATCAGTGAAGGGAAACACTGCCAGTGCTGCCTAGTGATTGGGTAGGTGACAGTAGGAGGTTGACTTTCTCCTGGGCATTCCCCTTCTCCTTTACAGCTCTGCCCTGCAGTCTGTCATTTCAGCATACACCTACACAGCAAAGAGAAGCCCACAGTGGGATTTTCTCCCACAAAAGCTCATGCAGTAAATAAGTTAGTCTTTAAAAGTGACACAGGACTCCTTGTCCATTTTGCTGAACTAGACTAACATAACTACCCCTTTGGAACTTGTCAGCTATCTCATTGTGACTTTCAATCAAGTAGTTCACAGTATAATTATTCAGATTTCTATCCACAATACATTCTGTCAGTGCAAACTGGATTTCAACTAGACTTCTGAAACATTTTCCCTGAAAACATCTAGAGCCAGAACTAGGTTCTATAACTGAAATTTATTACACAGAAAATTGATGTCCAAGCAAATATAAGCCCTGCAAGTGAAGAGAGGCTAAATTATAAACAACTTTTCCACTCACATAAAAGAATTTGATTTTGAATCAATATGTTGGATACTGCTCCCCGTTACCACACTTAAAATTTTCTAATGTGATCATTAAAAGCACTATTGAAGAGTCGTATGAGGGAAGGAGGACAATATGATCCTTAACTCAAATCCTGTTTCTACATAAAAATATTAGTTCTTGATGTTTAGGTTCTCTGTGACCCCAACAATAGCACAGAGTTCTAATGGAGTTGTAAATTAAAAAATTAAATGAAAAAACGAACATCTGCCAACCTTAATGTATTAGTAGCAAAACTGCATTACTACTCCATTTTGCTTAATTATTCCATAGCTATATTAAAAATCCAAAGCCACAAGGAGAATCTCTAGAAGGCAGCTCTGCTGTTTGGTGTTCATGCCATTTGTTCAATTCAGGAGAATATTATTCATTAAGATCTGTTCACTTGCAACTACTTGTGCGGCAACATTATGACAAATTACCTCACCGTTACCTGCTGCATTCTGGGCACTGTAATTTCTTAAAAGACTCTAATGACTTTAAAGAGTACATTTGATTACGGAGGAATGTTGTTCTATGCTACTCTTGGGGAAAAAGAAGACCCTGCAAAAACCATTAACAGAAGCTTTAAATAGATATAAGCAACCTCTTAGCCACTTTGTACATGGCTCAGAGTAAAGCTTGTTTCTGGACTCTTAAATATGAGTTTCTAGAAATTAGTTTCTTTAATAATGAGCACCTAATAATAAAAAAAATATGTTAAAATGTTGTATAGTTGCAAACTTTCTTTGGGCTAGGCTTTTCCTGGATAATTCCTGTCTTTTCATAATGTGGTCAAGGAGAATTATTGATACTCAAGCGTGTAAAATTGGATGCAGCTATTTTAATTAGATGCATTAGTCATCTTCATGTTGGGACTACACCAATGTTTCTTCAAAAGCTACAGTAGAACTGTGAACTTCTTAGCAGTCTTTATGCAAGTTGGTTGGTTCTGAATTTTGAGTGATCACTAGATTGTTTGCTGATTTCTCAAATTCTTCTACCTGGTTTTCCTGCTCAAAGTCAAGGCCTGGAAAATCTGTGGCTATACCAGAAAAGAACATTCAGCTTAGCAGCCAGAAGCCCAGATGCTTTGCTAGGATACTGAAGCAATAAAGAATAAATTTCTACATCCTTCTAAAGATTCAGCTCAGCGAAATAGAGGAACACAAAAGAACTAGTACTGTTTGGGAGACACAAGCATATCATATGTTTAGTCTCATGAATGGTGCAGGCAGGGAACTGGAAGGAAGATTGCCACACTAAGAAGCAGATAAGGCAACACAAAATTAAGGAGGAGAGCAGTACTGACTAGCTGGTTGCTTCTTCAACTCTACATACTAAGCAACCCTAGTTTTCTCTGAATAGGAGCTCTTATGCCTACTGTCAGGAGCCACTTTTCTCTCAAACCCCTGGCAGCAGCAATCTCCTCACACATTGCTCTCTTTTGGTGGAGAAAGCAGCTTTCAGTGGCCCTTCTTGAATTCCCAACATGTAAACATGAGATTTTAAAGGCAAGCTGCCAATGAGAGCTTCATGCAACGGTTCTTTGGGCTTCAAACATTCATGTTTAGGTTGGCTTTCAGTTGCCATGAAACAAATTTTTAAAATAGTGTTCAGAGCCTCTTTTAAATTTAACATCCCCTTGGCTTAGCGTACACTTTCCCATCCTAGATGGTCCAATCATGCTCTTCCCAGATTTTCCTTGTATGATACGGTACCCAAGTCGGACACTATCATCTTCACAATCCAGAAAGCAAGCAATGGCAACTTCCTCATGTGTACAGAAGCCTTGAGAATGAATTTCTGACAGTGTTCACCAAAGAGGTAATTCCTGGCATCTGCAACTATATCTGTTATTGAGGTAACTGCCATAAAGCCCCAGTGATACCAAGTTTTTAAGGAGCTGCATTCTGCCAGTAGATTTTTCACTTATTCATGCGACTTTTTATTTCCATTTTCTTTCAGTTCTAGTAGCATAATTATGTCAATATGCAAATATGTATTATATAAAGTTGCTGTGGGCGGGAAAAGCAGGATATCTGTATGTAAATATTCATTAAAAGAGCCCCAAAACAACATTTTAACATACATGAAAGGTAATCAGTCTCAAATATAAGAGTTAAGCCACTAAATCTTTATGCTGAGAACCCCATGCGGATTTCATCTCACTTACGTTTTCCAAATAGATGCCCTTTTTAAAAAAGCCATACACCAAAAGCTAAACACATGAATAATAAAATAATGTACAATACACAATGCAGCAATGAAACCACTATTAACATTTTATAATCACTATTTTCAGGATGACACGTGTGCACAGTTTCACTAATGAAAAGACCGATTAAGATGCAAATTCTGTTCCAAATTTAAAAAACCCCCAACAAAACAAAACAAAAAAAAAATCCCCAAATCCCCCAACTAGCTCACCTATTTTTTTCTAGGAAGATTATACAGTGAATCTGCAGACTCACTTCGAACCTCACCCTTCCCTCTGTTCCTTTCTAATGCCCAGGACCTCTTATAGCAGCAAATCTCTCCTCCACCATAACCAAGACATAACCCTGTAATTATCTATTAGATCATACCACCAACTATGTTATAATTATCAGTTTCTACTCCACTCGGACTAGAAAATGGTACTTTCTACTTGTCTGTCAAATTCATCAACCAGAACAGTGAATATCTCCAGAAATGGATTAGGGAATATCAGGCTTTGTTAGGGTTTGCCTACATCACTGGTTCCACATCTGTGGCCTGCAGGGCTTTCAAAGTTGCCCATGATTCCCCTCCCACTGGTCGCAGAAAGGAACCACTCCCAACGAACCCAGGTGGGGTACATAGGGCTGCAGGACATGTGTGGTTTCCCTGCCGCAACCAGAAGGATCAGAGATCAGGAAGTAGGCAACTTTCTTGCTGAACTCCTTCCCCCTGACATCATGGGGTGGGGGGTCTGCCCTTCTCGCAGAGACTGGTGGCCCTTTGGGGCTGTAAAAATATCTGTGGCGCTTGAGAAAAAAGGTTGGGAACCACTCTTCAAAGAAAAAGTGCAGCTCATGGAAGAGCTGGCAGGGAAGGGCAACATGGTCAGGGACAGCAGAGAAGCGGTGGCATGGTCGGGGCTGGGAGGGAAGCCACGGTACCGTTTTCGGGGCTGTGGGGGAAGCCATGGCATTGTCAGGGTTGGGGGGCAGAACAAGCACGGCATGGTCGGGGAGAGCAGAGAAGCAGCATCAAGGTAAGAGACTGCAGGGAAGCGGTAATGCGGTGGAAGCGTGGCCCGTTTACATTTTCTCATAGGCCCTAATGAAGCTTACTCCTTTGTTAAAATTGTGTTTTACAAGTCCTAAACATGATGCGGAATACTAAAAAACAAAAATACAAAAGAGAAAGGTTTAAAACCGAATGCAGATTACTTTCAATTGTTGGCACAACTTACTGCTGTGAAGCATTGTATTCCAGAATGAAATTTGTTAAAAAGTGAAACATTGTGAGAGATCAGCACCTGAGAGAGCTTTTACCTACTTCATTGACAAGTTACTGCCCAGATTTTAAAAAACTTGCCACTAGCCTGCAGTGTTCTACATCCAGCAACAGCTAAGTTTTTACTGTGTAGGCCTAGTTTTCATAGTAACTGTAAGTAATTAGTCGAATCTGACATTAGTAGGATCAATATTTGCCCTGTTTTTACGATAAAATTCAAGTGCGCAATGAATTTAAGCTTAGTAATTTTGGAGTAGGTAAAAGTATGTGGTTATATGGCCTCAGTGCAGCTCTTGAAGGTTTAATAAACAACTTGCATGGCTCTTGAGTTCCATAAGTTTGGCCACCGCTGATAGATTGTATATGGTATTTTGAGATAGTGGCTGAGGCTAAAGTTTCAGCCCTGAAACTCTCCATACTCACTGGGCTGAGTCTTGTGCCCCTGACAGTTGCTTCCACCCAGCCACCTGCTTCAGTACAGATGAAGTTCTCTCTACCCTTTGAGGTATGTTGCCAATCTCATCTTTGCAAAGAAAACACGCAAAATATCCTGGTTAAGTCTAATTGCTAACAATGCAAGACAGTCTTCAAAATGGTAATCTAAATACATTATAAAACAATATAGTTGAAAGCCTTTCTTTACTCTGCCCTTGCCTAGACCTGGTTCCTGTATGAGGTTCAGATCGCATGGTACCTGCTGTGCCTTAAGAAGCATAAACTTCAGTGAGACCTCACATGGGCCATACACCCTGCCCTCCTGGCATAATCTGGCCCTATCATTGTCATAAATGGCCAGTATATGGGTAGGTCTACACCAGGGGTCTCAAACTCACAGCCCAAGGGCCCCATGAGGCCTCTAAAGTTATTTCTTGCAACCAGCAATGACACTATCGCTATCAATATTTGCAATACCATTGTATGAAAAGGTTTCAGTGGTGCAGCCCTTGGGCTACCATAATAGTCCTCATATATGGTGTGGCCCTTGGGCTAGCATACTAGTCCTATGTGGCCCTCGTGGTGATTTGAATTTGAGACCCCTGGTCTACACCACGGCGGCACATGGAATTCAAACACAGCATACCCAGGTAGCATGGGGGTAAACAGCAAAGTAGACAACTAGAGTAGAGTGCTTTACTTACGTGAACTTTAAGGTATCTACCCCCACACAGCTCTTTACATGTCCAAGCAATGTTTCCCTCATCTCCATTGCTATTTTTAGTACTGTAGTATCCTGCTGCCAGAGCTTTTCCATGCTGTAGTAAGAAAATCTGGCAGCAGGAAAAGGCTCTGGCAGGGAGGAAGAAGCAGGAAAGGCTCCAGCAGCTCCTCCCAGTGGAGCCTTTCACTGTCATGTGTAGCTACACTCAGCAATAAGCACACAGCTAGTCTTAATCAATCAATCAATCAAATCATAGGGCTGGAAGGGACCTTCTGCATGTTAAGCAGAGGTGTTAGCCACTACACTATTTGCAGGGCAGCTATGCATACCCTACACACTGCCACAAGCATAGGCAAGTGTAGGAGAGGTCTGTGGGTGATCCTTTAATAGCACAAAGCCAATATATAGACTTTCACAGTGTTCCTACTGTGAACCGGGGCCTCCCGGTATAACTACCTGAATATGCAAAGATCAGGGCAGGCTGTAAACGAGAGCAAATTCTCTCAGTACTGATGGGTGATACTGCAGTCAGACTTCCAATCAGTCACAGACAACGCTTCTGATTCTCCATGCTGAACATCAGAAAGCCACAATGAAATACAAACAGCCCCCTTTACTGCATTTCAGTCTCTGATTCCCAAACAGCCACTGGGTCTAGTGAAGATACAAGGTACTTGGAACTCCAAGATCTTTACCAAAAAGAGAGTTCTTCTGACTCCAAAGGGCAAGCCACATTGCCAGAACAATACAGGTTTGTATCTTACCCAAATTACCATGCTGCCAGCCAATCCTTTAGTACTTACAACTGAAGGTTTATTGTTAAAAGGAAAGAAACTATGAGAAATGTTAAAGGCGGAAAGCAAATCAGATACATACAATGATTAAAAGTCCATGTAAATCAAGTCCTTGATAGAATTTGGAGTTTGCAGGCTTGTATAGTTCCTTGATACACAACCAATACCTGAGTAGGTTTCAGTTCTTTTTTCCACAGCTTCACTTGCAGATGAATAGATCCAGAGGTAGGTGTTGGCTGAAAACTGCACAGACTGAAAGATGCTGAAGACAAAAATGGAGGTGTTGCAGTGGCCTTTTATCACCTCTAGCTTTCCCCATGCTGTGTGTGGAATTTTACAGAAACAAAATGGAGATTAGAGTCACATGGACAAGTCCTGGTGACTCATTCAGGTCTCTCCGTAGGTCCATTCCTTAACAGCTCATTAAGAAGATAATTACCGTAGACATCCTGTCTGGGGCACCTCCCAGAATTACAAGTTCAAATACAAATATATCAAATATATTCATAACTTCTAATACAGATATGACACCAACATATAAAAATATTATCATTTTTAGAAAATAACCGCCTTTCTGTTGGTACCCAACATGGCATGTCTCATATGGATTATTGCAGCTATTGACAGATGGACACTAAATAATACAATACTTGAGCCTCTAAATCTAGACAGCATCACACCTACCACTGCTTGAACATGGGGATGGGGAATAAATAGAGGAAACGGTATAGCCAGCTGATCTATCACAGGACAGAGGGAACAGCCTCAATGTCTTCTTGGGAGTAGTTTTAAAGTCCTCCTGGAAACAGGGTAGCTCACAGAGAGTTTGAACCAGACCAAGCACTAGTGTGTCAGCATATTTTCCTATCTGATCTAAATCCAACACATAGCTGGATCCTGTTACAAAAGAATGGATCAGACTATTTCCTCTATTTTGTTTCCTTTGTAAAAGTGCTGGGGCTAGTTGCCATGTGGCCCGGTTTCACCTGACCCCACGCTGCTCCCACCAAACCTGTGTCAGAGTCACTTCAGCCCTGCAGCTAAGCCTGAGGCGGGGGGCTCCCAGTTCCCCATGGCTGCCACCCTTCACAGGCCACCTCCTGCCTGAAGATTTGACACAGTAGCACCACCCTGTTGCCCTGTGTGCACTGCAGAGCATAGGTGGTGCAACTCATTTACACACTCACTCCCTGCCATGCACGCACAGCAACGTGGTGATGACTGCCACCCTAAATCCATAGACTGGAGGAAGTGATCAGAGACAACCTGAACAAAGAGACCCAGGTTGTCTTCATACCTGACTGAACCTGACACTGGTAGCTGCATCCAGGTGGGTTAGGGTCAGGTTGCAAAGTCAACACTGGCCCTGTAGAGAGTTGCAAAACAATAAGAGAAGTGCAAAGATGAGGTTTGTACTACCACTTTCCTGACTTGTACTCTTGCTCAGACACATCACAGAATCCGGCCAACAGGCTCATGATGTATGCAGATGATATCCTCCTTTGGATTGAAAAGACGTTCATATCCCTTACAAAATGGACGAACATGTATGAAAAACTCGCTAGCTATAAAATTAATCGAGCAAAATTTCTTTAATGTTAAAAACTGGCAACTTATCCACATCCTTTCCTTCTACAATGTGTGACAAAAATCACATACCTTGGAGTAAAACAACAAGCTCAATTAAAATCAAATGGACTAAACTGGAAATTTGGAATGCACTGATCAAGCCCCGCTTTTTCTCGACCAAAAAAAGATCCTTTTAATCCCTTGTTCATTACATGTACTTGATGCATTATTTAGTGAGGTAAAGTACAACATTTTTGTTAAACTGCTAACACTGTGTGTAGGCTCCTCATTATGCCTAGTTAGTTTAATGGGTCAACAGCTGAGGGCGTGAAATGAACATAATACCATCACTTGGAAAACGGCCAGCTGCAATGAACAGACCCCGGGGGTGTCAAGCCTAAGGGTCAGAGTCAAGTTGCAACCAAAGGAGTCAGAGCTGGAGACAGAGTCAAGGGTAAGATACAGAAGAATGGACCTGGGGTGAGAGGAGAGAGCAGGAACCAGGAACAGAAATTGCTTAAACAGCTTCCTATGCCTAATCTGGGTTCAAATAAAGCTTCCCAGTCAATTACAGGTGCTGGACATTTCTCTCATACAAAGGCGTTTGGGATTTGGGCCCCTTACAAGCTTGGGCTTCTCTGGGTCCTTTCTTCAGTTGCTCAGGTGAGCTGTTGGGTAGTGACCCAGTTTCAGGCCCATGATCCCCTATCAGGGCCAGTCCACCCACAGAGGCGACCTAGGCAATCACCTAGGGCTGCAGCCCGTATGGGGCACCAAGGGCTGGACTGGGGCTGGGGACAGCAACCTTTCTGCCCTGTTCTGCCAGCATTGGGCCGCGGGTGGTGAGCCGGCCCTGGCCGGAGGAATGAAGCTACCACCGTCGCTGCCACCACCACCATGATTTGGCCTGGTAGCCCTTGCAGCACCCACCTGTCACCTGGCCAGCCTTGGGGGAGTGTGCCAAAATCTCAGGCACCTAGGCCACGAATATACCTTGGGCCAGCCCTGTCTCCCATACCAATAAGGCCAACCCTCGCCCAAACTAATCATTTAAACCACTAAAAGAACAGTGGATGTGATATTAAAAACTAAAAACAAATATAAAAACAGCTGTTTAAGTGTTCACAAAAATATGTACTTATATTCATTGACCAATTTCAGATTTTGAAAGTTTTTGACCAAAGATAATTTGTACACATTCATATGATACATATGTACTGTACATACAAGAATTTATTAGTTATAGATAAATGAAATTGATATACATAATATTCAAGATATCAATTGCCTTTCCTTACGATCAATGTGAGGTAATAAAATTAAAGGAAAAACAAAAATGTCTCATTTGTGGGAAATTATTGACATAAATTAATAAAGACACAAGGACATGACAAGTTCCGAAGGGGCAGCCGTGTTAGTCTACTTCAAAGTATCACAGGACTCCTTGTTTGTTTCACTGAAGACTAACAAATTTATTTATCGCATGAGCCTTCCTGACAGAAGATCCCACTTTGTCAGGCTCTTAGAGTGCCACAGGACTCCCTGTTTGTTTTTATGGAGACAACAGAAGTTATTTACTCAGGGCCAGATTCTGAACCACTCATTTGTGGTGAGTAGCATCTTACTCCACAAATAACTTTAGTTCCATAGATTCTAGTGAAAATATCCATAAAGTTTAGTACTACTTAACATAAGCAGAGGTATCAGAAGATGGCACTTTCTGTTGTCTCTGTTCCATGTCAAAGGCATTACGTGTCAAAATTTCAAAACCATAGAATAAATCAGAACTTGCACAGACAAAAGTGCATAGAAGAGGAAGAAATAGTTGTGTGGGAAGTAATAGATACTCAGCTGGTGTCAATTGTCAGTGGAGCTACAACAGTTTACACCCACTAAGAATCTGCTATATGAACTTTTTTCAGGCTGAGGAAAGAACCAGAGATAAACAGTGACTTCTTAACTATAATATTGGTTAACAAATTTTAGTTAGCTGAATGTGTATGATGATATTAATAGAGCAGTATTAGCTGATTTCTGAGCAATATAAGTTGGGAAGAACTCATTATAAAGAGGAAAATTAATTCAGATATGGAAAGATCTGGATCATTTGAGCATTTAAGTTAATGGATGACAATCACAGTTCTAAACAGAGAAAATCAGAAAAAAAAAGTCATGGGATAAAAACTAAAAAAAGTATATAATTCCTCAACTGGGAGATGAGTTTAGAATACAGACTGGGAAAAACACTCAGGAAAGGATTTAAGTCCCACCTACCCCAATTTTCAACCTTGTTTGTGTAATAAGTAATGAGCTTGCAGGCCTTTATTAGTGCCTTTCATCTGAGATCTTACAGCACTTAAACAGTAAATAATTCCAGTCACATGTGAAACAAGTAAGGGACCTATCCCTGAAATGCAGTAGTAGCTTATAGCACACAGCAGCCTCACATAATTGTTGGTAGGAAGTGAAGAATATCATTTCCAACGGAAACTTCAAGGCGAATTGAGAGAGGCAGAATTTAATTAGTGAAGCATCAGTTTTGCTGAGATGTTGGGCTTCTGTTCTTTTGCGTAAAGTGTATGCATCTATAACAACAAATGTTTGAGCAGTGCTGTGTGTGATGTCCAACAGGCATCATCATCCCAGTAGCATTTGGGTACCGTGTAAGTATTGATTCCAATGGAAGAGTACCATCCACTGAATCATCAACACCACTTACTGTGGCATGTAAGCATCTCTAGCCTTTGTGCCCCCTAAATCTCCAAAAACACATACAGCCCAACCAATTAGTACTTCTGTATACTGCAAGCAGCTTAAATCCTGTTTACAGATGATTTGACCTACCATCTATGCTACATACCATTACCTTTTACAGATGATGAAACAAACGCAGGCTGTCTGATACCTGCATATTACAGCTACTTTGCATTAGTATAAATGAGTACACAAGGGGCATGGCATCAGAGCAGGGCAGGCTGAAGGGGCTGTGGCACCCTGAGCCAGCTTTTGGTTTTGTGCTCCCCCCATCCCCCAGTGGGGTGGGATGGAGAACCTCCGGCCGGCTCTTTCCACCCCGAGGATGGAGAACAGCTGGGCCGCGGGTGGAAAGGGCGAGGCCAGAAGTGGGGCTCCCCTCTCTCGCCCCTCTCCTAGGCCAGCTGTTTCTCCCTAGGGGCTCAGATGGCCAGCCTAGAGATGGAGCAAGAAAGCAGAGCCCACCCCATGGGCCAGCCTGCTTCGCCCCTGGGAGTGGAGTGGCCGGTTCTGGGAGGGGCAAGAGTTCAGCTCCAGCTTCTGAGCCAGCCCGCCTGACCCCTGCGTGATGCCACGGCTGCCCCTAAGGCTTATTTGCTTATCAGTTGAGCCAGCCCTGCATCAGAGAACGAGGGACAAAAGGTTTATGTGGCTTGCTCGAGGGGCTGTGTTTCCTAAAGGCTGAGACATTGAGAGACTTGGTCTAATTCTGGTTCTGATGCTGAATGGCTGTGAGAGTCTGGGTTTATGCTTTGGGCATCAGTCTTCCCACATGTAAAAGTGTGATAATGATACTGACTTATTTCTTATGGATGCTGTGAGGGCTAACTACATAACTGCAAAGTACTATGTAAGTGAAATGTATTATCAAGCCCAGGGGTTGGCAACCCAAAAGATAAGAAGAGCCATTTTTAAAAAGTAACCAAGTTTTGAGAGCTGCAATGAGTGTAGCCTCCTAGTAGAGGGTGGGGGGAACCTGGTAAAGGCACCTGTCAAAGGGTCCTCTGGTGGGGTGGAGGAGCCTGAAAAGAGGAGCAGACCCCTCACAGCATCCCCTGGTGGATAGGGGGGTACCCTGGATACAGGAATGGGCCACCTGGAGTCTGGAGTCATAAGAGGGTAGCCAAAGAGCTGCATGTGCCTCTAGAACCACAGGTGGTAAACCCCTGATCAAGCCAGTCAAAATCAGAAACAAAAAAGTTGACAACATATTCGCCATAATTTTTCTCCCATTTTTTGATCAGCAATGAAGAAAACTTAGTGGCTCCTGGCTCTTATTTATATAGCAGATGTGGAGAGTCATTTCCTTCTCTTTCAAAATCCACAAGTGTGATTTTTTCATGTAAAGGGTTTTGTTTGTTTTAAACCATCAAGCAAGTGGAAACTATGTCACACATTATTTCAAGATTTCCTTAAAATTGCACCTGTTTTGTGAATTCACATCAAACTACATGTTATCTTCTCCCCAAAAAACTCTTGCAACGAGTCTTTTGCTTAGCTCTATTGACGCACATTATCTGAATATAAAGCAATTCATAACTTGCCATACTTGATTGATTAAAGGAACACAATTTTTGGTTACACCAATTAAAGTTAGTCAAGGTCAAGGCAACACAAAATGTGATCAAACTTCTTACACCTGTCAATGAATTTCATTTCTACATATGACATAAAATGCCAGTTTATTAAAAGATACGTGTAACTGCCAATAGACCAACATTTTGCAAAACATGCCTACTAAGAAATGACATACATGCAATGCAGAACAAAAGAATCATCAAAATTTCAGCTTCAAGCTTCCAAAGGATTATTACATGAACAGTGGGAGTTAAACAATTTTGCAAATCTCACTGAAATACATTGACAGTGTGTTTTTAAGTGATGCAAGAAGGGGTTGGAAAGATTTTTTTCAAATGCATTAATTTTTGCCTTTAGGTTGCCCTTCCTTTGAACAAGATAAGAAGCACCTATTCCTTCAATTCCCATTAGCCAGCCACTCAACATTAAAAACAATTTTTCATAATAAATTAAATTGGATCTTTATATTTCTCTCTTTCAAAGAAAATAAACACCCCTTGTTTTGGGGGAAAACAACATATTGCATTTTGCCTATGTTCTACTAATAGGAATTATGAACACTTGGGAAAGTACATTCCCCAAATCCACAGATACAACTTAAGTTTCTTAATAATAAAACAATAGCAGAAGACATATAGTTGGGTTGCATGAATTACTCATTATTTCTCCAAATTAAATATTCTTTCTTCTCATTTCTGGGAAACAACTAGAGCCAGAACTTGCCACCTTACTCAAGATCATATTATTCTACAAACAGCTCTATTGAAATCAAAGAGTATAGGAAAACTACTTATGATGAATAAGTGCAACCAGCTCTATTCCTTAGACTGTGGCAAATACAAGCCTCTTGCAGAATCCACTACAATGTGATAATCATAGATCACGTTTAGTGTAGATGCAAAAGCTGAGAAGCTCTGTGCATTGCCAACAGTTAAGAAAAGGACAGTGCAGATCAGACTTGTCTGGCTTTTCCTTGCACAGACATTCTCAAGATTGATACTAATCCCACCAGCCTCACGCTCCTGGAGTTTGTGGTATGGCATATTAGTGAGGAAAGTCAGTGTGGGATGAGCAAAGAGCAGGGGTGATCACAGACAAGCCTCTTTGTGGCAAATTTTGACCTTCCAAGCTTCTATACACAGTAACCATTCTGGACACTAATATTTATTCTCTTCCAGTTGCAGGATTAGTGAAAACATGGCTCTTTGCCAGTTGGGCTTCCGTCGTCCACAAAGACACAATTCCTCTTCATTTCAGCTAGTGCTGGACTTGGCCAGTGTAGGGTTTGCAAGAAGGACAATTATGACCTTGTCAATGGGTAAACAGAATATATTTTGATTATATATTATGCACCGTTATCTCCAAGACCAGCCCAACAGAAGTGTAATGGCAGGGCTGGGAGTCTGTCACAGAACTTGGTCTTTTGTTCCTTCAGACAACAAGGCCTGGAAGAACTGCAGAGTCAGCATCCTTAGGCAACGAGAGAGTGCCTTATAATGTCATAGATGACACCTTTTGCAGCAGTGCTGAACTAATCTGGAGAGTACTCTATCCTTATCAGATGGCATGTGGGTCACTGATACATGGGGGTCCTTTACTTGGTTGTTGCATTGTAAACACACACATCTTTGACGTTCCAAAGGGGCAGCTGTGTTAGTCTAGTAAAGCAAAAAAAGCAAGGAGTCTTGTGACACTTAAAGACTAACAGATTTATCGCATGAGCTTTCGTGGGAGAACATCCCACTTTGTCAGACGCTTTGAAGAGCTCTTCAAAGCGTCTCATGAAGTGGGATATTCTCCCACGAAAGCTCATGTGATAAATAAATCTGTTAGTCTTTAAGTGATACACGATTCCTGGCTTTTTTTTTTTTTTTTTTACATATCTTTGAGTTCTTCATAAAATCTCTGTTTCACTAGAAATGATTTGATCAGTGCCAGTAGAAGGCTTTTAAAAAAGATTACTTCTTTAACAAATCCTATTTTTAAACTGTCTTTTAACACTGGCAAGAAAGACTACAGGGCATAATGTGTTCTGTGAAAATGCCAGCTGTCTATGTGCTGAAAGAATTTTTATTTTCCAAACTCACTGCACACCTATGGCATTTGGTTACTCTAGTTCAACTATCACCCAACAAATGAAATTAATTATCATCTATAAAGTGGCCCCGAGCTGTTAGCAAAGGTTATAGTGCATCTGCTGTATCTTCTTCTAATACCAATTACACATTTGGATCTGTAAAATCACGTTTTAATTCTTCCCATTATTGGGAGATTTCAAGCCACTGAAATATGTAAAGGCCGACATTTTTAATATTGAGACTGGTGATTGTGGGTGCACAACTGGAGATTAAGGAAGCATTTTCCAAAGGTATAGTGCTCAGCAATTTCTGAAAATCAAGGCGTCTCAAAAGGTGGAGGATGCTGGGATTGGTAAAGCACAATTCTAATGATTTCCAGCACACTTGGTTTGACCATTCCATCATGACTTTCCCTACCCCTCAACACTGAAAAGGACTCAGCCATCCTCAAGATTGGTAATAAAGACATGTAAGAAGAAATCAAACACCAGTATAGCAGGGTTGAAGGCCTACACTTTGCTAGAGAGATTGTGCCATTGAGCAACATCCCAGAGAAGTTTCAAAGACAGAGAAAAATAGCAGGTCAAACAGGACTTAATATTAATTATGCTAAAACAAACATCTCTGAAACCCAGATGCTCAGCAGTAAGAACACATTATAAGGCAAAAATATTTAAAAAAGAACTGTTCATCTACCCAGACAGCACCATACTAGTCAACAGAGACCTCAAGAAAGAAGTGACATAACAGATAGGAAAGGTATCCATAACATTTACAAAATTCAAAACATTAGAGAAATCAGAGAGATAAAGTATGAGAACTGAGAATTTTCATCTCAAACATAATCTTAGCGCTAAAATATAGCTTTGAAAACTGTAACCCGGTTCCTGAGTGGTAGCCATGTTAGCCTATTTCAGCAGAACAAACAATGAGTCCTGTGGCACTTTTGAAGACTAAAATGTATTTATTGTATAAGCTTTCATGGGCACAATCCTATGTCATCAGGGTCTCTGTATCTATATATTTATAGCTAACATGCTACATTTTCCATTTCATGAATCTGATGAAAAGGGATTATGCCCACGAATGCTGATGTAATTAACAAAAACTAGATGCCTTAGAAAATAACTAAGAAAATTTCTGGACCCTGTTTAGAAAGACTTGCTCACCAACCAACACATCAGAGAAGTCACAAACTTGTTAGTGACTTTATTGAATATTAAGGTATAACTACAAGTATTTTATAAGTAGGATACTAGAAAATATAACATGTATTATGTTTAGCTAGCTATGTTGCAAAACATCAAAGCTAATCAAAGAAACAAGGTGAGTGAGTTATCTCTTACTGTACCATTTTACGTCAGTTCTCTCACCAACAGTAATTGATGCAAAAAAAAAAAAAAAAAAGATACTATCTTACCCATCTTCTCTCTCTAATATGGTAAGACCAACGCTGCTACAACATCACTGCATAGCTAATCAAAGAAATTTCCAGAGAGTTATCCTATCCTCCCAAAATAAGTAAATATCAGGAAAGGTAACCGTCCATTGGCAAAATTCCAAAGATTATCATCTTGAGAATGTTATGCATACTCAGAGATGCTGCATTTTAAATTTTAGCTTGCTTTAAATATGTGCTATTTTAAAAGCTGAATTCTATGCATTGTACAAAATATTTAATAAACATTTAATTGCTGTAACTGAGAAACTGTGAGCCAAAGAATCCTGGTTCAAAGAGACAAACCTCCATGTTTTTGTCTAACTCAGGACACCTTCACTTTTATGTAAATACCAGTCTGGTATACAGATCTTCTTTACCGCAAGATGACAAACATTTGTGGAACATTCATGTTTATGAGTTCAAAAGGGGCAGCCATGTTAGTCTAGTAAAGGAGAAAAAGCAAGGGCCACAAGACTCCCTGCTTTGCATGTTTATGAAGAGATTATGCAAAGGAACGTAGGGGTATTGCGAGAGAAACAGGTGAAGTAGGCTATACAAACCCACACTCTTTAGCAAGAAAAAACTATTTTTAAAACTTTAGAGAAAACATGTGAAACTGAACATGTTTTAGAACTTTTGTTTAATGTTGAAATGGCAAACGCTTGTGTAAAATACATACCTGTAAACGTGTTCACTAAATGTGAAGTTCAAATACTATTGCTGTGTAGAGGGGTAAAATGTAAAATGCTTTAAGTGCAAAGAAGAAATCTAATAACATTGCTTAACTAATTATTAATGAAAGAAGCCACATAAGAATAAAATATTTATATTAATGGGGAATTAATTAATTACTGGAAGTGCTCAAGCAACCTTCTCACTCAATAGACAAGGACAAGAATCATCCTTCCAAAAATTGTCATGTAGAGGCACAAACTTCTTTAATTATTTAAACTGAAGACACTTTAAGAAGTAATGAATTTTTAAAAAGATTGTTTTGAGAAATCTGAAGTTTAAACTTAGGTTAACTATGCCAAACTTTATATAAAGAAAAGGAGTTTTTGAATTTTTTTGAAAAATAGAATTTCACTTCCTGTCACCCCTATTAAAATCTCAAATATTCACTCAGTAAAAGAAATAATTCAATCTATTTTTAAAAGTTATCTGATGCTTTTGTGCCACAGAAGAAAAAGAAACAATTAGTAATGTTGCATATTGAACAGACTCCATATATTCAGAAGGTGAAGGTTTGTCCTAAGACAATCCTGAAGGTCTGGAGCAAATGGAAGAAGGACAGCAACCAACTCAATGTAAACATTCCTGAGATGTGTATTCCCAGAATTTCACAGAAACAGGAAAAAAAAATAGGAAAATCTCAAGTGGCCACCCCGTTGCCCACATTTTCTGCTACCCTGCTTAAACTTCAAGCACTTACCATTTTATCTCTACAAGCAAGCTGCCATGACAGCTGAAGAAAAGAGAGAAGGCTCATGAAGAAAACATCCTGAAGAAGCCATGGTAATAGGGACCGGTAACAAAAAGTTAATTAAGCAAGTGCCAAGCGATTAGATTTAAGGCTCTTGCACTGAATTTATTGGGATATGAAACTGCTGTTGTAATTTAAAATACTAACAGTTTTGGTTAATCACCAAATCTTATTGGATTGTGTATTCCTAGAAAGGATATAGGGGATACATGGGGGTAATCAGAGAAATATACTGGGAATTAATTGGCTCTAATATTCTTAATATTGGTTAAATTGGCCTGCCTCAAGTCAGTTGCTTAAATGGCTTTTTCTAAGTAACCGTGATTATTTTGCATGGTCTCAATCACAGTGTTCCCTTAGGTATGTAAAAGGACACCTGTGAATAAAATAGGGTGAGTCACACTCATGACTAGAAGAAACAGTAAAATCTGGCCTACCATTTCTTATTTTTCAAAATTAAATACATTTTATTAGTTTTTGTAATGTAAAATTGCTTGCTATCCACCAATTGGAAAATATGCATTTCTATTGTATAAGTTTTTGGGCAAGGAGCCTGTAAAAAAGCAATTCTTCTGAACTCCTGTAACAGCATCTAAATATTCAGCCCAAGCATAGCTGTTGAAACAACATAAATTAGAAATTACTAACTGCACTACATATGTGAAAGGGAACATATTTATCCAAAGACAGGCTGATTTTTCAGAAGGCTCTATTGCTATATTATACGATATGCTATACTGTCAGTCACCTTCACTCAAAAATATGGGAATTGGAAATCAAAATGTATTACAGACAGACAGATTGGAGTTGAATGAGATTAAGGAGAACACAATCTCATACTGCATCTCAAACACAGCTGGAGTCTTTTTTATTTTGCATAGAATTGCTCCTCTATAAGACAGAGGGTCATGATAGTCAGAAATGCAAATTTCAATGCATTGAAATAATCCAGGACTGTTCTTCTACTTAGCTAAAAGTGTAGTTTTTTGAAACCAAGTTCTCTATAAGTAGCTTCCATTGTATTTTCACCCAAGTGAGACTTTTTCCCCCCTGTAAATTTGAATAAAGTTAGGTCTCTTAGCTCAGCAAGTCATTTCCATACTTTACATTACACTTTCCTCTCCTTTCATTTCTGGGCCCCCATACTTCAGTGCCCGCAGCAATAACCCACGATAATGAGACTACATTAACACTGCAGGCTACCATACAGAGTACTGCCAGTCTTCTACGTGCTCCAAACCAGATACATTACTTCTATTTTCATAGACTGTGCACAGGAGAAGAAAAAATAGTTATGGTTCAGGTAAAATCAAATGTTTATGAGAAAGCCTCATTCTCTGCACTGTAACAAAAACATTACATCTTTTATTATCCTAATAAATTAACAAGAAATGACAGTGCTGTTGCAATCATGTTACATAAACATCTCACCATAAAGATGTATCATTTGAGTATATTTTCAGCTCCTATATGTCACTAGAATTCATTTTGAAATAACATTACAAAGCAATCTTTATGACAGATTTCTGTGGATTAACCAGTTTTTCAGTTTTCTCTGACATTTTGTTAAAACTTTAATACTCTAAGCAATGGCATTTGACATGCTTTCTGCCAGTACTTTTGCCAAGCACCAGCATATGTCACAAAATACTAAATTATGCCCTTCAGATTAAGGACTGTTAGTGTGACACCATGCTTCTACTCTGCACTGATTTAAAAATGATCAATTTGAATAACACTATACTTTAAGGACGTATAATATTACTTCTACACATTTATCATTAGTCTTATGAGCATCTTTATAATGAGCATTAAATCAAGATATTCTGAAAACTGGAAGCCTTATGTTGTTTAAAGATTTTTCCTTATTCTTTCCTACCATAACAAAATCTTACGAAGATTAACTGAATGTTACAGTAATAAAAATAGTACAAATTTTACAACATAGTTGTCAGTGTTTCAAGTAACATTTTGTCCTGTAGCCTGAGCTTATTGAATTGAAGTAAAATTGACTTTTTCTTACAAACACTAATTGTAAAGGTAAATATTACCCTTGTAAAAGATTAAATAAATAATGGAAAACAACGTGCTGTGTGCTTTTTTAACCATGGCTTAGGCTGAGGCAATGAAGGGGAGGATGACTTTTGCTGCATCAGGAATCCTAACTGGATTTCTGTCTGAAAAAGTTCATCTTAGAAAACACATGCTAGAGTAATAGTTCTAATATGCTCTGAAAGGGCACAACATGAGATTCTCCCACATGCCATGGCAACACTGTCAAGGGGAGATAGGACCATAGTGCCACATTGCTCATCGGCACCTGGCCCCATTAGAAGACTAACCCTAACTCTAACCAGAATGAATGCCTACGCTCCTCAGTAGCATTGGACCCATTGCTGCACCATCACAGGAGCAGAGCCTGAAAAGCAATAATGCCAGAAGAGACCTGAGAGAGATAATGGAATGGAGATTGGATGCTAATTTCTGGTGCAGTACACTGTTTTTTTTGGTTTTTTTGTATTAAAGCGAATATTATTTTGGGCTACATACATATTACACGAGAGGCTGTTAGCCCCGTAAGAACATTCAGAATATTTTTAAGGTTCTTGGGCATCAGAAGACAACAAATATTGATAGACTGAAATAGAGGATGGCAAAAAGAGACTGGGCACCAGTGGAAATTTCACATGAAGCACAACACCAACTTTTTAACCAGTCCACATTTTTTTCTCAACAGCACAATAAAGTGACACTATATAGTTTATATAGTTTTATTTCCGAAGCCAAAATAAACACAGAAAAGAAATACACCTAGTATTTGAAAATAATGAAGCCGATCCACAGCTCCAGATATTGGCTACATATCCTATATCAATTCTCTTGCTCAAAACTCAGCACACTAGCATTCCTCTCTTTTCACCTAATGTTTTCAAAGCATACAAACACCCGGTCTTCAAAACACTTATTTACTCTCCATAGGTGGATAGCACAAATGTACAAGATTAGATCATTCTCAGCACAAAACATCATGCTAACTGTAAATATGAAAAGCGCATTCCCTATGCACACTGTACCAATGCTCAGTTGGATACCAATGAATTCAACATATTACTTCTTGGGCTTCTAATATGCCTCGAGAGAACTGTGTAGTTTACTCACAGAAAATATCAGACATGCTGTATTAGAAAACATATTAAAATGGCCATTATTTTTGTAGCCTTAATTTTGTTTTTGGTAGATCAGACAGTGAAGTCAGGAGAAAGAGGAAAGAACATCAGATCACTGCTAGGCATTGCAATCAAAGGCATTTATTTCTGCTATGCAACAGACAGCAGAAGAGAAAGAACATGAATTTGTCTTTCTAGAGGAGTGGTTCTTAAGAGAGTTTACCTTGTGGATTACCTTCCCTCTAATCCAAGATCATATCCCTATAAAAGCCACTTTAACTGCCTCAATGAATTAAATATTGATAGATTTGGTGTTTTGTTTTGTTGCTTTCACCATTACAGGTTGTCTGTTCTTATAATGCAAAACTATTCACCCATTTACAATACTTAAAATTTCCATCTCATAATGTGACAACATGAAGGTATCTGTTTTTTTCCCCCCCAAAAGGAATGTTTTGAAATTACTCTACTTCAGTCTGTAATCACAAGTGTAGTAGTGATTTGCTCTGACATGACCTGGGCAACACTGTGGATTTAGGTTTCTTGCCCTCAGAGACAGCAAAACCAAAATGTTCTACTAAGGCCTAACATGCATCTAACTCTTGAGAGAAGGAAGTGTCTCATTGTTGAGTAACTGCTTCTCTAGTTAATGAAAGCTAAGAATTCACAGGTTTTGGAGAAAATCCCATCAAAGTCTTTGGCTGAACTGATGTCTGTCACAGAATGGTGAATGATGGGTAGAATTTTAAGTATGGTTTCTAAATGAAGTTTTTATGCAAAAAGGAAAACCAAAGCCATGTCTACACTGAAAACTCTGCATCAGTCCCCACAGATTGATGCAGCAGAATCAACTGACTGGCCAGCACAGACCAGTTTCAAGAGGAACTAACAGCACTTTATTTTCAGTCAGTATCTCCAGTAAAAACCTGTGTTTCAATCTCTTAACTGCCATTCCAGTGGTGCAGTTACTGGTGCAAGATCCTAGGAAAGGTTGTTTAGGATAGAGTGCAAGATTAACTTCCTAATTGACAGTCACTTCTTCTTCACAATCCAATCACACAAGGAAGTGCAAATGCAAAAACCTCTCCAAGCAAAACGCTGCCCCTTCAACCACGTCATCCAGCTTAATTCTTCTGTTTCTTATAACCCTGACATTAGAGCCACTTGTTACCAGAAAATTTGAAAATTATGAATTAATCAAGGTGAACTAATAAAATCTGGTCCTGGATAGTTCTGTCTTCATCATTTATGTGACATGCCTAGATGAGTATTTCAGATCAATTATCCAGGTAATAATAAGATTAAGTACTTACATCGTACCTTGCATAAGGATACCTCAAAAGAAAATTTAATTAAGCCGCCAAATGATCATCCCAGTCTTACAGCTGGAGAAAATGAAAAAGTGGTTACTAGACCATAAGTTTGTTTTCACAAACATATGACAAGTTTCAGTGCAGTAATTTATATTGCTATTAGCTCATTTTTTTCTAATGCCATAGAAATTGTTTGAGAGTGACTAAACTCCCAGAGTATTAGCCACATATACATTATATATATTCACAACATACATCTCTCTCTCACACACACACGCACATGCGTGCACAATTCTAACATTGGGAAAGTTACCCATCTGTGCCAATGTAATTTACTAATATTAAAAAGTGGTTGAGTACCCATGACAGGGTCAGCTGAAAAAAAGAAAACTGTAAAGTATTTTTCCCCCCTATAATCACACACAGGTGTTTAATTGCAAATATACATTAATGAGTAGGTTGGGCCACTCAGATGCTATTTTGTAAAAGCAAAGGTCTTAGTTTCATTGTAAATCATTATTCAGTTAAAGTGAGCACTCATTCTGTCTTGATGTATCACAGAGCTTATGCTGAACTATGACAGCCCCCCCATGAGTGCACTTTTAGAAATGATTAGGGGAATAACCTTGGGTGGACTTTCAAAAAGCACTCTGTGCTGGTCTCTCTCTGCTTCAACTGAAATCAATAGATGTTTTACCATTAATTTAATCGGGTGTAGCGTGAGGGCAACCATAAGCACTTTTGAAAATTCCACCCACAGAAGTTCCCCACTCATTTTTGTTGCTTGTTTTATTTCCTCATAGGCTACACCATATTTACAAGGTAATATTCTCCTCTTTCAATTTACAGTCTCTCTCTTTCTAAAAGAGTTGTATTTTTAACTAATTAGGAACATGTGGATTAAAACAAAAATCTGTAAATGATGGAAGGGATGCTAACCTAACTCCTTGGCAGACAGAAGAAGCAGTTTAAAAAATTTTGTTTTCTTATATAGTAAATCATAATAATACAAGACAGCCTAATGAGCAACTGCAGTTAAAATATTTGTATATGTAAACATAATGAATCAGGAAATTAAATAAGAATGCTGCTGTTCACATGCCATATAAGCACAATTCTAGCAATTCATTTTATACTGTTGTGGTAAATAAGGGCCAAAGGTTTCCAAAATAACTTATCAAACTGCAAGCTTCTGAACACTGTTCTTGTTTTTTCTTATTGTGAAAACAAGTTGATGGCCAATGTTATTAACAGATGGCGCGTGTGGTCATTATACTGACATAAGCCAGATATTAGGGCCATTTTACTGACCATGTGCCCTCTCCTCATTTCCGCTAGTGACCTATACTTGAATAAAGAGTTTAGGATTAGTTCCTACACTGGCAAGACACAGTATCATATCTGTAGTCACATTCATTCAGTTCTCTCATAGAAAACCATGAGAACTATAACTTGGATGAAGAAAGAATTCTAAGGAATCTCACTGAGAACCTCTGGTACTTTGAATATATGGTTCTAGTTTGTGCCTAAACTCCAGAAAAATGATGTTCCTTACTCAAAAAAAAAAAAAAAGATTACTTGCAGTCACCTTCCAATCATGTGAGGGCATAGCTGGTAGAAATGGGCACAATGTTGCCCTCTGTGGACCTGAAAACCCAGAAAGAATATCTATGCAAATATGTGAAATTAGGAGCACGTGCTGGTACACAAGAAAGATAACTAACAGCTTGCATACATGACACCCAGCAACTCAAAAAACAGATTGGCATGTATTGGGCTCAAGCACTTACATCTACATCATTTACTGGTTTCCCCTCTAAAACAAAAAAACCTGTACATTCCCTGACACACAAAGATGTCCAGACAAGCAAAGAATAAACTGACAACTACCACAGACCATGGTCTCATACCCATCTCTTTTCTTCCTCTCCTTTTACCCATATTCAGTAAATGTGTGTTTACAAATGGAAAGCAATTTTAATTTGACACACATATAGAGCAATCAACATATATTTTTATGTTTTTAAGCAATATAAAATATGTAGTTAAGAAAACCTATGTTTATTATAAGGAAAACCAAGCCCTACAAACAACCAACACACACAACAAAAAATATACAGCACAGATGTCTAGCGGAAAATATCAGATTATACTGTAAATAGTATAAGTCATATTATACAGTACAAATCTCAGACAGAGAATGACCTCAGAATCTTTCACTTTCAAAGCAAAATGCTTAACTCCCTTCTTCATGTAGCTTGCCCACAATAACAGCAAAAATAAACACAAGTGTACAAAGTTGACCACAGATGGGTACTACTTTCTTTGCTAAAGTATGCTGGCACTCAGCTACATGGTGATAAGAACCTAGGTAGACAGGATTAGGGGCAGAATTGTAACACATTTACCTACTGTGCTTCTGGGCGCTTCCTCGTGTTGAAGAATACTATTTGAAGAATACTATTCTTGAGTTCTGAAAGGAAACCAATGTCCTAGTTAATATACTATGTACACAATAGTGAAGTCAGATGTCTCATAGAAACATCCAGGAACTTAGTAGACTGGCTCTCCCAGAATGGACAACTCCCCAGTACCTGTAGCTTCACAGTCCCACTTGTTTAAAGGTAATTATGTGTGACGGGTGCAAAGATTTAGCCAAGAATCCATCTTCAATAAAATGCTGACAGAAGCAGAATCTGTTGTAGTTACTCTTTATAAGACTAACTGGTATGGTCATTTGGTTCCTAAAAGGAAACAAGAGAGAGAAAGAGTGTGCTGTCAAAGAGAAGAATAGGGCCCAGAACTGCAGCCAGACCCAGGTATCTCCCAGTAAAAGCAATGGGATTTTGATGACTGGGTTCATGGCCTGCAATTTAGGCAAAAAAACAAATTAACAACCCAAACCATATTTACAAAAAAGTGACTTACCAGCCTTTTTTAATATGACTCATATGGTCCTGGCACAAGCCTGGTTCCTCGCAGTGAGCTGCTGAGATTGCCTTGTATCGCTGAAGAGTGAAACACTTTCCACTTCTGCTCTCCTCTAGCACCAGGACTGAAAAGATAACTTCCACAGGACAGACGCACCTGCTAAAGTTAGATAAGCATTTCCTCTACTAAAACGCCATAAGGATTGGCCTTGAACATAGTCTGTGCCCACTTCTGAACAAAACCCTTCACTCTGACAAGTGCAAAATGCTTCATAAATGGGACCTGCAGAGACCTTACGGAGAGGATGTTGTATTAGGATATACAGAGCAGCTCTCAAACGCTTATTGGAGATTACAGTGGTTAAGAGAATACCAACCTCTTAGTACACAGATAGATACCTGTATTTGACTTGACACCCAACACCCTTCATGACTGGAATATCCTTAACTTTTTCTGTTGTGGTACCCCAGTTACCAGTCTCTCTCTCTCTCGTTATTCTTAGGGTGCTGTACATGACAGGAGCTATGTCAACCGCAGAAAAGCGTATCTTTAGCATACATGGCTGAATATTGTTACATCGCTGGGTCCTTGTTCTCCCATTATCTTACCTGCTAAATGTCATACATGGTAATCACACTGGAGTGAGGTGGTTTGTGTTGCATTCTGGTGACCATAGGTATTGCAAAACAACGTCATCAGTCAAACACCAGAACTGACAAGGAGCCACAACATGAGTCATTACCCACTGAGTCACCTTTTCCCCTGATATTGGGCAATAAATAATACATTATACAGCAAATTCCAAAGTTGTCATCTGAGGCAGTGCCTTTTCAATATGCTCCAAAGGAACTATCCAGTTTCCTGACCCATGCACAGTAAGGGCAACCTAACTGTTGTGCAGATTTGTGGACTCTGAGGAAATGGATGTTTATTGCAGGAACAAGTGACTCTCTCTTTGGCCAGAGATGGTGTCATGGAAATTTGGAGGCAATTGTCCCCATGGGCAACATTTTCAGGTGGAGGCAACTCCTTATTTTCAGGGGTGTTTCCCTGTAAAAATGAACTGGCGACATCAATGCATATGCAGAACCTAGCCTCTGGGAATCTCGATACATAATTTCTCCTGTCATTTCACATTTTTGACAATACAGTTCAAAGTCTGTAGTAACTTCTTGATCTGTGTGTAAGAGTTATTCACTAGATCATGTTCTAAGGGGGTAGGCATATTAGTCCAGTTCAGCAAAACAAACAAGGAGTCCTGTCACACTTAAAGAGTAACAAATTTATTTCTTTTTTATGAATAAATTTGTTAGTCTTTAAGTGCCACAGGACTCCTTGCCTGTTGCACTAGATCATGTCCCACCTGGGAACTAATCAGACGTCTAACAGCCATCTAGCTTATATTTACTTTGTAATATAGTGTTATAAAATTCTTAAGTAAGATTAAAATATAAAATATGATAGAGCTACTATTGGTACACATTTATTTCTGTTAAGCTGTATTCAGAACATTCTTATGGTACTGTAATGCCATTTACGAACATTACTTTCAATTCATCATAGTTTTTCTGAACAGTATGTAATGCACGTAATGTGAACAACATCATGAGAACATAATTTTCCATGTCACGGTGACAAATAATTATTTAAGAGGCAAATGGAATATGTTGGAGATGTGTAAACCATATACAATAAAGCAGTTCCTTTTCATAGCTAGACTGAAACATGCATTGTGAAATATACAGGTATATTATTAATCTATTTTATTACCTTCTCTTCTCTTTGGCCATGTATAAGGCAACCTTTAAAAAAAATCCACTTCACTAAAATTCACCACTCTAAATGCTATCCTCACTGGTTGACTCAGAGGGGTTCTTTCAGACCAGACTAAGAAACACTGGCAAAAGGCAGTGAATATGAAAATATATTTACTTTAAGGCCCCTGTATACTACCAGAATGGTAGAGTGAAGTCCTAGCATAAATGACAATCAGGAACTTTATGTATTTTCTAACAAAACAAGCTCACAGCAAATAGGGATTCTTAATGTTTCAATTGCATTCACTATTAGTGGAATAAAGGCATTTATAAAGCAACCCCTCTACAACAAACAAGCTCCCCCCCCCAAAAAAAAAACCCAACAATGCTTGATAGACTCTGTGATCCAAATATAATTTGTATAATATTTCTCCTAGCTAATTATACATCAATTTCTTTATAAAGATTATTTCAGAATATGACATTTTTACTTTTGTTGTATATTGTAACAGAAGTACCAATCAATCTTTACTTTAGTCTTGTTATGATACAAGCTGAATATGAGATACAAGTATGAATTATGAAACAGTTCAACATTTTTTAATCCAAGGCTTTGCTAGGACTGAAAGGCCTTTTGCTGTATAAACAAATATCAACTCTTCAAATTACAATCCAGATGCTTTTCCCATGTCAAATTTACATATCCTTGAAAGACTACCATATGTGCTCTGAATTTTCCTAGAGGTGGTAGAATTTCTTAGTGAAGCATTTACATTACAACTTGCATGCCAATATGCTCTAGCAAACTTGCAATGGCATTTTCACACATTGACTATGGTAGTGTTAGATTGATAGATGACAACTGCATCCCTCAGCATTGCTACAAGTTAGATAAAGCCATATCTGAGCTCTCTTTAAATGAACTATTGCTATCATAAGGCAATATTATCTTTCAGCTCTGTATTCTATAGATTTAAGGCATAGGAAAACAGGCACTAGTTCCAACAACAGAAAGCAGTGATGTTTTCCTTATACAGAAAGACTTTGAACAGGTGGAATTCCTAGTACAAAGCATTATAAAACACCATGACCAAAATGAAAAAAAAAAAGATTTCAGTTCACTCAAAAGCTGCCATTCAATCACTTGATCTCAAAGGGATGCTAAAAATCACATTGGTCAATTGTACACTGGCTCATCAATTCAAAATCTTCACACTGATCTCAATGACTGAGCTAATCCAGGATTATGAAGGTTTGTCATTATTTACACTTAATGGACAGGATTGGTGTAGCTATATCAACTGCTACCCAGTTGATGAATCCAGGCTATTCCCTAACATTTGACAGACCCAGAGACATTTAAACTCTTATGCTCCTGGCTCCAAATCCTTTTCTCCGACCACAAGTTATAATTTCTTTCTGTTTAGAAAACTGTAACACACAGGAAAAATCTCAAAACTTTTTTTTCCCTAGTGCTTATGAAAGACTGATAAGCCTCAGAAAATAAAGTCCTCTGCATACATATAGCAGAGATACAGACCTGACAATGGCAATTTAAGGGCTAGTCCACCCACGTCTTCTCTGCCCTCACCTGGAGGGTAGGGATGAAGCAGCCACAAGGAAAAAGGTGATGGTTCAGTCTTCATGGCTATTTAAATGACCTGTTTCTAATGACCCGATTGCTTTTCAAAATGTCTTTCTTAGAAAAAATTCACTTTTAAACAATAAGTGTCCAGTTATATTCAAAATATTGTCCAAGCTAGATAACTATTACACATTTAAAACTGCCTTCATTCACACAAAGTTATGTATTTTTACTATCATTTAATTTACTGTTTTCTATACTATCTCCTTTTCCATATTCTCTACATTTCAAAGAAAACAAACAATATCTTGTCAAAGAATGGTAGTAGGTTATTTGTGTTTTGTTTCTCCAGACAGTTTAACAAAATTTGGGTTACAGTAGGCAGAATAGATACAATTGTACTATTAGTGTATAATCTACATGCAAAGGCACTGAGCTAAAGGGATAAAGCAGCTGATTTTCTCTAACAGAACCCTTACGGGAGGCTGGCAAGGCAACCACCAACTTGATCTTTCTGTACAATTAATTTAAATGCATATTAGTAGTTAGTGAAACTTTAAAAAGAAACAAGGTATATTTATAAGCTAACAATGGTCTGGTAACTTTCTGTTTATAAATATCACACAGATTATTTTAAACAATCAGCAATCCCCTAATTGGATCTGAGAAACATAACACAAATGCGCAATGCTGGTAAGCCGCAGTGCACCTATAACATTACTTTACATAGCTTATTATTCCCCCCCCCACCCCGCCCAAAGCTCCTGGCTAACTTTTGCATGAAACCAGATTACCACCTAGGCAGTAGTTTGTTTTAACTCAGACATATTGTTCAGCTGGTTTAACCAGATATACAAACCCTTGGTAATAAAAGGTTGCAAGAACAATTAGAAGGATCAAACATAAAAAAGAAGCTAGGAAATACTGTTCCAGAAAAACTCTTTCCTCTCTGGGCATAATCAAACACATAAGGTAGGCTTTGCTCTGATCCTTACCCTTCCTCTTCACAAACTTCTCAGTGGGTTTGGGAGCCAATGAAGATAAAATGAAATACTATGCAAACATTAGCACTAAAAACTATTTGCTTCGCTGCCAATTTTGAAATGAATGTTCAGCACTAACCATCTAAGAAGTCTATAATAAAGCAATAGCAAGGAATAAAATGCTTTTCTATTTCTTTTCATGATCTAAACTGCTCACGTGAACTGTTTTCTGAACTGAGAATAAACATTTAAGGATTTAAAGGCACCAATAGGTGAAAGTCACCCATAAAACTAATAAAATTAACTCCAGATTCTTTGATCCTTCTGATGTGTTCAGCTCTGGGTGTCCTTTGCAAGCTATGGTTAGTAAGTGAAACAGAAGGATATGTTGTGGTCTCCTATGTTTTACAAAGTGAAGAAGAATTAATGCTCTGGGGTTTTTTTCCTCTCTAAAATGTAGAGAGGAATGGTTATTTTTGCAGAGCAAAGCAGCTGATGACAATAAAATGACCAGTAGTTGGTATCTTAAACCAAGAAAAACATGAAACATTGTATTTCAATTGTTTTGCACAATGTATGGGAGATAAAGGAGATGCTACATAAGGAGTAAATCATGGATGTGTGTTTGACATCTCCCAGTGTCTCAGGTGTAATGTGAAGTGTGAGACTTCAGGTCAAGTACCCTACCTGAAAAGTATGACTATTTTGTACCAACCATACTCCCTTGATTATGTTAGAAAAAGGTGTAAACGACCTCTTGAATGAAATAGGACAGAATGTAGATGGAAACATGTGGGATGGAGAAAGCTAACCAAATCACTGATAAACTACAGGAGGGCACCAGGAAGAAGGAGAACCAGCTGCTCAAAAGGGTGAAGACTGGCCGTTGGCCACCTCCAGCAGCAGACAGTGTTCTCCCTCTTACCCAGGTTCCCCATTTATAGAGATAAAAGAACAGCATGCCATATTGGCAACAACTGAGAAGAACACTACGAAGGCTGAGGAGCAGCAGCCAGCTGTCCCCTAATTTGGGAGGCTTATGACCACTGCACCCAAAAGGAGAAGACACAGTGTGCTGGTGGTGACGACCTTTCTTCTGAGTGGGGCAGAGCCCTCCATCTGACAACCTGACACAATGTCCTGGGAGACATGCTGCCTGCCTGGAGCCAACATTCAAGATGTAATGGAAAAATGCCAAGACTCATCCACTTTCTGACCACTATCTCAGCCTGTTCATCAATGTGGGTACTAACGACACTGCCAAGTATGAAATCTTAGCAGATCAGCGGTGACTAGAAGGCTCTAGGAGAAAGGGTGAAGGAGTCAGGGGTGCAGGCTGATTTCTCATCCAACCATCCAGTTAAGGGTAAGGGCCCAGTCAGGGATGCACATTCTGAAGATGAATGCAGAAGTGCACAGATAGTGTTGAGATGAAGACTTCAGCTTCCTCAACAACGAGATGCTGTTTTCCTGCTTGGTCAGATGGACCCCACCTTTAACCAGCAGACCATCTTTCTGGAACAGCACCTTATAAATGAGGACGGCAAAGTCCTGTCCCGTGGCATCGCCACGGTGTGAAGTTTATAAAAACATGTCAGGGATGTTCTAGGCCTACTAGTCCTGCCTCACTACAGGGGACTGGACTTTATAACTTCATGAAGACCCTTCCAGCCCTACATTTCTAATTTTCTATTATTAGCAGCTTGCTAAACCCATTTTATTACTGACCAAGAAAAGGATGTAAGCTCAAAGGGTCTGATCCTAGGACATTCCATTTCCCATTTAAAAGTCTCTCTGCCTTACCTTCTAAAGATCATTTAATAACTTCAGAAAAAGATGACCAACTGATCCATTATAATTTGAGCTCAAAGCTTTTCTCCTCAATACAAGGGTCATTTAAAAACAAACAAAACCAACCCTCCCCCCTTTCCCTCTAGACTCTAGTGTCTGCAGAAGCCATAAAGAGAAGCAACATCACACCAAAGCTCTCAAAGAGATTGGATCCCATGGAGTCTTGTGGGCAAGGAAAGAAAAACTCCTCCAGAAGTAAAAGTAGCCTCAGGCTTTTGATACAAAAAGCCTTCCACTCAGTTAAAGAAATGGTAAACACCAGGAAAAAACCTGTCAAAAAGCATGTCATGCTCACTGTTAGTTCTCAGTTTTCCTAATCTTTCTTGCTCTCTGACCATAGTCAGACATTAAAAAACCTCCACTTCTCCAAATCAGAACACTCTACATTTATTAATGTAAAATGCTCACCTATTAACCCATGGTACATAATTGGTGGGTTTTGGATCGATGAGGATATGGAGACCACCCACTGCTCCCTACTTGTGTGGGACGACAGGGAACAAAGTATCATGGGCTCCTGCTGGACTCCCTTCCACAGGTTCTAACAGGGCCTGAGCCTTGAACCTCTCCAACCTGCTCCTGCTTCCACTAGAAGACTGGAATCCAAGCAGACTGATTGGTTCCTAGATGCAGGGCCACTACCTGTTATTAACCTGTAGATATTTTTGCTTTCTTCTTAAAATGCCAGGGTTTCTGCTTATTGCCAAATTTTATTTGAAGTTGGAATACATTTTTTTCCCCCTTAAGGCAAATTTGGGAAATCTTGTGTGGGTTTTTTCCACCTTTCATCCAGCATCCTAAAGGTCTGGTTTAGGGATTAACATTATGTTTGTCACAACATTGGCAGGTTCCATTGCAATTGTTGGGTTAACAAAGTGTCCAGCATGAGGTCACTGTGTGGACACAGGCCTTGAGCATGATGGTGCATGGGCTGGGGTATGCTGCCACGTCTTGCACAGCATGGAGCTCTTCTTAACTCTTCCACCTCTACAGTGGATGAGGGGAATGGGCTAGATTCTGGCTTAATACCTGGCTCCCCAGGCAGCTCCAGTGGCCTTGCCTTCATATCCATTCTTTGAGTTGTAGAATTGGGATGAATAAAGGAAGGGGGATCTCAGACTGAATGAGAAATGATCCACAAATGCAACCATGAAGACACAACACAGCACTGAGGTAACCCATCACAGGTGGGCATCAATTCTATAATAATAAAAGGCAAAGAAAAGTATGTGTGCATGTCTGTGAAACAAAGAAACTTTACTGGGCCACAATTAAAGACACATTGATCAAGAAGGAAAGGAACAGAGACTGTTCTGTTTCTATTTGCTCTGAGAAGTATAAAATAGCAACAGCTTTTCCTCCTTTTATACTCCCTCTGTGATAAAATTAACATTACAGTTCAGTTTTCACTCAAGCCATATAATCACTCCTCAAAGGAAAATAAATAAAACACAACCATACTGAGTATAATACACAGTGCTCTAGCTCTTAATGGGAAGCTTTGGTTCAGATGAATCATGCTCCCTTAAAAAAATTAATTTTTTTACTTGCCTCTGAAGCACAGATTTTAATCTCATTCAAATTTGTTCTTCACGGTGTGTCTAACACATATACTCAGCTCAGTATGAGAAGAACAAATCTAATGGTTTAGGAAGCAAAACTGAAAGCTTTGAGTGGTCTATGCATGTAAACCCATTCTACCTCACAAAAAATGTTGCAGAAGTTAGACGTGTGTTTATATGTGTGTGTGCACATCTCAGTGCAGATGTGCACGATGGCTATTACACGGTGGTGAGAGCAGCATAAAGAATATCATGACTGGGTCAGGGACATCTACAATTAATGAAAAATGGCACAAGTGAGTTATTCAGGTCATCCAAATTAGCATTGCTAAAACCTGCACATCACATACACTCTGTACCCATTACATATTTTACAGAAAAACCTTCATCTTAGTAAAGTTTGAGAGAGTTTTAAGAAACATTATTTTTCAAATTCCTATGTCTGGAAAGTCATATGCCTTAGTTAACATAAAGATATGATAAAGAACACAAGGAAGGCAAATTTTTTTCTACAAAAACCTAGGCAATATTTTTTAAGCTCAGTTATTTTAGGAACTTCCAAGATTAGAACTAGTTGTTTCTATGGCCCAGTGGAAGTTCCTTTTCACAAGAAGCTCATTTCTATCCTGTTGGACTGCAAGGTAGCCAACTACAAAGCTGTGAAACAATTATAAAAACCAGTCATGGGCCCAGGCTTGATGCTTTTACCTTAGTTGAGCACAACTTTCAGCTGAAATTCCAGATGGGGGGGCTGGAACCCGTTTCTTGGGCAGGTTGAAGCTGCTTTGGGTTTAGAATGTTAGAATACAATTTTTAGGCAGAGAACAATGGTCAGAGATGCATGATGGTTGTCCGGATCATGTGATAAATTACTCGAACACAAGAACTGAAATTGATCCCATGGATATCACTTTCCCATCTATGTTTATATATGTCAGTGATTTATACAGATAAATAATGAATTTAATACTGCTTTGTATGTTTATGTCTATATACTGTATTTTACAGACAGAAGGTGTGACATAGAACATCACTAAAGCAAAATAAGACATTGCCAATGCATTAATTCAGTGATTCAGAAGCACTTTACCCAGTTCCTCTTGTTGCCATTTGAAAACAATGGCTTGTTATTATCTGTCAGCCACCATGTCAAGCCAGAGGGGAAAACAGGTTGACCAGCTGGCTGCTCAGCAGCCACCAGCTCAATCCACAGGGTAAAGCCGGACCTGCCTGCCCGCCTGCCACCGTGCAGGTTGACAAACTGGCCATCCAGCAGCAAATAAGTGCACATGCCAGGGAAAGGGGCGGGGGGCAGAAATCAGGTTGACTTGCTGGCCTCCTTGAGATAACCCAACTTTCCTTATGAATTGACAAGGTGGCTCTAGAAAGCCAGCTACTCAACACGCTCCCCCCTGCAGGCTGAAGTGGTGGCAGGCAAGCAGCCAGCTTGTCAACCGGCTTTCCCCTATGGGCTGACATGGAGACTGAGAGGATGCCAGCTAGACAACCTGACCATCCCCCCCCGACCACCCTGCATGTTGACCTGCTGGCTGCCAGCTGGCCAGTTTGTCAACTCGTGCTCCCCTATGGGCTCACCTGGTGCTCTGGAGAAGGCCAGCTGCTCAACGCGCTTGCCCCTGTGGGATGCCTGCGAATCAATCTGGTCCCCCCTGTGGGTTGAGCTGGTGGCAGCCAGCTTGTCAACTCACTATCCCCTATGGGTTGACCTTGAGGAGGCCAGCTAGTCAACCCGATTCCTCCCCCAGCCCCACCACTGCGTGTTGACCTGCTGGCTGCTGGATGGCCAGCTTGTCAACCCTCATTCCCCTATGGGTTGACCTGGCAGCCTGGAGGAGGCAAGCTCGTCAACACCCTTCCTCCTGCATGTTGACCTGGTGGCTTCCGGGCAGCCAGCTTGTCAACCCAATTTCCCTTATGGCCTCTATGAGGCCAGCTACTCAATGTGCTTCCCTCTGCAGGATGCCTGCTACTTAAGCTGATCCACCACCCCGCCCCCAGCGTGTTGACCTGCTGGCAGCTGGACGGCAAGTTTGTCAACCCACTTTCCCCTATGGGTTGACATGATGGCCAAGGGAATGCCAGCTGATCAACCTGATCCTCCTTTCAGGTTGACCTGGTGGCTCCCAGGCAACCAGCTTGTCAACCCGTTTTTCCCTACTGGTTGATCTCGAGGAGGCCAGCTAGTCAACCTGATCCCCTCATGGGTTGACCCACTGGCTGCCAGATGGCCAACTTGTCAACCTGCGTTCCCCTATGGGCAGTTTTGGCATTTTTGGAAGCACAAGGTACAAAGTGAAAATCAGAGGTAAGCAGACTTCTGTTTACACAGACTCAGCAACTGCCCAAAATTGAAATAGGAAATCACAAAAGAGGAATACATAGCAGATAAATTTAGCTCATTCCAAAAATAACTGCATGGCACACTGACTGAGGAAGGGGTTTGAAATGTTAGAATTGCAAACCAGAATTTTCTTTACATTTTAGGGGAAACATATTTCCATTCTGTAGGGATAGCCCTTGCAAATCAGATACCGTGCGGACACTTATCAGCATGTCCATATCTCAGATTTCTTTGTGAAGCCTGATAACGCATCTACAATAGCTCACAGAGATGACCAATTCATAAAGATCTTTGATAAGACTGTCAGGCCTTTTATAAGAAAAAATCCATGTAACTGTGACACAGTATAACCATCTATGCTCTTATTAGCAAGTAACTCCTCAGCTTAGACAGAATATTGAGTTCTCCAAGTATCAGGTTATAAATATGCAAACCTTCAGACACCGACAACATGCTCAAATGGGGGGGATTCAGTATAGCTTTTCATCCTTTCAAAGATGATAAACTAACATCCACATAGTTTAGTGTGTACAGGCTTTTCAAAAACAAATGAACAAAAGCTTTGCAATGAACGTCCTCTTCTCTGTTTTTCATGATCACTAAACACTGTATGACATGTTTCAAGAAGAGATGTTTGTCTTGTAGTTTTTCAGCAAAATATTTCCATTCCCCTCCTGTTGTGCTCTGTGCATTAGCTCGCTTCATGGCAAGCCCCAGAAAAGATGCATCAACAGGTATGCTATATGTACAGCATTTTAGTTTGTTTGGGAAGACAGATTCTACTTTTAATGTAAATGCAATGCATTCTGCCTTTGTATCAGTGCATCATTTCTGTATTAATGAATGCCAATTTACACTTTAAGTTCCTTGGGGCCAGAGTAATAGTATGTATGGAACATAGTAACACTATATATTACTTTGTGGTTTTCATACTTTCCTTTCAAGCTCTAAAATATTCACCCTTAAAATACTTAAGGAAAAATTCTCATCTTTGTAGCATGAAATATTTTGGGAATGGGTGTGTGTGTGGGGGGTAAGAGACACTCGTTTAATGACTGAGCCATCAGTTTTTGAAATCTCCTTACTGAGGCTAAGCAAAATATTTTGACTGAAACTTTATCTGTAACAGAATGCAGATTTGGTGATACTGAAATGTTTCACAAATCTGTGCCAAATTTTCTGAATTGTTTCAGTAAGAAATACTTTAAGCAAAATTGAGGGAAAAAAACCCTGAAAGATGTCAGTATTTTCATAATGCAGACTTTTAAAAAACATTCCTCTATGTTATTTTAAAAATTAAAAAAAATTATTGTCTTACCCAAAATGATAGAGTTTATTTTATTTTATTTACACTTTCAAAATTCAATTGTGGCTCAACCCAAAACTTTATTTTCTGAATTCTCAGAATTAAGCTGAAAAAAAAAATGCATTATTTAACAAGTCGACTCTTAATTCTGTACAGACACATTGATTCAGCGAGGCCTGGAGAAAATAATTCAGCAGCTATTCTTAACTGCCGCTAAAATAGGAGCAGGAGGGGCTGATACTCTGTACATGACATTAATGGTTAATATGTGTTCAGATGTATTTGGGAGGAAGGAGTCTGATTAGGCCTTAACGCAGATGACTTAGCATTTGTGGGACCACAAAGGTTTGTTGAGCACAGTCAGTCAGGTTTTTTTGCCCAGTACGCAAAGGACAATTTAGCATCTTCCCTCCTACTTACTGGGTGCCCTAAGGGTAGGGGGAGAGTGAAAAGCTACTCGTATTTTCTTCTAGTCCTTAATGCTCCTATATAAGAGTGATCAGAATTTTGGAATGTGCCATAAAATGTTTTTCTGAAGTAGAAATATTTACAGTACAAAACTTAGATATGAGCAAACTATAGTATAGAAAGGTTAAGTGAACTACCTAAGCTAATGCACTTAGTCAGTGGAAAAAAATCCAAGACCTTAACCTCCAATCTCTTGCTATCAACTCTTGACAACACTTCCTGTCATTGAGAGTTACACAAAGAAACTGAAAATTCCCTCAGTGCACATTTATAATGCATCCTGTCTCACTTGACTGTGGCGAATATCCTGACAGCCAAGTGGAAAAAAAGATGAGAAAATGCAAAACGCAAACAATATTTGAAAATTCTACAGCATTTTTCTTTTTCTATGCAATATATAAGTTTATTCGATAAGATAAACAAACGTGAATTATATAAGGAAAAATATATATTATCTATCTATATATTTGAGCTGCTGTATGGCACAAAATTTTGTAGCATATGTGCCACCTGCATCATAACCGTAAAAAGAAATTGTACAGAAATCTTCATTCTGTTCATTTTACAATTCAAAAATTAGCAGCAGCTGAACTCAATATCTCGTGGAAATACTTAAAATCTTATGGGAGACATTTTCAAAGGTGGCCTCTAAAAATGTGTCTAGAAGATGCACTTATGGAGAAACTATTTGCTTTTTGTTGGATAAGAACAGAGAAATGGACAGAGACCCAGCACTGTGATAAGTCAGACAGATTCACTATTATTTCAGTATAGATAATGGTAGTCTGCATGATGTGATTGCAAGAACTGCTGTACGGAACGCATTACATTGTAACGAGATGAACAAGAATTGAAATGAACTTTAAAGCCTGTAGGTGTCATTGTGTAATTGAAATGGATAACAGTGCAAATGCACCAGATGAAAGTAGAGAAGATGCATTTGGCTACATTCAGAAAAATCCACGATCAAATCCCAGATCAGTCACAATGATTTTACAGTGAAAGGCTCCACTTCTGAGTAGATCTGCGTGTGGATGGTGTCACTTGAAAACCTGAGCCCAGCAGATGTGCAGAAAGGTACTCTCTTCATTTAGTTATTTTAATGAGGTGAATCAGAGCTCCGTGTACTTCCTAAAACATCTGTTCGCCTCCAAGCTCTAGACTAGTGACTCTGATCAATTGTGGCAACTGCACCACACAAACAAATTGAGGGAGGGAGGAGGAAGGATCAACTAATCTGGAATGCAAGAAGGAGCTGAGCTGTTCATACAAGAATAGCAGAGGGAGGAGGCAGAAGAGATGAGTGATCTAGCCTCAGATTTCAACACTTCATTGAGAGGGAAGCTGTCTCTGTTGTCATTATCCCACCAAGGACAGAGAATGGACAAAACTGGGATGGTGATGACCAGCTGACATCACTCTCATGTCACATTCTTATTACTCAGCAATGACCTGTGCATTTACTGGCAGCAGAAAGAGAAGAGAGGTGAAAGAAGATATGGAGAGGACAGGTATGCTCGTATCCTGCACACCAGGAAAGAGCTACTTGGCAGTAGGAGTACAAAAGCATCAAAGAAATAGAAAGCAGATTTTCAAGACATTTCTGTTCTTTAAAGATGGGCTGGACAACCCATGAGCACAGAATATCACCATATACATCCATAGGTCCACACTGAAGTATTCCAGTCAAAATCTATGGTTCTATTACAATTAATTTCCATTTCTGCTTATAATATACAGATAACGCAGTGCATTAATCCTGCCCTTTGACCAAATACTGTAAAAATGCTTCCTTTTGCTTCTCAAATGATAATACCATGTGGCCTATCTTATATCTTAACTAATGGTAAAACTGTTGATCATAGTCATTTCTTAATAACTGTTTGCAAGAAATTGAATTGAGATCATCCTTTGGCTGGGAAGACACATTTTTTAAAAAATCTGCTGCAAATTTCAATCCAGAAAACTTGACTCAAGCAGTTATAGCGGTTGGATGAATTTGCATTGGTACTTGTACTTACAGGTACATACACCTGTTAACAATTTCAATATGGAACTTTGATACAGGACTTCAAAACATCATATAAGTATTAATATGTCTGTTTTCTTACACAGCCCTCAACGTCATATGATGATGATGAAAGGCGGGTTAAATACAGTATGCTTTATCATCTCAATTTTATATTTGGAATACTGAACCACAGACAGGGCAAGCTCTTTGCTGAAGGTTAATCCATAGGAAAGCAGAAAAGCTTGGAATTGTAACTTTTGAGCACCTGGTTTTCAGCTCTTTGCTCGAACCACAAATGTTACTGCCTATCTAGCAGGGATACAAAGACAAATGTATTTTTTAGATTATTCTGTCTTTGATTTTTACTCTCTATTGTTCACATATTTCCTCTTCAATATATGTATTTTACACACACGCACACAGAGAAAATGAAAGCCACACCATACTGTTGATATCATAAAATTTCAGAGATGGCACTATTTCAAACAAACTGCACTGGTGCATTTTCTAAAGCAGAGAGCAGTATGGGTGATGGTGATGGTGACAGGAAGATTCCTAACACTAAAGTGTTAGTCTCCACAGGTGTAAATCCTCAGACTCAGTGCTGTTATGTCAGTAAAGAAATTCACTGTTTTTTTCTTCTATTAAGTAATGGACTAGCACAGCTTGTATGGCAATGCTTAGAGACTGCAAATTAAGTGTAAAATCTTGGCCCCACTGCAATCAATGGGAATCTTGTTACTGAGTTCAAGAGGAAAATTTCACCAGATACACATTTCCAAAACAAAAAAGTCACAGTAACTGCTACTCACATATTTCAGTATGAAAATAAAGACTTTAAAAAAATTATAGTAAAACCCCAATCATGTTTAGTTCTATGCAGCGTGAATGCACACAGGACCTAATTTAAAAAAGTATCCTATTCAGGAAAGCACTTAAGCACATGTTTAAATGAAGCTGAAATGAATGGGATTTTGAACACATACTTAAAGTTAAGCATGTTTTTAAGTGCTTTCCTGAATGGGAGAAACAGCATGTGTATTTAAATACATGTGTAAATCTTTGCAGAATTGAAGCCTAAGCAACTACTGCTTTGCAAACACATAACATAAACATGTATCTATATAATGAAAATTGTTTTAGAGTATAAAACATATAAACATTTTAACCAATGCTTCAGATTTCATATATTGTAACGTTCAAATTAAATTTTGGATTACTTGCAAATCACTCCAATTCCTTTCAGAGAAAGTAAAACATGTCTCATTTCAGCTTCATGATGTACTACAGTTGATTGATCTACATTTCTATTGAAAAATAGAGCTCATCATGGAAGCGCTGATACAGTCTTCAACCATCTTGTTAAACAATTCATTTCCTACAATATTGTATTTATTACATGGACATAAATTGCTGTTTTCTCTGATTTATTAAAGGTCTCAACAGAGCTTTCAGTGTAAACAGCTTTTACATTTTATTTCATGGCATGCGTTTTAGCTGTATAGAAAGCCTGACCTTTGATAGAAAGGCTAGTTATTAAATCAACACACATAACAGACTGTATTACACATGCACTGAGATTCTAACTACAAGATAGTGACACAAAGCATCAAATGTAAAGAGAAATCAAAACCCGTTTAAAAATGAAAACAAGCAGCAACACAGTACAGCAGCAAAGAAGGATAAAGAACAGCTAGTAATCTTCTTGCTCCTCACATGAACTACCAAATGCCATTTGAGTGAGACTTTTAAAGCTGAAAATTGTCCATCAGAACACAAAATAAATTCCTCTAATCCTTGTGCCACAAACTATTAATCCATCTGGAAACCTATATTTGTTGTGTGTGTTTACAAGGATCTAAATGCCATCAGGCAGAAAGGCAACTAGGTTAGTGGCATGTACCAAGAAAAAAATTAAAATGTTGGAAACAGTTTGACCATACAATAAGCAGGATTTACAAAAGTACTTACAGCTCTCAATCTCCAGTGTGCAGTTTTGTTCATCCAGTGGGTATCGTCGTAGGTCCATCATACAAGCAGCTGTTGTTGTAATTCTAGAAGGGAAGCATAGACGAGGGTCATTGTTATTATGCCTTCCTCAAATCTCTGCTTAAACAGAGTTGAAACAACAGGATCAATTCTACATGACAAGCATTTTTGTCTTTTCTTATTTCTAAGATATTGTATTTGTTGGTCATTCATAAGGGTAAGGTACTACTGATATGGTTTATGAAAGCAATGTGATGCCACATCAAGTCAGTGGATGGTTTACTATATGCTACCTATTACCATAATATGTCAGTATTTCATATCTTTAATCTAGTTGTACTGACAACGCCCCTGTGAAGTAGGACAGTACTGCCATCCCCAACTATTGCAGAGAGACTAAGTGTATGTCTACACAGCAAAAAAAGATATTCTTAACTCAAGTTAACTAATCCACACTTCTAAACTGGCTTAAATAGCAGTGAAGAATTGGTGATAACTTTTAACTGCAATTAGCAGCTCAAATTCAACCCCATGCTCTCCTATAGATTGTTATTTAAACTGTCAGTCTGTGGTGCTGTGTCTTCAATGCTATTTTAACCAAAGTTAAGAATGCATCTTTTGTTCCAGCATATTCACTTGTACTTAATCTGCCCAAGGTCACACAGGAAGTCCCTGGTACAGCCATGAATTGAATGTAGCTGTCCTAAGTCCTAGGCTAGTGTCCTCACTGCTGGACCCTGCCTCTTTTCAAATGGTGTGCTGTTTACTGCCTTAAGAGGTACCAGAGTTTCAGGGGTCCAGCCTTAATTTCTTATTTTCTTGATGACAGTAACCAGCTGGACCACGAGTCACACAAATTCTCTGTTGCTCACCAACTGGGTGATGCTGTGGATTTTCTTAGTCATGCTGAATAGTGCCAAATTAATATGTGTAAAACAGTTTTTGCATAAAGGAGAATTAACCAATAATGTTTATTTTGCACAATAGCATATAAAACTCAATTCTCCTTTTGTGCTCCACTCAATAATGCTGTGCAAACAAAGGCTTATTTTAGTGGTCTCTCCTCACCAGGAGCACAAGAAGTATTTTCAGGACAGTTTTTAAGAAATATGTAGAACATCTTAATGCCTCCACATTACGCTAGCATTAACATGAGTCAACTGTGCCTCTCAGCTGTTGGTAGAAAAGTCTGTACCATCAAAAATGTTTTACAGCTAGATTTCAGGGACAAATAAACCTGAGCTGAATGTGAGCCAAGCCACAGAGCTCCACAGCAGTATTTTATTGTGTTCCTTTCAAATTTTTCTTATGTATAGGCAAAAAATCAATTTTTTATCTCCCCTCCCGACTGCCAAATCACACATTGTTGTACAGAATTTCACTATGTTTGGAAAAAACCAACATTTTGGAATCTAGCAATATGCACAAGAAACAGATACGTTCTATGCTGCTTCCAAGCTGCGTTGTGGGACCAGGGCTAGTTTACAAAGGGATACCTCTTTCCCTGTAGTGAATGTAACTCCTTTTTTCTGACACAGCACTGATCTTCAGTATGTGCTCTACTATCACGGTGCCAATGAACAGGAAAAGACACGAGACCTAAACCTCTTCTAGTCAGACTCTTCTTAAAGGCCTAGGAAACCCTTCCATTGCTAGGACACATTTTTCCCTCGCTAAACATTCCTAGTCCTAACTGGATTATTTAAAAGCAAGTACCACAGCAGTACCTGGAAAGACCAAAAGGTCACTCAAGACATTTTAGCAATCCTCTCAGAGGACAAATATAGGCTTTTGGGGCACGGCAGTCACCTCACTAGCACACTTTTGATATTGTAGCCCCAGAAATAGAGCTGCCTGCACACAGTACTCAGTTGCTTTTTAAAAGCACCCATGCAAATTTTCCATGTGCCTTACAATGAACATTGCAAAAGGTGCCTATTTTATTAAACCTCTGGGATTTGGAGATGCTAAAAGGAGCAAAAAGCAGCCCAGCTACAGAAACTCGAACTGACCACATCATTACATATGAATTAGTTCCACTAAGCGTGAGTTGCCAGGACTCATCTAAAGCTGAGGTTGTTTCGCTAGGCTGTAAACTGGATACATGTTTTGGGGTCAACAGCTGTATGAAGCTGTTGTGGCATGTTTATCCCAACAATGAACGCCAGTTCTGGATCATATACAGCTATCAGCTTAACAGGACATAAACATTTTGCATTTCGAAAGGCTTCATTTTCACCATTTGCTACCCCCTGAAGTACTTTTTTATAACATTTACTCTTTATAAATGCCTAGTTCAGGAAAAACTTCTTTCCTTGACCCAGAATTCCTGCATCATTTGTTAGTGAAATTGCCTATCCATAGGGGAGCATACATTGTCAAGGTTCAGTACTGCAGTCTCTCTCTGGTGCTGTTATACTCCATCTAACCACTGCAACGACCCCTTCACTTAAAATTCCCATAAGTCTACAACCAGCCCCTTCATGCTGCCTATCTTAGTCTCCCCTATCCTCAATCCTAAGTCTAACTCTCCTCCTTCTTCTCTACACTGATACTATTAACTCACTAAATCCTGTCTGTGCGCCTCTCACATCTGTGCACCTGCAGAGTGTGGAAGGTGGGTCTTTAATCTATGTGTTGCCTGTTTCCAGGGGAGACAGACTTCAAAATACCCAATGCTGCTTGACCACCTTAACATACTTTTCCTGAGTTAGTTCTGGAGCAGCTCTGCTGTACTCTGGCCCCTTCCAAAACCGCTACATGGGCATGTGTTCTCCAAACCTAGGCCCCTGACCCACCGCACAGGAAGCTCAAGAACAAAGGAGTCAAATTTTTGAAAATCATCTCGGTACTACACTCCCATTTTAACCTATAGATGGCACCCAAAAGCTATTCTGCACCTGCCAAAGCTTTCAGGTCTCAATTTTTCAATCAGTGAGCACCACCAGAGTATTTCAGGGGCTACATGTTTCTCCTTCAGAATAAGAAAGGCAGTCTTTGGAAGCCAGAGGAAGAGACCAGCCTGGAAGGAAAAGGAGAAGAGAGACAGAAAACAGCTGAAAAAGAAGGAGTCGTGTGGCACTTAAAGACTAACAGATTTATTTATCACATGAGCTTTCATAGGAGAAAATCCCACTTCATCAGATGCTTTGAAGAGGGGGAACTTACAGAAGTGGATGAGAATAAATCCAGGGGAGTGCAAGACATGGGATCAGGTCAAACTGCAACAGCAAATCAGAGCATTTGTAAGGATTCAAACTCTAGGGAACAGCACATGGCTGGGAGTCAAATTACCTGTTACAATGTGAAAAGAATCTGTCACGTGACTATGGATTCTTTTCACATTATAACAGGTAATTTGACTTTACCCTCCGTGTGCTGTTCCCTAGAGTTTGAATCCTTACAAATGCCCTGATTTGCTGTTGCAGTATGACCTGATCCCATGTCTTACACTCCCCTGCATTTATTCTCATTCAATTCTGTAAGTTCTCCCTCTTCAAAGCGTCTGATGAAGTTGGATAATCTCTCACGAAAGCTCATGCGATAAATCTATAAGTGCCATAAGACTCCTTGCTTTTTTTGCAAGACTAACACAACTGCCCCTTCAGAACTTGGCAAGAAAACAGCTGATGCCTCCTGTGAAGGGGGGACTCCCAGAGGTAGAAGGATTAAATAACCAAAGAATATAACTGGCCAGTAGGATGCCCCGATGGCAAGTGTAAAAAAAATTGGAAGAGGATGTAGGTTATACAGGCACCCCCTTAAAAAAAAAAAAAAAAGCTCCTAATATCAAGACAGAGGACCTTGCTTGTACAATCAGGACATTGGGTCACCCTACTCTAGATACTGAGGATTATTATAGGTTGAACAGGCGACACCACCAGTATTTAACTTTGTCCAATACTTAACATTATAAGACTGCTTCTGGTGGCTTCAAACTTTGCATTCAGGCTAAAATAGTCTATGCCGGGCGCCTGTCTCAGGCTGATGTTTATGCAGAAAGTTTCAGCTGTTTTTGAGAATTACATTAAGGAGGAAAAAAATTCTTTGTTTTGCACAGATTAAAGAATAAATAAAACAAAGCTGACAACAATGTGGCTGAGAAGCAATAGCACTTTCACGCTTTACAGAAGGGATTTAAAATTTAGTAGTGGGTTGGTTAGTTCTCACGTTAAGGAAGTGTCTTTTACAGTTCTCATTAAAAAAACAGTCCAACAGCAGCCGAATTATGAACTTTTTTGTGATTAAAAAAAAATCAGTTCTAATGTGTCTATTCTGAGCACGTGTGAATTTGGCAGCTAAATTTTCTGGAAATTGTCAGCACTGAGTAGGCTTCATCCTCTCACACCTCCTATGTGCCAATCAAACTGTAGGTGCTCAAACCCCACAGAGTGCCTGAGCTGGCAGCTTTGACTCTGGCATTTCTTCCTTCAGTGCTTTACTCTGCAACCTTAATAAAGTTTTGGGTGGGTGGAAAGGAGAGAGAGAGAGAGAGAATTTGCAGGACAAGAGGCACCAGTCAGAATTAAAGCCCCATATAGAATATTGCATGAACACAAAGACGAATTCTTGCACATAGAAAGAGCAGAGAGCAAGAGTGCTTTGGTAGTAAGGTTTGGCCTTAAACCTAAATCACAGTTTTAGATTATTTATTTCAAACTAGCTAGTTATTTCATTCCTACCCACAGTGCAAACATGGAAAAAAAAATCATCTGTCCTCTCCTCTCCTCCTACTCTCCCCTATGATTTTACCCTGACTTTTATCTTCTTTTTCTACAGTTGGAAGAATTGTTAACAGAAGATTTAATAACTCTTTTGAGAGATGATTATTTTTAAAATAATTGCCTTTAGACAGCTCCAGTTGAAATACAACTCATATTAATCTCTCAGTGTACAAAATGAGACCAGTATGTGATCATGCTAACATTAACACCTTCAGACAGGCACCACACCACATTCTGCAATGTTCCAGATTATCCACATTACCCGTTTTTAGAGAGATGAACCAACATGTGTTCACTTCAGGAGAAAGGAACAAGTGAAACGGACATGCAACTTATTCTCCCCAAAACAGTAATATTCTGCTTCCATAAATGCATCAAAGAGATTCTTTGTCTCTAAGTTATCTAAGGTAACTGACATCCATTAAACATGTAATGCTTTGCAGAGCAGAACTTTGAGGAATGACCATTAAAAAAAAGGAAGCTTAAAATACCTACAATTTTCTGACTCCTTGTACTATAGTCATTAGAGGCAGGCTGCTCTCAAAGAAACACTGTATGAAATGAAACAACACAGAAACCATCTACTATACTGATTTTTTATTGACATTAATGAAAAGTAGCTGTTTGGTGTTCCATTTTATGAGCCTGTTAACAATGAAAATCAATCTTCAGCAACCTCCTTCATGATGTATGCTTCTGATGTAAAACTATCACAGTGCATCACAAGGCAACTACTACTACTACTACTTTGTTGTTGCTGTTGTTAAATTAACTAAATAAAACGTACCATGAAAAATTATACCCAAAAGAAAACTGTAGATTTCAAAACAGGCCTTGTTAAGTTCAAAATAATTAGAATACTGTTATTGAATGTATTCTATATTGCAGTGCGTACATCAGAGAAGCAGGATTGAGAGTCAGAAATGCAATTATGCACGCGTACAGCTAGATAGCATGAGTTCTGAATGTCCCTCTTCCCCTTTGCACTTGTCACAACTACAATCCACTGTGCTTGAGGGAGAATACAAACAGGTTCTTTGGTGCATCACAAAGATGATGAGGAGGAGGAATGGACATGGATTATTCCTTTCCTTCTTTGCTCCAGCCCTTGGTGCACACCAACTACATGGGAAAAACAAGCCATACTTTTGCTCCATCCCTCTCACCCCAGTGCATAATCTGGTGCAGTTCTTCATCTGTTTTGGGAGCAACTATGTTAGCGAGCACAAACCTGTGTAAGCTGCACATGGAGTCCTGCACACCCACACAACCCCCTTCCCACATTGGTGGCAAAGGCCACAGTATGGCTCTTAGATTTTAAAATACATCACAAACTAGTAGCAGTGCAGAAAATAATAATATAGGTTGCTATGGCAACATTACAGTACGTATTGTTTCTCAATGTCATTCAAAGCTGCTCCGTTTTCCTAGCACTGGAAACTCCACCTGGCAACAGAAAAATAAACAGGGATCCGGATAGTTCTGACATCATCAGTAATAAAGGTTCTGCACTAGAGGCCAAGTGGATGATTCTGTTGATGTGTGAAGTAGACCAACTCCCTTCCCCACAGCTGTATTGCCTCTGCACCGCTAACTGAAGCAAGAAATAGGGGAACCTTATTGTGGTCACTGAAGCAAGTAGATCTGATTCTGAATGCACACAACAACAGAGCTGTCGTGTGTGACAGTGACATTTTATATAGTTCTTCTGGTCATAAACGTATATTGAGTTCCTTTTTCTAGAGAACTGTATAAGTCATTCCTAGCGAACACACTTCCTTGGAGACTAATCCAGCTCCCTTGCAGTCAAGGGCAAAAGCTGTATCAAAGGAAAGAAAGCAAGCCCATTTTGTCCCACAGATGCACGATGCCATGGGATGCACAACCATGCACTGTATGTCATGATCTATGTAACTTTTCTGTTCACTGTTGCAATGTAATTGTATGGTTTGATTCCAGTTATGCTATGCAAGGTTCCCATTTGAATGCTCTGCCTTATTGTTAGGGTATCATGCTTCCTGCAGCATCATGCGTGTGTACAGATGTGAAGCATGTTACATGGCTCAGCCCATTGGGACTATCTCAGCACAGAAGCTGGAGAGATACATGACAAAAACAATGCAAATTGAGCTCTCTGGCACAGGTGAAACAAAGGAAAAACCCTAAGACTAGGAAAGGGAGGGGTAGGAGGAGGTTTGGAAAACAAATGCAGACACTTGAGATGCCTTTTGGCTTTTTGCCAGAGATTCTCTATCTTGAAAACATTTTCAGGAGATTGAACCTACCCACATGGTTGAGAGGGCTCATCACCAGCAGCCAGTCTTGTAGGTAAGAATGGGGAGAATAAGCTGAAGAGTAATCCTGGAATGGCGTTATTAGATTAGCACACATTTTGTATCCTTTATTTGCTTGTGGTAACTCCTGACTCCTTTATTAAAAGCTTGTGCATTGATTTGCCACATACTCACTTAAAATAATACTCTAATCAATAAACTAGCATTTTTTTTTATCAAAGCCTGTGTGAACTTTAGAGTGTATGAATGAGTAAGGCTGGGCATATCCATTTCATTGACAAATGGATGAATCAATGGCTATAGGCTGACAATGACTGAAGAAAGATCCCAAACCCCGTAGGACAGAGGCTCTTGGTGTGGTATCTGGGGGCTGGGGCATGCTTATTTGTGGATCCTCCCACTGCCTAAGACTGATTACACACAGGAAACTGCTCTGAACTGACTCAGGAGTGTGTGGTCATGTAGCTACGTGGGGTGAATTGAGGTTCAGGAGTGGAGATCAAGGTGTCACAGAAGCACACTGGACTGGATTCTGGGAGAGGAATGTCACACGTGACTCCCACTGAAGACTGTGGAACTGGTCATGCCATCTGAGGGCAGAATCTGGCTCTTAATGATTCCCACTATCACCACAAAACCTTTGATAAAAATCATGTTCTTCAGCTGATCATGTCCCTTTATCACTGTCATTATCAGACTCCTCTGCACTTGATCAGAAAGAGTCACTAGCTCTCCTTCTCTCTGAATTAGCGATTGAAGTCATGTACTGTAGCTGTGCTTGGTGTTCACTTCTGCTCCTTGGAAACCGACCTGCTGTGTGACAGTTGGAAATGTTGGCAGCAGTAGGCTGCAGACGCTATTACAAATATGTGGAAATCTGAAGACAAAACTGCATTGTGATTAACTTCTCCCCTGAATGGGAATATGAGCTGTAAAGAGATGTGATCGGCGTTATGGAACAAAATCTGACCTATCTTTAAATCAAAATACATTTATTTACAAGTTAACTGTAAGTTGCAAATCAACAGAATTCTGTTTTCTCCTTCCCTCGTTAATAAAAAATATATTATCACTGCTTCCTCCTTATGGAGATTGGGGGAGATGCTTTAGCAAAGCATCTATAATAGTGACATTTCTAAAAATACATTCCTAAAGCAGAATGTTCTGTAACTAGCTATCAAGATTTTTGGAGTGCAAATGCTTTACTGCGTGGACAGCTTCTTAATACATTTTTATGGAGACAACCAGCAGCTGGAGTTATTGATGGTAAAATGAGAGAGGCACTGATGTTCCGAGATTATTACAGAATTTATATCATCCTCCAACCCAAAATTGCTACAAGGGTTCAGTGGACATACTGGCCTACAAAGCTTCATAGGAAACAGCTTGTTCTCCTCTGGCCATCTAATGACACTTGAACATTTTGTGCTTATCTGATTCTATCTTGTACATTATGTAGTGTTACCATATTGCAAGTTCATAAAAAGAGGATGGGGGAGAAGAATCTGCAAGGGAGGGACAAGTGAAGCTAGGGGGGTAAAGTTGGTGGAACTGCAGGGGTATTCTCCAGGAGGTGGAGGAAGTGTTGCTCTCTGTCACAATGGCAGAGTGGTTAGGACAAGCCCAGGATATGGTGCTAGCTGTTTGTCAGCACCTCCCTGTACCACCCCTTCCCTGGTGCTGGAGGCAGGAGGGAGATGTGAGCTGGCAGCTGTGGCTTGCAAGGAAATGGACCACTCAGTTATGGATGCAGCAGCAGGCCCAAACAGTACTCTTTTTGAGCTGCAGGTTGTCTGCTCTGCAAACCCCTGGACATTTCACATGCCTTGAAATCCTCTCCTGGACAGAGAAAGCAGGCTCAAAATGAAACGAAACAAAATTAATTTTTGTTTTTTAACAACAACTATGTCCAAGCATTCCTAGACATATGGTATCCCAATGTATGGAAAGTGGGCTTTGAGAGGACTCATCGAACTCAGTAAAGCTGGGTGGGTTGGTGTGGGTGTGAGAGAGAGATATTCTCTGCCTTATTTACAAAACTGCAAAGAAATGTTGAAGGAGCTGATAGACCCCACTCTGATATCTCCCTAGTTGAACTCTGGAAAGAGCTTCAGCAAAGAGGGAACAGGCTCATCTAACCATCGATTATATGGTGATAGAGAATAAAGTAATGTCCACAATTCTATGGGGCTGGAAACAACAACAGATGTAGGAGTTTTGAACTCCAATTCAAGTTGCTTTTTTAATGAAGACAACCAGACTGGAAATGGAATCCAGGGAGATACACAACTCCCTGGGATGGGGAACAATTAGATGTTGGACAGTGTACAGGAAAAAATGGCAGGCCTACTGTCTACCAGTTAGGACTAGGGAGCATGAATAGCAATGTGTACTACAGCCTTCTGCTCTAATTGTCTCTTACAGTATTGTGGGTGTTAACTAAAAAGATACTGATTTTGCATTAACATAGCCCTCTTCAAACAGAGCAAAATAATGCTAACTACTCCATAGGTGTGCACACCTCCCATTTGCTGTGCACAGCTCACAACTCCACAGTCTGAAGTGAAGGGCAGCACAGATATAGCCTGATGTTCCATGGTGGAGGAATGGATGTCACTGATGCAAATGCTACCGCAGATTTGAATAGAATTAGGATCAGCCTTCCTTCTCACCAATAGCTCTCCAATGCAGAATACGCCCTAAATGTACAACTGGAAGCTCAGAACCAAATGACAATACCATGTTCATTGTTTAAATCCTAAATAATATGCCTTCATGCTTCAATTCTACCTACCATGACAACATCCTTGGCATTGGCTTTGGTCTGTAGCTATGCTGACCTTTCCTTGTATTATTGCAGTCTACTCCAGATGATAAAATCCACATATCACGATGGGATAACTATGTCAGAATAAATAGGAGGTGCACTTTAAAATTTTATCATTGAGAAATGTATACCTGTCTCAAAACATTGAATTCACTTAATCCTTTCTAAAACAATTCAATACACACAGTGCCTGCAGAACATTGGAATAACATGAGAATGTTAGCATAGTGACAGTGAATTAAACAAGCAGCCTGAGATTAAAGGACCAATGGGTCTGCTCCACTCATGTGCAGTTCACTGACCCTTTACTTTATTACCAACACTGGGGAACTGAAAGCATAGTTTTAAGTATTTTTCAAACTATGTTCCCTATTCCACTTGGAAAGAGTTCATGCATATTTCACTCTGATAAGGTAAACGTGAACAGAGAAATAAAAAATGCATCATTTCAATTGTTTCCTGTTGAAATTTTCTATTGTTACAACTTGCGTCACATTTCATACTTTTTGCAGTTGAGAAAGCACTGCAGGTCATTTATACGAAGTAACTTGGAAATAGTTATTTTGCCTCTTGCAGGAAAAAAAATTACTAACAGAACTCCTAGAAATGAACTGTTTAAATTAATGGATTTCAGAGCACATGAAGCACCTTCCTTGGACAACTGACAGCCCTTCTAATTCTTTCCCCCTGCTCTTTCTCATAACTTCAAGCTGCTGTAGAGCATTAAGAAGAGTGAATGCAGGTTAAAAATACTGTATTACATTACATTAAGTTTCATAAAGAACCACTGATAACACAGCTGTCATGTCTGTAGATAGAAAGGAGCCTCACAGTGTATCAAATTCCATTAGTATTGGTACCTAATTCCCTTAAGCTCATTTGAAAATGCCAGATTGTCTATCTGCCTGCCTACTTTCCTATGTTACTTGTGCCTAAATGCACGGGTGCAAGTGCACACACCCACACACACATGCTCCCAGAGCGAAAAAAGTACAATGAGTTCAAGTTAAAGTTCAGGGCACACAGTAATCTGAAGATAAAAAATTATAATGCAGTATTTATAACCAAAATGAGCACAGCAAGACTACGAAATTCAGCATTAACTGAGTTTTGTGAGGAACTCCAACATCTTAAGGTAGAAAAATGCACATCTTAGACAACTGAAACAACTTAACTCTATTCAGTAGCACATTGGAATGCTTGTTTTTGAAGAAGTTGGACAGCCTCCCACCAGGGAATGTGCCAAAGAGCCTGCCCACAAACACAGTAGGTGCCATAAATCCCTGTGGATTCAGGAAATCTGTAATCTCTGTAGCCGCAGTAGTACTTTCCTCTTGACTGCCTTCCTCCCACCCCACTTCTGTGTTTCCTAGCAGAGAGGCTCCAAACTCAACTGTTCTACCAGTCTCCCATGATCATGACTGTACTTGTTACTTACCCTAAAGACAGGTTACCCACCATGAAGAAGACAACAAGGCACATTACAGGTTAGGGCTATATTATTTTTCCCTGTGATGCAAGGATGTAGAATGAATTGATCATGTGAACCCTTCTTCTGGAGAGATGGGCCTACCTAGTCTGTATTTCTGACCCACTTCTCTTAGATACAATCCTGTATGAATCCCCTTGCCATAGGCAAGTGGCACTAGAAAAGCTGCAGGGCACCCTTCTGTGCAGAAAAGGGAAAGACACATGTAGGGCATGACCTTCCCAGAATACAATTTCCATCTTAGAAAGAATCAAGTTCTCCCCCAGATTTTAAAATTAATGTGAAAGTCAAAACAACCTTGAAAAGAAAAGGCACGTTCAGCCTTATGAATGCAGCTTACTTAGCAATTCTAACACAAGACCTAAGATAAGAGCCCCTAGCGCCTATTCTTCAAGCTTTTGTGATTCAGAACAAGAAGGCTCATCTTCCACAGGGAAAAGGCAATTGAATAAATAGGTTTAAATGGACTCTTCGTGAACAGGCCTACTCTCAGATTAAAAAAAAAAAAATGGCTAGTAAAAGACTCTACAATAGATCTCAAATAACCATGTACTTCTGCCAAGAATCTTTATAATAGGGCAATAACATACTCTGCAGGTGTCCTCATGAAATTCTAAGACCACAGTAAAATGCATGCTCACTGTCCTAAATTTCAAATCATGCTTTAAATTCTGCCAATCAATGCAACAGGCAAGGATTTAAGACAAGAGGCACACAGTTCTCCAAGGTATTGCTCCTGCACTGCAGAAAAAGGGTAAGCGTGCTCTTTATTGTAGTGTTCTTGTTAGGGATTTGTTATGTACATTGACAGGTGGTGAACAAAGCTAGCCTTAGGCGTAGATAAAATTTCAGCTCATGCCATGCCACTCCGCCCTCTTTTCCATTCAGCAATTTACTATTTTTACATGTAATGGCATGGCATTCCCCACTTATGAGCCGTTGTTTGGAAGGGTGGGTCTGCAGCTCTTCACTTTCTGGAGGCCCTGGCAGGTGGTTTCTCCCATTCTCAGTGACTCAGCCGTCCAGCCAAGTCACACACACTGTCGTGTACAGAACAAACCAACCCCTTCTGGGATTCTCTGTCTAAGTGTCCTTCAGTATCCAAGCATCCCTCCCTGGATTTACTCTTTAAATAGTCTCAGCCCTGGAGGCATTGTCTTCCTGTAGCCTTTTCTGGGCTCCATCCTTAGTCAGCCCAGCAGGGCCCCTCCTGGATCCCTCAATTGGATGTGTGTGTCCTTCTCTGTAGCCCTCTCTGGGCTCACTGCTTGTGTCTGCTTAAGTCCTCAGTGAACCCATCTTCCTGCTGACCCATCCCTCCTGGACTCACTTGCCTGACCATATTTCCCTGGTAAGTCAGTCCCAATAAGGAATAATGTGGCTCCTTTCTCCCTGGGCTGCACTCTTAATTCCTTTCGAGTCACTGGAGGATGGGGAAACCCAGATGCACTCACTGCACTGGGTCTCAACTCAGGGACCCTTTTAGTATAGGAGCCTCATGCCAAAGGCAGTCCTTTCATAGAGGTGACCTAGGTGGTTGCCAATGATGCCAACAATTAGTGAGAACCAAGCGCAGGGCTTGGGTCAGTGAGCCTATCCTGCCCTACTCTACTTCCTGCCCATGGCTGGATCGCCAGCCAGGGCTGGATCCTGGTGGCAGTGCCGCTACCCATCCACGGCTGGATCCCAGTGGTGGCGCCACTTTCTGCCTGTGGCTGGATCCTGGTGATGGTGCCTCTTGGCCAGTTGCCGAGGGTGGAGCGGTGTGGGGATCACTATCTGTCTAGAACAACAAAAAGCCTTGGGCTGGCCCTGCCTCATGCTATGTTTTTTTCACTAATTGCTGATCTGCATTTCCCTGGGCCACTTCTCCAGTCTATCTTAGCTGAGTCCTGGCAGCCAGCCAAAGGCTATTGTCTCACTTGCCCAATAATTGCTTGCTTCAGTCCCAGCAGCTAGCCAGAGCTCCTTGCTCACTGCCCAGTGCTCATGTACAACTAATCTCTGCAGCCCTTTCAGCTTCTGCAGCCAGCCAGGAGCCTCTTGTTGCTCTCTGAGCACCTGCCAGCAGATTGTTTTCTGCTCCAGGAAGCAACTAACTGCTGCTGCTCTGATCAGCAGCTTCTTTTATAGGCACCGCCAGGCCCTGACTGGCTGCTTCTTTCAGCCTCTCTTGTTGACTGTTCACTGCATGCACTCAAGGCCACTTGGATGACTTCTCCTTTGCTCCTTTTGGTAGGACCATGAGCCATCTTACATGAAGCTGCTGTGCTTAGTCCATCCTGTCACAGGGAATACCCCAACATAGTTCTTCCCTTACTTCACGCAGATTAAGGGGAGTTTGTCCATAGTTGGCTATGAAGAATTTGGCTATCACTGTCTCACTTCTTCCTCCAGAATGGTCTTCATTTCTGCTCAGCTATAGGCAGTGGGCATCCCTGTTCCCTGAAGCACTTGGGATCCTTTTGTAGTAGTGCTTCAAAGGATACCCTGCAGCTGTTGAGGCAAAATATTCTGTGCAACATGCTATGCAGAAAACAGAAAGAACAGAGTGGGTCTGGGGCTATAGTGGGGCCGAAACTCTGCAGTCTCAGAAAAAGTGGATGGTCACATTAGAAAGTATAATGGCGCCAGGTCATTTCCAGGGACCCACTTTTATGAACACTACACACAGCACCTCATTTACTCTTTGCCTAACGCCATCTCTGGTTATGAATGGATCTTAAATACTATTTGTATACTTCGTCTGATTTCTTTTATAGTCAAACCACTCTCAGTGATACGCGCCTCTTTCTATTGTTTTTTTACTTGTTTGGATAAGTGGAAACATTTAATGCTATCCTCCGGAAATTCAAACTCAAAGAGACAGGGTCCAAGACACTGATATTTAAAGCCCTGATATCACCATGATGTACAAGCTTTCCCACCTTCCCCATCACTCTCTTGTGAAGAGGCAGGCCAGGATCCCCTTGAGATGCTTTCCCGGCTTGTGTCCCTGTGAGGATAAAGAGATAAGTTTATCCGTGATGCAACTCTACTGAAATGAATAGAGTTGTACAGAGTGGAGAATTAAAAGTTAGCTACCTAAACACAGCAGAGAGGAGTAATCAGTAGAGATAACTGAAAATAGAACATGCTGCATTGCCCTTGAGAATCACAGCTACAGCTCTAACCTGTCACTTTGGAGGTCACTCAGAAGAATTTCATCTGACTACACCTGAATTATCCTAGGCACTCCTGCTGCAATGCACAGTTCCTCAGCACCACGTAATGGTATGCCTCCAGCATGCAGCATAGTTATCATTAGCATGTCATTTCTTCAGACTCAGAGAATAAGCCCAACCAGAGAAGATGATTTTATAAGAGTAGGACAAAGATGAGACTTACTCTTATTTATTCTTTTTTTAATTCCTTGATGAAGGTTGAAAACTTAGCAATCAGCTTATTCCCATCTGCAGTGAGCCCTATCAGGTAGAAAGACGTGAAATACAGATATACTCCCATTATTGACTGAGACACACGCACACACACATATATAAAGGTCCTATTGTGGTGGAACAGTCACTAATGAGAATGAGTTACTGTGACACCATTGCACTACTATCCATTGAATAAACCGATTAAAACCACACTTATAATTTGGTACAGCAGACAAAATGTGATTGTGACTGAATATTGTCATAAGATCGATGTTTCCTGCTCCTCAAACAAACATTTCAGCTCTGCCCTGGTATTTACAGCGCAGCAGGAGACAATTACCCAGAAAAAGGGTTCCATTCCATTGACATTACCTTTGTAAATATCACTGTAATATCAACCTTTGACAATAACACAGCAAAATGATGCATAAATAATCCAGAAGGTTTTACATTTTCAGAGCATGGGAATTCAGTAACTAAAGCATCGCACTGACACTTTACGCCTAATGTGATAAGCATTAATAGTACCACTGAATAGCACAGTTCCAAAGGGACAGCTGTGTTAGTCTAATAAAGCAAAAAAAGCAAGGAGTCTTGTGGCACTTAAACACTATGCAATAAATAAATCTGTTAGTCTTTAAGTGCCACAAGACTTCTTGCTTTTTTTGAAATAGCATAATGACACTAAGGTATCATCCAATGTACAGTGTGGCCAGTGACCATTATTAGGAGACTAGGGTTGGCAATGCTCTGCCCCACTGTAATACCAAACTAGATCTTCAGTTTACTGAAGATATCTTGGGGAATTCATGAGCTATTTCAGAGTTAAGAAATTCAAAGGCCAATCCTATCAGTAAAACAGAAAATGATGGAGTACATTTTCAGTCAGCCTGAGAGCCAGCCTATCTTAAGTCAGCTGCATCTTGAACCAAAAATATTTACATATGCTAAATTAATTGCAACCCCATTCTGAGCATCTATACCTCTGATTAAATGATTTATGCTTCCAAGGGCAAAATACCCAGATTTTTGCCTGAATTACAGTTGTAACCTGAACTCTACCTTTTTTGCATATGCTTCACAGTTTGGTATTTAAGGCTAGCATTTTCACAGGAACCCAACATCGTTAAGCACCCCAATCCTATTGACTTCCAGTGTTCATTAAACATGTAATTCCTTTAAAGCCCTGTGAAAGCACTACCTTATTAGATTGTTGCTCAAATAAGAATACAATAGCATGGAATTTCTCAAAAAATAAATCTTAAAACACTTATGGATACTAGTGTAAAATTTAATTTCAAATATAGCAAAGAGCTATCTCATGACTGCTATTGATAGGGTATATGGTAACCTAGCAGTGAAAAATAACTTATGTATATACTTAAATCCATGCATACCCTCTTATTAGTTATCCTGAGATCCCCAGCCCCTCTGAGCATCTATCAGTGGAGAAGACTCTGATATTTAGTCCAAGATCTCTTCAATGCTAGCTTTCAGTAGTCTAGTAATTAAATTTCTCTTTCTGCAGCCAAATACTATTTTCATTCCTCACCCAACAGTATCCAAATGCTTTGAATTATTACATATTACCTGTTTTGCTTTGTTATCCCTTATTAAATGAAATTTTGTATTCTCAAGAAATTCACAAACTGTACTTTATTGCTGCAACATCCATCTGGGTCAATTTACAGGTTAACTAAAGCAAACATATACAGATCTTGAAATTAATTTTAGGGGACCCTACTTAATACTTTTCTTTAATTTAAGCAGAGTTTCTCTTCCAGATCTCATTCTTTTTCATACTGTATTTATAATCTATTTCTGGTATTGTGGATGAGTTACAAACTCCTTTATTCCTGTAGCTCATAAATTAACCATAACCATATCATGTGTAATTCTATTAAGAACTTTTTAAAATGCCAAATTTATCATCACATGCTGTGCTCTTATTGACTTTGTAACCTCAGAAAAGGTAAGGTTAGTTTGACAGGAATTTACCTTTATGAAACTACTGAGTCAAATTAGTGCTATATTTACACCTCACTTCAACAGTTTTTCTTTCTGTAAAAGTCACTTAGCAGTTTTGCCAAAGTAGCGAGAGTTTGATTTGCAGATCACTGCTGCAGTGTTGCATAGAACACATTTAATTGTGTACCGTCAATGTACAGCAAGTAACTAAGCACTAGTAATTTTACCAAAACTACTGTCTGGAATTGAGTAGATGAAAAGCCTGAACAAGGAGATCCGTGCTTTATCTGAGGCATGCTGTTCAGGAAGCAGTGACAAGAGAATTGAGGAGACTATACATTTTTGTTGCCAAGCAGTCAGGTTGCAAGTGGTGGTGGTTGTACTTTCACTCAATGCCTGGTGCGCACTGCAGGGCTGGTGGGTGATTAATGAAACTTAGCAGCAGCCAGTTCTGAATTGGCTGTGGGCATCTTACCATCATTACAATGTATGATCTCAACAACATTATGTAAAAGACACATCTGCAGATAATTTTTACCAGCAACAGTAGTCAATATTTGTCATCCCTGGTAACTTTAATGGGCAGGGAAGAAAAGGACAATGACACCTGAAAAAACGTGCTTGGAAAGTTTGGTATCAGATAGAAGAACAAGAACAGGCAGCCACTGCTTGAATTTGTGGCTCCCAATGACATAGTGATCACTAACCAGCTCTTCCATCACCCAAAGATTCAAAAGCAGAGCACATACAGTTCACGCGGTTTCCCCAGGACTGTTATTGATCATGTCTCTAACAATCATTGGCAGTCAATAGTCATTGAGGCGTGAATTCCCAGAGATGTTGAACTTGACGCTGATATCAGCCTCAGTTGAAAGAAGTGCATCTCTGACTTCAAAGACTGAGAGTTAATGGGCTAGAATTTGCTGAGTTTCACAAAAAGCTATTATTACAATCAAGTTATCAGATGGCTTTTGGTAGTGAACTTCACAGGGCAATTGATGCATTAGAGATAGAAGTTTCATTCTGTAATCTGATGTCAAGTCCTCACTATTGACTGATGCCAGCTCAGCACTAGTGCCTCCTATTTGCAGCTGTGATTAATGGATCAGTAAGGACATGCCCATAGCCTTGGAGCTAACAAAAAACCAACTAGTTTTCATATACAGGTCAAGCAAAATCAAAGTCTCAATGGGTCTGACTTTGGAATTTCCTCAAATTATTGTGTACAAAAGGTAAGCAATCCACATAGCCAGTTCAGAAGACATTACAACCACCACACCTTGGTGTTCTCAGTGGGGGAGGAACTAGCTTGTCTAATAAAGAACTGGGATTGTAAAGTCATTCAGTTTGCAGGACCCGTTGTGTTGATGGAAAGATCATTTCAAGATGCTCCTCGGTTCTCCAATGCCTGCAGCCCCTGTCCTTTCGAAGAAGGGCAGAAAGCTCAAGGAAAGCTTTCTTCCTTCAGCCATGAGAGATACAGATTGCAGTTCAGAAATTGAAATCTGGGTAGGCCCTAGAGGTTTGTAACATTATGCTTGAATTTCTGAAGACTGGTGAGAATATTGCCAAACAGTGGTTGCATATAGTCTTCCAAGCACATCTGGCATATTAATATCATCCCCAATGAGAAAAAAGGTTATTTTGCCTCCATTCCAAAAAGGGCAATGAAGTTGAATGTTGCAACTATAAAGGTATTATGCTACTTCAGTCTCAGGAAAGTCTTTGTTTCTATATTTATATCTAGAAATGATAATGCACATAATGGCAATGGCCAGGATACGCCATGTGGCTTTAAACCTGGCTGTCCCACTGCAAACCACATCTTTATCTTGAGAGAGTCTTCCAAAAACATGGCTGAATTGAATGAGTTGTGCACCGCACTTTTTCCATTTGTCAGAATCAGTGCATCAAGCAAGTTTGCGAGATGTGATGAAGCATCTCAAGGTCCCTGTAGAGCTCTGCAATGCAATGGGAAGTTGTGTTCAGATCAATGGCAGATACATGGCATGGTTTCTTATCTTCATGGAAGTTCAGCAGAGCCACTTCCTGTCACCAGCACTGTCCAATATCAATACCGATTGTTTGATGGAAAGGTTGAAGGAGGCAACTATTGATAGGATCACAATTCAAAATGATTTGGACAAACTGGTGAAATGGTCTGAGTTAAACAGAATGAAATTCAATAAAGACAAGTGCAAAGAACTCCCCTTGGGAAAGAACAATCCATGGCACACATACAAAATGGGCAGTGAGTGCCTATGGAGTATTGCTGAAATAGTTCTGGGTGTCATAGTGGACCACAAGCTAAACATTACAGTATCAAGACCTAAACAGCTGCTGCACCTAAATGAAAGGTATTCCACCAACAACAAAACTGAAAGGTTTATGGGGCCTGATTCAAAGAACAGTAATGTCAAACAGAATGTTCACCTTTGAAGGTTTTGGATCAGGCTCCTGGAAGGCAGAAAAAAAATAGCTGTATTTGTGGGGAAAGATGTTAAAGTATCCTTTTTCATGAACAAGGTCTTTTGACTAGCGCTAGGGCTTGATCAAAGATTAACATATTATTTGGTAAATTTTATTCTTACTCTTGTTATTTCTCTTAGAACAGATTTATAAGTTGACTGTGTGGAAGACTCTTTTGCAGCTACATTCTCCTCTCTTTTCTCCCTCAGGTATGTGGCTGCTGCCATGATAACCAAAGCCAGCAAAGCAAAACATTTTTTTCCCCCAGAAATAGGAAAAAAATAAATTACTCATAGATGGCTTCTGTCATGAATTGGCAGACCTGTGTGTTCCCTGGCTCTAGCAGAATTTGTATTGGCTGTAGTGCTGAAAAAAATACGTCTGGCAACCTCTGGGTCCTATCTGTTCAGTTTACGAAATGAAATACATTTTGATGCTTTCAAGCTTTGCAGGAATTAAGTCATTTTCTGTCTGCTTCTTTGTACACTGAATAATGTATTTTCTGTTATCTCCTCATTCTCGTTTGCAGCTATATTAGTTTTAAACCTGTAAACCATAGTTTTCTTAAACATTTCAGAATGCATAATGCAAGTTTCAGAAGAAATCCATTCTGTTTTCTTTTATATTTGTGTTAAAACATGATGTAAGGAGACTTGATGTGATTTACATTAAAGATGGGTAAAAATGATTTACAAACTTGGGGGGGGGGACGAGGCAGGATGATTCAATAAAAATTAATAATACACAGTTCTACTCCAAGTACCCCCATCAAAAACATCTTCCTTTTCTACAGCTGAACTAGAGCACGTCTATCAATCAGCAAATGTTCAATTACGGCTCAGGTATCTCTTTCTCCCCATTTTAGGGCACACCTCTTTATTTCCATGTTATAGCAAGAAATAAAAGACAGACAAGAGAGAGTGTTCACATTACACTGGCATGGACAAATTAGAAAGATGACACACTGCAAATAGGATGCATCAGAAAACTCATAACTAAGGTTGACCTTCTCGTCTGGTATTGCAGACACCAGACATTATTGTGCTCCCTTATGGCACTGGAGTTGAAACTTTTGAGATATTTCAGTAACAAAGAGGTCAGAAGCAGGATAACTACCTGCTCAAAAAGTATTTTAGAGCGAGAATGAGCCAATGCAGTTAAGAGTAGGTGGAGAAGACATGAATGATCATTTTGAGCTAAAACTACATAATGTATTTTACCATTGTCTGCTGAATAGTTTTAAAAAAGCCCTTTGCTTTATTGTGGAAAAAATAACTAACCACTGTCATGATAACTGTTTCCTAGTGTTTGAATCTTAACAACTGTTTTGGTTTGCTGTTACAGTGTGACCTGATCCCATAATTTACACTCTCCTCCATTTATTTTCATCCCATTCTGTAAATTCCCCCACCTTCAAAGTGTCTGACGAAGTGAGATTTTATCCCATGAAAGCTCATGAAATAAATGTATTTTTTAGTCTTTAAAAGTGCCACCTGATTCCTTGTTTGTTATACACTCTTCTTGTGTGTCCACAAAGGCCTCAAAAATAACTAAATATTTTGGTGTCACACTCTGCCTAATTTGTTGCATGACACACAATGTGAATTAATATAAAATACCAAGGAAGATCTTCACAGTGAGAATGGGACAAGTCCTTATTCTGTTTGACTTCAGCGCCCATTGACACTAACAGATGTTGATCTAAATAAAGATCAATTTAATAAGAATATGACACCTCTACACTAACAAGGACCAAGAACAACATCACAGCTCTTGTGGAGTTTCTTCTGTATTCTTCTATTACAGGTGGCAGGATGTGATCTATTCTCACTGCTCTAGAGGAATTTAACACTCTACTGATGCAGAAGGCAAGACTGCTATTAGAAAGGATGTGATGTGGCTCACTGATGAGAAGGGAAAGTGTACAACTGCTTCCAATTGGAGTTGCATCAGGTACAGACACTCACTGTACCACACAAGAACTGTGTATGCTATTTAACACTGAGTGTATTTAGTTCTATTCTTTCTTTATTTTTAAAGTTTCCTGACAGCAGATTGGCTACTAGATGTTATAAAGTCAAAAGCCAAGCTAGGATGTCAGCTGTGTGTGAAGAGCTTCTAGACTTGGTATTTTGCCTATTTTTGTAAACTCTACTTAGAAAGCACATCTCTTTGATTTGAGACATGCAATTTGCTTACTCAGGAGGTCCTCTTTTCTCCAGCAAACAAGTCATGATCTGGCTAGCGTGCATCTAAGGTAGACACAAATTTGACAGTCATTAAAAAAAGGTAATGACTTAGCCAGATACAGAAATTATAAAAGACACAACTTATATCTGAGTTCGGTCTAACTTGTGTTTTAGCTGTTTTCTTGTCATAAATGAATTTTCGAATGCTACCATTATAATGTAAAAAACATGTTTTGCTACATCATCTATAATATCTTGCATTAAGACTTGCTATGTATCCGACTAATATGTTAATGATTTATATATCTTTTAATTATTTTACTGGTAAAAATAAAAACAGGATTATGTAGTGATATGCACTATGTCTGTAAAAGGTTGTGAATTTAGAGAGACACCCTAGCATGGGCCAGTGTTTTGTGAATTGCGAGACGTGCCTCCGAGAAGATCTAACGTGGCTGCTCCCAGGTGCACACCTGGATACCTGTGTGTATAATTAAAGTTCTACTCCTTGCTCATTGAGTAGTATGGTCTTTAATGAACCCTCAAGATGATTACAGATTAATGACAGGACAATATAACCAGCAATTTTGTAAGATCTCTAACAAGTACTGACATTTATGGTGTAGCAGAGCAACTGAAAAGCCCTCACTGAAAGAGGGAAGAAGAGCATTAAAATCCAAGGAATGAAGATCATTATATCTCCATTACATGAGGAGGGCAGAATAGAACACATCAGTTGCAGGAAGATGAGTAGCATTTTAAATAAACCAACTCAGAGGAGATTACTGAAGCTGACTAGCAGCAGCGACAACCTCCTATAGAACAAGGTGTGGGACGGTTTTTGTGACCTTTCAGTCTAGGGGCTGGAGCAGCAGCCATGTAGGGAATGAGGAACTCCCATATTCATCCTGCAGTTTTAGAGCACATAAAGTTATTTCTCCTAAACTAAACTATTTGTAAACTATTTCTCCTAAGCCTGTTTTCTTGAACTGTGTGAAAGGGAGATTTCATTTGTATATTATAAAATGGTAACATAAGACCTCTTATTAGAATTGGTGCACCAGTTTCAATTCTAGTTTACCGCAGACAAATTTCCACTACAGAAAGCATTAGACATCTGATTTATTATTTTCACATTCTGAATGGCAGCCTATCAGCCTGAATTGCTAGCTGATGGCAAACAATGGTGATAATCACACCACCGTCTGCATTACTTATTTTTATCACAAAATCCTTACAACTTCATCGTATACCATGAACGATAATGACCAATATCACTCTAGCCACTAAGGAATGGTATTTATTGGAATAATGTCAGAACACCATCCTGAAAATAAGTGCAAATCTTGGCATGGCTATGGATTTTCAAACTTTAGTGTTTTCAGATTAAGAAGGGCTGGGGAGTGGAGGGATACTGCAGAGCAAGAGATCATTGTTTTTATGGACAAGTGTTTCCCCCCAGTGTTTCTATTACTTGATTTTTCAAATAGAACTACAGACCTGGAAAAATTTCTGCTTTGTTCTGAACTAGCAAGACAGTCCTTATGAACATAAATCCAGCATTATTCTCCAACTCATCAGCAAATCCATGCATATGTCCAAGAATGAAGTTAAATCCTGCACAGGAGAAAAAACATCCCTCTGCTGTATTTTTAATTCTCACAAATTTTCAATATTTCATTTGCAAACTAGCTTAACATAATATGTTGATCTGAATTCATCATTAATGCTTCATTTGATACTGATTCTGATCAACGGTGATTAATTAGTTGAAAAAATGAGTACAGGTTGTGGCAGACCCTCTGTTGTTACCAAATCTTAAATCAAGATTGGATTTTTTTTAAATATGCTTAAGTTCTAAAAAAAAGAACAATTTTGAGGCAGTCCTGTGGCCTGAGTGAGACTAGAAACTAACAATGGTCCCTTCTGGGCTTGAAATCTGTGAATCTATGAAATGATGTATCTCTAGTTTAAGCTAATACCCAGTTTAAAATCTTGTTGGTGATGCCCAACTCATTTAGAGCAGTAAATGGAGGCCATCCTAAGGACAATCTGACATACAGTGTTGCTGTTTGCCAGTTGTTCCACATATTTGATGCAAGGGAAAACATCTGTCCCATACATTTCTCCAAGTCAACAAAAGAGAAGACTAGTGATTTCAGGGTCAATGCTGTGGAGGAGAATCAGAGGGTGGGTGCACCTATGTCTTTATTCTCATTTTACAGACAGAGCAAGAGACCCACAGATGATAACAAGCTTTACTGGAAAGCTCTTTGATTAGTGGGTTTGCAATTGAGTTAATTAGAAGACCTGGTGCAAAATCCCTTGCCAAATTCCCACTGACTTCAGTCATGCTAAGATTTCATCCCAGGGGTCTCTAATCCCAGTTCTTGTTGGTGATACCTACTCTTTAAGAGTAATCCTTTACTTCCTCTCATAACTTAAATAAAGGATTTTTTAATTTTCACATGCAAACTGAGTGCAAAATAAAGTACAAAGACAAGTTCCAACTTACCAAAGTAACTGTAAATGCTGATCAAGAAAGCCATAAAAGAATGAGACATGAAGGCAAATCACGTTTAATGAACTAATTGTGGCATACAACATGGGGAAATAATTAAAATTCTTATGAATACAACCCCTCATTTCTGAATTAAAAAGGTCAATACTTTTAACATTATGTGATGTTAAACGAAGTGCATAATTTGCCTATCTAATTCCTAAGGCAGGATGGCTCCAACAATCAAAGACAGAGGTGAAATTTTTGTGACTGTGGTTCCTTGTAGGTTTTGTTTGCTCACTGCTTTTTTACAAAGCAATAAGAGAAAGGGTAGGCGTGAGATAGATCAAATCCATTCAAAAAAAGGAAGAGAAAAAGAAAATATACAGGAATTCAAATTCCATTAAGGATATGCAAAATGATCTTGCTTTGCTAGAGCTGTGCAAACTGTTTGCAGTGGAAGATAACTGCATATAAATCCACTTGAGGAGCTGGAAATTGAATCATAAAGAGGAGCAGCAAATCCAACACCTGTACAATCAAAGTGTGGTTTAGCAAAGAGATATGCGAGGGAGTACCAGCATCATTTCTGTCTACATAAGTTATTAAATAAGATCCCCAATCGCCATTAGATGAACAATTTAAAGCCCACCACTAACTGAAGTTTCTATTGTGGCTCATACCTTACTCTAAATAGATCCCATTTATACATAGGCTGGTGAAACTTACCTACTGTACTTGTAAGAGGCAGAAAATAACTAGAAATAGGTTATGTGTGGTATCAAGATAAATCAACCACCTAATGCTCTAAAGTGACAAAAAAGACCTATGAATTCAAGTTAGTCTCACAATAAAGAGAAGAAAAAAAGGAACACTATAAATTTTACAGGAAAATGATGACTCAGGGGAAAAACAAGGTCTATAATTGAATGAAAGCTGACCCCAGAAACGCAGTCCATGTTCCAAGAGATTTACTGATTGTACAGACTTTACATTAGCGGATTGCCAGACAGAAAGCCTGAACAACCACACAGTGATGAGGCAGAATAGCGAAGCGTTAAGCAAAACCAGAAGGGGAAGGATAAAAGACGTTTAACAACAGTAAAGCAGGATACGTGTGTGTGTGTGTGTGTGTGTGTGACATGAATATGTTCCTCCAATAAGAGCAGTAAGGGGCTGGTTTACTGGCACTGGCCTGCCAGATAGGGGATACATTTACCCATAAAGCTTATTTTCAACAGTTAGAATTCGAAATGATACCCAAGATGATGTTTAGAAATCTAACTGGAAAAGGAAGGGGAGAAGTTTTTGCCTTGCAAATTCTTTTTACTGAATTGATGAGAACTACAGAATCTGTCTTGCTGATGTTGGCTGGGACGTGGCGCATCAGGTGGACATTCTTAGTGGAAAGGAAAGGACTCTCGGTTGTGCAGACTGGATTGTGCCCCATTGTGTAGCATGACAATGCAAGGAGGGAGAACTGCAGAGCAACAGACTCACTGAAGCCTTGGGCACAGCATGTTTGTCTGTTGTTTAAACCACAAGTGCTTTACTACAGTGTTTCTCAACCTTTTGTGACCCAGGACCCATTTGTAAACGTTTATGGTCCATCACAATCTGGTAAATATTCTGGCGGTGAGGCTCTGGGGTTGGGTCCTACCTCGTACTCACCCCACAGTGCTGGCTCCTGGAGCTTCAGTACTATGGGGCTGGCTGGGCTTGGCTCTCCTCTCTGGGCATTGCAACCTCTGGCTTGGTCCCTCCGCTCGACTGGACTGAATTGGTGTATGTGGAGTTGTGAGATGGATCATGAAGTTGCAGTGCCACTCACCCAAATTCAGCTTACTCAGACTACCCTTGACACGGTGGCTGGGCTAAACCTGAGTACTGCTGGGACCCCAAAGGTTACAGTGTCTAGAGGAAGGAGGCAAACCCAGCCAGTCTGTGGGACAGGAGCCACAGGACCTACCATGCCACCCTTCAAAACATTCTGGCAACCCAATTTTGGATCCTAACCCTTGTCTGAGAGAAGACAATGAAATGGGAGAAGGCCAAAATAAAAATCAACCGTAGTGAGTGATAAAAATTCCCCCTCCAGTGCTCATGGAAAGACCAATGAGGAGGGTTGAATCCTCACCTTACAGACATTCACTTCAAATTCAAACTGAAACCGAACCAACACTTGAAGTCTGAAAATATGAGATGAAGCTTTTCCTTTCCTCTGTTGCTATTCATTTTTTGGGTATTTTTGCTCCTCCTTGCTATGATCACATTGGAAGCTGTAGTTATACTAACAAGATTTCAAACCCATTGTTGCAAATCTAAAAGGTTCAGATACTTCACATATGTAGCTACACTTTGGGGTGGTTATTCACATGAAACTGAGTCTCCAAACTTCTGATCACCTTGCCTGTCACTAACATAACTAATACTTGTAAAAATGTGTAAGTGGCAGATAACCCTGAAGAATACAAACAAATGCATTATTTAACACAGCAAAATTAAAAGTCAGATTCCTCCACGTATATTACTGACATATGGGAGTCTAAAGAGACAGAAAAGGATGATGAGTTTATATGGGGAGAAACAATTCATCAATGCTTCTTTACTGTGAAATGTAAAGTTATAATCATCTTTCTTTCACTGGCCCCAGTGATCTACAGGTCCAAGAAATGATACATTGCACACTTCAGTCAGGTATTAAACTTCACATTTGCTATCCCTAATGGTCTTATAGTCCACTGGGACAGCTTGTATGACCTTCCCTGAACGATATCCTACTCAAGTTCTATAATAATCAATAATGATAGCAACATTTAGCATTTATCTTCATCCTTAAATGCTTTACAAATATTAACTAAAGAAGCTTTAACTTTTACTGCACATGCTCTTTTTCCTATTGTTCAGTTCATTATTCTACTGAAAACCCTCTCCAGTGTCTTTCCATTACTCCTATGATCAGTGCGGTACATATTTTCCTAGCAATCATACAGATCATAGATTTAGACTGTATTAAAATTAAAATTGTATTGAAATAAACCAAACAGATGAAGCTTAGGGAAAATTAAATGAGGTGAAAGACAAGATGTGGATATCCCATTAAATACAGGAAAACATCTATTGGGAAAAAAAAAAAAATCAGAAACCCACACCTTCTGTAAGCTTGTCACATTGGCTTATCCGCCATTTAACATGACACTGCACCTTCTCCCTGTACTCATTTAGTTCAGTGTATCACTCTACACTACCATCTGAGCGGGTTTTTTCACCCTTAAGAGTTGGATAGGATGCGCCATGCTCTAGAGTTCGAGATTACAGAAGATACTCTACTAATGTACGAACAGTGTGTATTTGCAACAATGGATTGCAAGGATCTGACAGCATCTGTCAGCATCTGTCTCCCTTCTGTAGGGTACTTCAGAGTGGTGCTTTTCCTTATTCTTTCTTTATCCCCTCACTCCCTGTAGAAACACAAACAAACAGGACAATTATGCCTTCTAGGCAGAACAGAAACACATTTGGGCTTCACTAAATCACATCCAGCAATCACAGCAGGCTGTGTATCCTGCCAACCTGACCCTTGGATGAGTGTCCAATTTAACAGAATGGATTCTGAAATATTAAATTGCATGTTTTTATTTTAACCAAATTATTTTCTTATACTATTTATTTCTTTATTTAAATGCAGAGGACCCATGAAAATGCATGGATATCCACATCTGGATGCAGATCCACATATTTGTATCAATGCAGGGGTCCATGAGTGGGCCTATTCTAGGAAGAGCCCAAGGGCACACTGGCCCAGTCTCTCCTTGTTGATCCTGTGCTGAGCAAATCTATCATTAGAATTACTACCTACGATTACCATAGCAAAAGGCATCAGTGCTAGAGGAAGCCATTTTCAGCAACTGACAGGGGTCAGAGTGAGGCAGAAGGGTAAACAGTTGAAACAGCACACAGTGCATGGACAGCAGCTTACTTATTGCAAGGAAGAGCATGTAGCAAGTGGAAGAAGATGACAAAGCCAGGAGGGGAGGAGATCAGGGACGCCAATAGGTTGAATCCTGACCCTATCGCTATCAGTAGGAATTTTGCCATCGATTTCAGTGTGATCAAAAATTCACTCCAAACTAGGGTAGAGCTAAGATAGCCACATCTAACAGAATGGAGCAGGCATGGGAAAAAGTTTATGACCTCAAGGGAATTCAGCAAGGGAGAGTGTGATCTTGCTAGTTCATTCTTATCTACACTAGAAAAGTTGCACCTGTTTAATTCAATTAAAATTTAATTGATGTAGTAAAAATAGTGCAAGCACCCAATGCAGAATACTTACATCAGTTTCAGCTTTGTCCAAAATCCAAAGGGGTAGCCGTGTTAGTCTAGTTCAGTAGAACAAAAACAAGGAGTCCTGTGGCACTTAAAGACTAACAAATTTATTTTTTGCAAGAGCTTTTACTATTTTCTTCCATGAAAGCTCATGCAAAAAATAAATTTGTCAGTCTTTAAGTGCCACAGGACTCCTCCTTTCTTTGTTTTACTTTTGTCCAAGTTGATTTTGCTTGTATCAGTAAATGACCAAATTGAGCTAAACCAGCTTAAGCAAGGATTTGCACTGGTTTGGTGTGATTTAGTTTAAACAGTAAAATAAACAAGGAGTCTTGTGGCACTTTTGACAAACAAGTTTATTTATCATATGAGCTTTAGTGGGAAAAATCCCACGTCATAAGGTGCTTTGAAAGTCTTTAAAAGTGCCCTAAGACTGTTTGTTTTGCTGAACTAGACTAACACGGCTACCCCTTTGGAATTAGTTTAATCAGTTTGACTTTTCTAGGCCTCAGAGACAAGGAAGAATTCAATGGACAGTCATGAGGAAGAGAAAGACTAAACCCAATACACGTGGATTAACTTGCATACACTAGTTCAACACTGTTTTACTAATACTTTTTTAAAAATAATAAAGCACGCATATACAAGACTCCTACAGCAGGTTCTATACGACAGGAAGAATGTAATTCTCCTTTGGGGCCGGAGACAGTACAGTAATATGTGAATATAGTATGGTACGTCTTACCTTACACAAATTTCTTGTATTCTATTCACTCTCAGTATTCTAACTTGATGAACCACAAGCAACCTAATATAGACACATTATCTACCAATCAACTTTTACAGAGCCACATATGTATTTAAACTGAACACTCAAAAGTTCCAAGTACAAAACACTGGTTGCCTAACGATGCAACAGGAGCCACTGCAATCAGTCGACTCTGACCCTGCCACGTGGCCACACGTCCAAACTTTGTTAATCTTGACCTGTGCAATATGACTGTAGTAAAAAAAAATAAAGATCTGGCTATTGGCAGCACACTTGAATATCATTCTGTTTTGAGCGGTGGAAACTGCCACAATGAAATTCCATCTGCTGGTGGGGATCTGGTGCAACCCCTGGTTGGAGTTTAATGATGTAACTCCAAGGAATGGAATCGCAACTACCAACACCTGCTCTCCTCAAGAAACGCTCAGCGTACGTGTCCTGTTCTGACAAATAAAGAAGTGAATCAAACCAAAAGAAATCAGATTGAATTCCCTCATCTGTGCTTTTCCATTGGATAAATAGTAAGTAGCTGCAAAGAGCCAGCAGATAATTCACTTGACATAGAGCATTCTTTCTTAATGCAAGAAAAATGACTAAGATATTGGGCATGCTGCCATCCCTCTCACAAAAAGCTGCATGGGGAGAGCATGGAGAACTTCTACTCTGCTACTCTTATCAATTTCCAAAGGGATAGCCGTGTTAGTCTAGTCCAGCAAAAAAACAACAAGGAGTCGTGTGGCACTTTGAGACTAACAGATTTATTTTTTGCATGAGCTTTCGTGGGAGAAAATCCCACTTCCTCAGATGCTTTGAAGATGGGTGAACTTACAGAAAGGAATGAAAATAAATTTTCATTTCATTAAATTATTTTCTTTCCTTTCTGTAAGTTCACCCATCTTCGAAGCATCTGAGGAAGTGGTATTTTCTCCCACGAAAGCTCATGTAAAAAATAAATCTGTTAGTCTCAAAGTGCCACACGAGTCCTTGTTGTTTTTCTGCTACTCTTAACCTCCACAGACATAGGGTCCCACTAGGACCTGAAGCTTCTGGAGGAACTCTGAGTTGCCTCTGAGCAGGCACAGGTCTAGCCCTGAGAATCAGAAACCTAGAACAGGCCTCCTGACACTTTCCCACTGTCCAACCTTTTGTGCAGGGCAGAGCTCTACCCTTCTATACTTATTTTTCCCCTTCGCTCCAAAATATGCTGTCAGGAATTTCCCACAAATATTTCCCAGAGGCAGAGAACTGACATTTTACGCCTTCTACAGCAGTTTCCAAATGCAAAAAGGCTTTTCTCCAGATTTTTCTAAACAGTGCTGAGTGTTCCCGCATTTGACTTCCTTTGACTTTTTTAATCCCATACACAGCTTTGAAAAAAACATGAAAGGGCCTCACATAAATCTGTAAGTCTCTTAAAAGTTCACATATATTTAACTTTTCAAGAAAAACTGCCAAAATCAATAGTATTCAATGTTTAAAATAAATATCAGATTTTTAGAAAGCAGTCTCATGAGAACCTTGTGTCGGCAAAGGAAGATGGACATAGCAGCCATAGCTGTTTTTCCATACTGTATCTATATACTGAAATTGTATCAGCCCAGTTCATTTTGCACTGCAATGGCCCCCGACTGAGATGTGGTGTATACATTCTGAAGTCTCCTCTTACTTCAAAAAAAGGGGAACACTGGTTGGGCAGTCAAGAAATACATATCATTACTGGAGATGGAGAAAGATTAACTATCATTTCAATGAGAAATTAGCTGGGAAAATCACACACTTTTGCACCTTCCCTCATCTCAGATCTGAATCTGAGTTTATAGTTCATCTGAAAGTGTAATTAAAGTATCTGAACATTTATGTACTCATGGCACCTGCCCGAAACTGAGGGAGACCACAGAGTGAAAGCCGTAGGGCTCTATAAGAGTGTTGATAACAAGCCCTTAGCATTCCCTCGGCTTCAAAAACAGCAACTTCTCAGTGACCAATGCCTGGGTCAGATCACTGAGGTAACGCCAGCAATTGGGATCCATTCTGCTCTAATACTACAAACAAGTCTGCATGTAGGTCCTTCCTTCTGGTTTGATCTTGTAGTCTCCCTCAGGCCTTGTGACATGTTTCCCATCTGTTCATGCAGATGGCATTCTCCAGCAAAGTCAAAAGATCTGGTGTCCCAAACGTCCTCTTTATTCAATCTCTTCTACTTGCTCAAGCATGCTCTAGAATATCGGAAAAGGGACTGTCCTAGATAATTCTGAAATTAAGAAAGAAAAACACGAATAGAGGATTATGCAAAGTATCTGTAGTCCTCTAGGACAAAGACAAGATTTACAAGAGGGGGAAAAGAACTTTTGAATGGGCATCCCCAGTCAACTTGATAGGAACATAGCTACCATACAGATAATTCATTTGATTATAAACTTAGAAGAGTGACGGGTAAACATCAAAACACAAAGAAATATTCACAATGCCAGATGCTTATCTAAATCTCTTTGGACTGCACAAAACTAGGATCTTTTGGAAGATATCCCTTACTTTCTGTTTTATGGTAGGCTAGAAATACAGCTCTAGGAACACCTCTTTAGGAGGACTCTGGCACATCAGGCCCATATACAACTTAGAATTACAAAGGAATGAGAAACTGATAAATAGTTCATGTGAATGGGGGAAATAACAGTTAGTCAATGTTCTTTTAAATCATAAAAATATTTGGCTTGGTTTTTTATTTTTAGGACACACTTATTTCCCTGAATGTATTTTCTCATCTTTATAAAAGACCTTATTTATACTGCTAAGAAATGAGACAAAACAATGGGAAAAGTTGAATCTGGATGAAAATTATTCATAGACAGAGCTTCTTGGAAAAGTAAGGACATTTTTGCAGATATTTTCATGAACAATCTGTCCATTTATTTTAGTTGGGGAATTTAATTTTTTTCTACCAGCTCCACACAGAACATTGGAGGTAAAAAATGTACAACTTTCATGAACTGCCTTACTCTATTAACACTATTTAGTGGACTCTAGCATTAGCTTTCTTTATAAAGAAGAGACAGTGCTCACATAAAGACTGAGAAAAACAACTGAGAATATGATCACCTGTGTGGAACTAACAAAAGAAGGGGGAAATGAGACAAATATTGCCAATTCCAAACTCCGTCTAATTCAGGGGTTGGCAGCCCTTGACACACATGCCAAAGCTGGCACATACGCCTATTAAGAGTGGCCCACAGGGCTCCTGGCCCTTAGGCACCATGGAGGCTCTCTCCCTACTGGCCACACTAAGTGCACGCCATGGCTCCTACCTCCTGCTGGTCCCCATTTCTCAGCTGCGGGGTGGGGCCAGAACAGAAAAGGAGCTACCACGCGTCATGGGTCCTGGCCTCGCCCTGGCACCTGCTGGCTCCACCTCCCTGGTCTAATTTATAGTCCTGTTATTCACAAAACCTTACAAGTTCACTGAAAATTTTCTCTGACACTATTCCATCCAAGATGCCTATGCCAAAACTGGACAAATGTGTACGCAAAGAAGGTGCCATCTACAAGCAAACTGGGTAGCTCGTTGATTTGTTTGGAGAAGTTTTGTTTTTTGGACATGGAAGTTTACAAACCATTCAGGCAAGCTTTCTCCAAACTTACCACTCAGAGCCTATACAATTCCCTTCACAGAAGAGCCCCATGCAGACGTGGGAGATGTTTGTTTTACACAGCATCACCTCTCTTTCTGGCAATATTATAGATCAGTGGTTCTTACCCAGGGGTACAGGTACCCCTGAATATACAAGAGGCATCCCAGGGGACTGAGAAATCTATTTATCTAGTTTTACAACAGGCTACATAAGAAACATTAGCAAAGTCAATATAACCTAAAAATTTCACAGAGCGATGACTTGTTTATACTGCTCTATGTATTACCCACTGAACTGTAAGCATAGTATTCATATTCCAGTTTATTTTATAACTATATGCTAAAAGTGAGAAAGAATTCAACTTTTCAGTACTGGCATGCTTTATTTTTATAACTGACTTTATAAGCAAGTAATTTTAAGTGAGGTGAAACTTGGGGGTATACAAGACAAATCAGACTCCTGAAAGGGGTACAATAGACTACAGTATATTTTGAGAGTTGCAGTTGAATAGTAAACACCATTTTATGTTTTGTTTCTACTCCTGCTATATGAAATCCCAGTGCGGAGGAGTGTGCACAAGGGTGAGGAGTGGAGTGTATGTGTGTGTGTAATTCACAGACAACTCTGAGTGATAACATCATAGCAAAAACAACAAGGAGTCCTGTGGCACTCAAAGACTAACACATATATTTATTGTATGATGTTTTTGTGGAAGAAAAATCCCACTTTCTCCCATGAAAGCTCATGTGATAAATAAATGTGTTAGTCTTTAAGTACCTCAGGACTCCTTGGATTTTTGGTGAACTAGACTAACACCTTTGGAAGGTAATAGCAGTAGGTTTCTGCAGACATCATAAGGCTAAGGAGAAGGCAGTGATAAGATAGGAACCAATGTGGAAACAGAGTGGCTTTGTCAGATAGCATCAAGACAGCATCCACAGCATAAGGGGCAGAATTCCTGTTCTTGCAGGCTGACGACACTCCCCTTCTCTCTCACCTACCAAACATCAATTCTTATTTGAAGGAAGCTTCACAGCTCAGGAACATTCAGAGTGTCTTGTCCCATATTGCTGCTGGGGTGGTCAAGGTTGGACATTACGAAAAATCTTCTCACTAGGAAGGTGGTAGAGCATTGGAATAGGTTACCTAGGGAGGTGGTATAATATCCATCTCTGGAAACATTTAAGGCCCAGATACACAACACCCTGGCAGGGTTGATTTAGTGGGAGTGGTCCTGCTTTTAGCAGGGCGTTGGAGTAGATGACCCTATTCCAACCCTATTATTCTATGTCATGCTCTTTTTCTCCCACCACTTCAGGGGGCTGTCTGAATCTAAGGTGTATATCAACAGCAGATTGGATTTATTACATCCAGTGTTGAGTAAAAAACAGTATTACGTATATAGTGCTCTGAGAAGTGGTTTGGACTATTTGACCTCCTAAGGTCCCTTCCAACCCTAGTGTTCTATGATTCTATAGTTAAAAACACAAGTCATTTCTTGATAATGAGCTCTTTTTGATACTGTTGTACATTAAAAGCATTCCAGTCTGATGAGGAAAGTACTGGTTGAAACATTTGCTAATTAAGTTACTGTACATGTTGCTCTTATACTGAAATTTTGTTATCAGTCTTTATCAACACTAACCTCTAGTTCAAATGCTACAATAGAGAGATCTTCTAAGAGGGGCTACATATACAATCATATTTCTGCAATTTATAATACACTGACATGTGAAGTCTTAGTTTAAGATTATGTGTTCCATAACCTTAGATTTATTCCAAAAACAATCTGTCCTTTGAGAAACTCCACCTATTATATGGTCCTAGAGCTGATGGAGTTTTTCTTGCTAATAAATAGTAAACATCAAAAATTGTCAGACAATAAAGCTCTGGATTTTTTCCCCCACTTCAGTGCTAAGTAATATACTTTGATAACAGAACAGATTCCTGTGACTTTATGCTTTTTCCTTCTTAAGGATACCTGAGTTAATTATTTATATACTTATGACTACACAGCCATTTTACATACAGAAAAAGGAAGAGACCCTCACTGGAAGTATAAAGATGTGCCTGCCGTGTTTCAGAAGCGAGAGATATATTATGCTTGAGTGCACCCCCACCTGCTCCTGATTGAGGTAATTCCAATAACAATTCCAGTAAAATGCATCAGGGGAAAGAGACCTGTGAGTCTTAGATATATTTGTCACACTCAATAACCCTTTGTTTATTCCAACCCCTTGCCTGGATTGACTACTTTTGTAAATTTGCTCTTAGACGTGGGAAGAACGGGAAAATGTACTTGTGAGGAGAATAAAACAGTTTGTAGCCATAAAACAACCATCCCAAGGTGCACATGAAGGCTGTCATTCTGTAATTTTTCATAACAATACTCGGCATTTATATAGCATTTTATGGGACCAAAGCACTTTACAAACCACTTAATTAATCCTCGCAACACTCGTATGAGGCAGAGAGGTATTACTAATCCAATTTTATAAATTGAACAACCAAGATGGAGAGGTTACGTGATTTGCCTAACGTCACACAAGAGACACAGGTCTTCTGGCCTCCTTTTCATTGATTAATAGAAATAAGAGTAGGACTTGCTTTCTTGTACATTAATCAAGGTCTTCAGTGGGATTCCTTGATGAAGGAGGAGACTGGATCTGACTCACGTAATCTGCAAGTATGGATGACATCTTGCTTAACTAATAGGAAAGCTACAAATACATCTATGAAGAGCTGGACTGGTAGTGAAAGGACCTCCACTTCATCTCCTATTTGGCATGGATTCACTGTTTGATACCGGGTCAGTCACATCATTGCTCTCTTGCAGTATCACCATCTAGACTGTTGGGATAATAATACCTATCCTCTCCAAAGGGGTGTCGAGGGCGTGGGGCTGGGGGAGAGATAAATTAAATTACTTATATAATGTTCTGATCCCATCACATGCTACATACAGGTCAATTATCTTATTATGACCTAAAAATGCCAGTCTTCATGATAGGTTCACTTGGAATTGACAATTTATAGATATAAAATCTTATTGCCTCTGTAATTATTTTTCTCTGATTACTCCAGAGGGCCCATTTTCCAAAAAATCCTCCATATACCCAAGAGTGTGTGCTTTAAGAATTCTTACACCTGTGTGCACATGTGTACAATAGTGTAATACTCGCACATATGCAAACCCAGGAACCCAGTGAACCCAAAGGATTTTGCAAGTGCCTATTCTAAACACCTATACACGCAAGTGTGGAGACTTCTGAAATCACTTCTGTAGGTGTGCGACGCTTGGTGACTCTATATAGGTGCATAGAGAGACAAGGAGCTGAAAATTTACCCCCCAGAGTTCATTCCTAACATGACAGAAAAATCAGCACTGATGAAATTCTCATGTTGAAAAAAATTCTTGGTTCCATCAAACCCATTTTTCCCACAAAGCTTTTACAATGCTTCTTTGTGTGCTCCTTACTATATCAGAAAAGATATTAGGACCAATTTTCTATCCTTTTACATGTGCCACACACACACACACCGTAGAAAAGGGACAGGTGTAGTTGGTAGGGGATGTCAAATTTGCCCTTATTTTGTTCAATACAGGGTTTTGAAAGTTTACATGCCATGAAACACTTCTCACCACTTATAACCTTCAGTTTACACATTTTAATTAAAGTTCATATTTGTGTGACTTCCCAGTGGGCCAGAACATGACATCATTGTGACAGCGGCAGGAAGAAAGCATACTGCCAGAGATGGTAAATGACTTTCAAATATGCTTTATGCCAACAAACAAGATTTGAGCACAGGTGTTTACATCATTGATATTCAGTGATAAATTCAGTGTCGTGTGACTCTCAGCAACAACGTTCTGGTTTTGAAATCAGCTACATTTCGCACCTAGCATTAGAATCATGCATGATGTTTATCAAGAGGACTAGAAGCATTACTTATTGTTACTGATAAACAAAATTTGGATCATGTTGACATACCATAGTGGGACTGTTGTATCAGTTGTGACTATTACACCTACAAAGTGTGTCTCCTGTGGGCTCAAATTTAAAGTGTATGTGAGAGTTCATAAGATGCTACACTAATCATTAGATACAAATTAAGTTGTAATCAGTGCAACAGAACCAGACTAAGAAACTGGTTTAGTTGCACCAAAAAGTCCATATCAAAATAATCCCAAAATTGCTGAAATTAGGCTTGGTAAAAACCAGTGACGTGGAACCAGAAGTTAACAGAAAAAAAATGGGTGTGACAGATATTAAGCCTATCTGGCAGACAAAATAACGAAGGGGATGAACTATGATACCCACTTTTCCCCTTTTGAGGTTCTTAACAAGAGACTGGAAAAAGATGCGAACAGTTCACATCGTTTCAGTTCGTCTCTCCCACTCATCTCCCAACTCACTTTGCAGCCCAGCTCATTCCCAGACTGCCAGCACTGTAACTCATCTCAACACATCTAAAGGACTTCGGTCCTTAGAGGAAGGCTGGGATGGCTTTAATCTTGTTCAAGGAACTCTGTTTCCACCTGCAAGTGCTGAAAATCATCACATTACCATGCCATTCAATCCTCAGCCCACCAGTAGGGATACCTAATTGACAGTACTGTAGAAGCACACAAGATCCTGCATTATTTTCTCTTCGTGTTTTTGCCTCCCCTTCCCTTCTATCTTATCTCTCATCCACTTGGCTTTTAACTAAACACTGAAGCCAGCTTTGCTGCATTCATCAAGCCTGCCTTGCCTTGGTGAAGAAAGATCCAGTCACGTGACATCCCTGACCAGGTTGTAAACCAGAAAGTGTCACAGTCATCTTGCCAGCCAAAAGTATCTACCTATAACTAACCAGCAGTCCTGTATGCCAAAAACATTAGCCAAAACCATATTTTGCCCACCTCTTCTACCCTGTCTCTCCTCCCTCTTATGTCTGTGTGTTAAAAACAAGATAAGTAAATTGCATCTCAGATCAGGACAAAGTTAAATTAACTCTTCTCTTTACAGCAAATATAAATAGTTCTAAAAATATAAAAGGCTGTCATTTTGCCTCCAAAACCAGAAAGTCTTAACTAAGTTTGTCCCGCATAACCTGCCAACCATAGTTTCAATATAGATGCCTGCTTCAAATTTGTATTTTCCTTGTGTTTAATCAAACTTTTAATGTGAATAAATGCTTTTGAGTATTTCTCAAGTAACCAAACAAAAAAAAAACAAACCAAAAACAACCCCCTGCCACAAGACCTCTGTTTAAAACAACCCCAGACCTACTTATCACTGTCTGATGTTGGTGAAAAAGTGTATAAACACCTTTAGGTTTGTGAGTCTTTGAGATTAATGTTCAAACAAAATACCTACCTATATTTTTCTCCTTCCCACCAAACCAAAAAACCACACAGAACAAAGAACCAAGCAGAAAACAAACAAACACCTAAAGATTTGTTTTTGACTTTTTGATTGCTGCTGTAATTTTTTTTCCTTCTATAAAACCAACAAATACCAAAAAACCCTGGAAGTTTGAAAAAGTCAATATTTTCTGTGAATTTTTTTTCTTTGAAAAATTAGGCCATTTTTCATCCAAAAAAATTTCAGAGAGAAATTGACGACCAGCTGCTGTGATTGTATTTTGGATATGCAAAATGGGGTGTGTAGTTAAGTTTTATCTTGTCCCTACTGAAGCAGTTTTGGGACCGCAGGGCAATTTGACATTCAAAACATGGACTGATGACATAATGTTTATTCTCATCAGGAGCCCAGATAAAATATGGTACAAAAATCTCCAACTGAGAGGCAGAAAGCTGTTTTCAAACAGCCATGTTTATTGCCCCCCTTTTTAAAATAGCTGCTTTTCACATTACCACTCAGGCTATTATTGTTGTTAAAATATGAAGACAAAACCATTTTTTCCCCAATAATATTTTGTGTGAACAATCTAAATTAGCCACTTCTGAACTTGGACTTCCCTCTCAGGGTTCACAGATATTTAGGAATGTGACGCCTTTTATTTGGTCAGATTTTGCAGATAGTGAGCTGCATGAGAAATGTTAAATTGTGGAAAAAGTTGATTATGTGACAAAAATATTTGAATTATTAACCTAGTATAAGAGATTTGGAATTGTGGAACAAGAAGCAATAGTCTAGAAAGTAGAAATAAAACTTAAAATTCCTGTAACTAATATTAGTAGCAAGAAATAAATGCAGAGCAGAGTATAAACCTCCCACACATAACTCTGCAGATGAATGGAAGCTATACATCTTTGATGAAGCTTGACTAAGTTATAATTGTCAAATCATTATTGGTTTTCCTGGAATCCACCATTAGATCTTTAGACGCAACAGAAGTTAGGTCTTTGTAAATAAAATTCCAATAGAAGAATTCTCTGCATTTGACAAAACTATGGAGACCTACTTTTGCTAAAAAGCCTTGGTCAAGGAAGACTGATATTGCTAATTCTCTTTATAATTTATAAATATGAAGCCATTACAATTTCTCGGCACAGTGATCATTCAGTTATTTACAAACACCACAGCTATGAAACAGCAAAACATTCTGAACCAAACTTCACAAAACCATTTGGACCCTTTCAACCATGTCAAATTTCTGGAGTACAAGATTTTAAGCTACCTACCTACTACACCATTAAAGACTGCCAGATCTGTAGAGATTCACCAAGTATTTCTGTAAAGATCTGAGGTGAAGAGTCATATAGAAAAAAGTACTTATCCATTGTTTGGCTGAAATAACATATGCTTTTGACCCTACTGACTTTTCCTGTTAATTATATCATATATGGCAAATATTTTAATGCACAGGAACTTAGACAAATCAGTGCACTTGTAATTACATATATTCCATAAGTTAGATTCAGGGGTTAAAGTACAATGTGGCAAGGTCCAGAACTCTCCTAAATTGGTGGGCCCCCCCTCACGCATCCCAGCTACTGCCCCCCCCACACCAGCTACTGTTCCCCACACACCTGCCCCCAACCCAGTTACTGCCCCCCTACCCCAGCTCCTGCCCCCCAAGCACCAGCCTCCCATCCCAGCTACTGCTCCCAGCCTCTGTCTGGCTGCTGATCTCCCCAACCCTTTCCTAAACCCCCACCATGCTGCCCCAGGCCAATGCCCTCTCCGTCGGGCCAGCTTACCTGCCCCCAAACATCCCCCCTCGGACCCTCTTACTGGCCCCGCAGTGCCCAGTGGCCCCGGTTGGAACAGCTCCCTTGCCCTGCCAGAATGGCATTCTGGGGCGCATTATTATTAGGGTCATTGCATTCGGGAGGACCCTAAAAATAGAAAATTCAATATTGTCATTATATTTAGTGTTCATATCTATAGCACAGAATTCAGCTCCTTGCACTAAGCTGAACTCACTACCTCTCTGTTTAAAGCAGTTACGTAAGTTGTTTCACTGGTGGTTCTCCACACCAACTCCCATATAAGCATGCTTTGTTGATGTTCCACAAGAATCAGTGAAACAGCAGGACAGGTAGCACTTTGTACATTTGGAAACAAAGGAGATTCTTCTTGCCAGATGGACCATGGAAATACAGCAGCAGTCAAGCAGTTTAAAAACAAAAAAACAAAACAAAAAAAAAAGTGGGAAAGAAGATGAGAGGTGGGGGCAAGGGGTAAATTCTAATGTATTGAGACTGTAGTGTAAAGATAAAAAAGGGTATGCCAAACACATCCCTATTTTAGCCTCAACATTTTTGAGATCCATCTAAATATTTCACTAAGGCAACAAAGAACCGTCTTCTTAAAGATTTATAAACACCTATGAATATAAGCTCTTTCAAAGCTAACCGAACTTATTTGTTTAGGAAACCTATTCTGTATTAGTTCCATATCGACATAGGACTGTAATTTAATTAGCTTGTTTTTTCATCAGAAAGCCTTCCTTCTACCATGTTTTATACGTGAGGAAGTTCTATAGCCTGTGTTATACAGGTCAGCCTATGACATCAATGGTCCCTTGTGACTTCAGAATCTATGAAGACCTAAACACCTTTAAAAATCTGGGCATAAGGTACTAAGCAAAGATGAATAAAATGCTACTGATCACAAAATTAAGTACAAGAGACCCAATTTTATTCTAGTCCCAATTAAAATTGATTCCACCCAAGACCATACTAACAGGAAGCTAGTGTAAGTGACAGAAAACACGGATTGACTAGAGTTGATCAAATTTGCATTCAGTTATCTTAAAGAAAAAAAAATGTTGGCATAATGATCGTTTCAGGAAATGCCCATCTCCAAAGAGCTTTTCACACTGTTGTCAAAAATAAGGTGTTTTTCAGAAAAAGCCATGAAAAATTCAGAAACCTTATGTATTAGATCTGGTGTGTAGTTTATTATTGTTTGGTAGAGTATGTGTATAAGGTTTAAGAATCCTGTTAATTTGAAAACTGTGGTACATTTTTGTCTTGTGACCCTTGCACTAGAATATTAAATACTGTTTTTATGGAGAACTACACAATTTCAGGATTTTTTCATTCTTGACTAGCAAGAAATTTTATCCTGCTTCTATTTTTTTAAAATAGGTTTTATTTCCAAGAACCTCTGCTTTTGTAATACCCCCCAAACAAAAAAAGAAAGCAAACTAAAATTAAAAAGCACCAAAACAACCATAAAAGTCACATACCAAAATAACAATAAAAACTACTTAGTAACACAACACTGACTGTAATTCCAAAGCATCCTTGTTTGTTCAAACGCATAAAACAGAACAGGGATTAGTAGTAACCATAATGTGCCATTAGAATAATTTAACCTTAATATCAGACAGCATAATTGCAAATAAATCCCCTGCATTTACCTTTGACAAATTATTCCTTTAGAATTCACAAGTTGTAGTACCCAATGAAAAACTGTGTGACGTGATAACTTGCTAGTAGGTGGTATTGCCATTAATCAACCCTGACGAAAAGTTAACCCTATGTGTAAGCAAAACAGAGCTGGTACTGACCAAGGGCATACCTTGCTCCCACCAAGCAGCAGGCATAACTTGCAAACTTTATAAAACCGGAACTACAAAATGTTGTAAGTAAGTGTGAAAAACACCATGCCCTTTAATTCATTTAATAAGCCTACCTGTGTATAAAAACTGGTGTGCAGGCCCCCCATTTTTGCAATCTCATCATGGAGACAAATGCAGTGTTTAGTGTCAGAAGTTATCACTCCTTAGACTCTGCGCCCACAGTCATTTATCTGGGGTTCCCCTCTGCCAAATGGGCATAAGCACTTGTGCTTTCCTATTCCCCATAATAAAACTGTTTTGCTTTTACTTTTTACTCTGTCTCCTGGTGTTGTGCCTACCGAACCCATTGAACCTTAGGACCTGAGCTGCCTTGTGTAGCTGGTAACCTTCTTGTTACACTTGGCACAGTGAGCAGGGTTCGGTGGCACAAAATAGGATGTTTTCACTCTTTAATAGGAAAGACAGAAATGCAGGATATGTTAAAAGCTGACTGCCAAGCTAGCCTGCTACATCACCCTCAAGCCGGGTGGCACAAAGTAGAAGCGGGTGACCCTGGTGGCGTTATTTGACTTGAAAACTAAAAATGGATCACCCCAAGATTTAAAGAAGGTGTTAAATTCCCTCCCACTAACCACAGGTAAGGGCATCCAACAGGTTGGATGGCTTTTTCTGACTGTCTTGCGGGACAGCCAGAATCAGAAATGTTATTTAAAAAAAATAGACAATTACAAATAAATAAATAAATGAAAAGCAACCTGTAATACTCACACTGTTGCAATAACCTTGCTTCAAAAGCAGTTAGTAATAATATTGCACATACACATGCGTAAAGCCTGGGCTCCTCTCTTGACAGTAAAGGTGTGAGCCCTCCACTAGGGGGATTAAGACCCCGAGACCTAAAATAGGGACAAAGCCCTGGTAAAAATGCTAACAACTGATGTTGAACAGCTGGAACAGGATGTTAGCATCCTGAGGGATGATCAGGGAGCTCCTTTGGAAAAAAAAAAAAAAAGAAGAAAAAAAACCCAAACTATATTGGCTGAGGCTTTGGAAGCTATCCAGCAAGAAGCCTAAAAGCAAGAGGGGGCCTGGGACTGACTTCACTGCCTCCTAAAGAACCGCCAGTGACTGTGTCCCAAGCAAAGGTTCAGACCATGATAGCTTCAGACAGGAACTCTGAAACATGGGACAGGGGTGTATGGGATTTCACTGATGCAGGTGGGGAGTGGGAGAAAAAAGCTGAGCCAAAGAAGAGTCCTGCAACGGACCTTCAACCCCTAGTCACAAATAAAGCTCAGGGACCCCCAGGGTTGGCTCCTCAACAAATACAAGTTTTGGAAAATTACACCCAGACAGAGCTCCAAGGGCTCCGCATACAGTATAAGCAGAGGGTGGGAGAGAGCATGAAATCCAGGCAGCTTTGTTGCTGGGTGCAGGGAGCTAATGTGGTGCTGCTGGTCCCAGAGATGCTGATAAGGCTGGGGTCCTGCTCCATCAGCTCAGGGGAATAATGGAGCGGCTGCTCCAGAAAGTCCCTCCCAAGATCTTTCTTCCTTTCCTATTCCCCCCCCCTTCCTCTCTCCTGGGGTGTTCTGTTTGGCTCCCTAAGTGACACCCTACACCCTTACATTCAGAGGTCAATCAAGGGGATTTTAAAACCCTAGACACAAATTTTTCATCCTCCTCCCCCACCTGTGAGTGTTCAGCTGTGTTTGGCTATGTGCCGTGAGGGATGAGGAGAGGATGGTAGCTTTAAAATTAAATAAATAAACAAACACTTCTTTTACTGCTTTGGCAGGCAAGCTTTGAGTGCCTGCACTGCTGCTGAGATTTTAATTTTGGGGCACTGAAGGGGGATATGCAGGGTTCGTGCCCTGGGTGCCTAGCGCCAGCAATACCCCTGGATTGTACACTAACTCCAGAGTAATGCTGCGGGGTCTGGCCACTTGCATGGGGTGCTGGAAGGCCCAGGATTGAGCCATCCATGGCAAGCCTATGTGGGGCACCCCCACTTGACCAAAATTTGTACTCTGCTGCACAAAATATACCAATTTACGTACCCCATGTAAACCTCCACCAAAACTGCACCCAGAAGCACCACTAAAATTTTGCAGTGAACCGTTTGGCCCATATTGAGAAATGCACAGCAATCTTTGCTAAGGAGGGGGAACGTTTCTCCCTCTTCACCTCCTTGGTACACACCAATTCAAAATATTTGGGTCCAGAGGGGGAATGCTACTGGGCACAAGCTCGGGGCATTCCCACCTTTTATTTTGCCCTAAAAATGGCTAAAGCTATTTGTAAAATTTATCCAACTGTAAATATTCCTTCTGAATACAGGCCAGCTCCACCCACTGGGCACGTGCCATAAAAACGTTTGGCTAACCTCCTGTGCCGACCAAAAACTATAATGTCTAAAATTATAGAATGCATTATTTTACCATAGGTCTTTCTGTTTTCAGCTATGGTGGAATAATGCCCTCCTCCTTTTATTGGCAAAACCACGCAAAATTAGGCAACGAGTAAAAAGTATTAACAAAGGCAGTCTTTCAGTTAAATTCTTACCAGTATTATGGCCTAACGACAATAAAACAACAGTAAGCGTGCAGCCAGTAACTAAGCAGTCAAGTTCTGTAAAAAAACCCAAACCAGCCAAATCCTACTATGCTGTAAGTTGTGCTGGTGCACCCCAGTGCATGCCTCCCGACCAGGGGAATACCTAAGTCAGCAGGACTGGACTTGTATGCAGTCACCCTCAATGTTACTAATCTCAGCACGCAAAAATTAATCCCATGAAACATGGTACAGTTACCTAAGGGATATTATGGGAGGGTAGCCCCCCATTCTGGGCTGATATTACATGTGGGAGTATATGCACAAGCAAAGGCAGTAAATCATAATTACCAGGGAAAGGTGAAATTATTGCACTTTAATTTTAAAATAAAGCTTGTGCAGGTGCAGCCCAATTAATCTGTAAGCAAATTGCCCTCCTGGAGGCACTAAGCCTAAAAAAAACCCTAAAATGCCAAAAACCACCTGGAGATCGCAAAAGCTTAAGTTCACACACAAAGCAAGCAACAAAATAATAAGGTTTAAATACAGTACCCTAACAGTGCCCCAACCAAAAAAGACCACCACCTAAAGATCCAGAAACACCTATTAAGTCAGCGTTAATAAAATGAATAATTTTGCTTGTTTTAACAGGGGCAAACTAATCTAAAGGCAGCTATGCTTAGTATGTATATAGTACTCCTATAAAGCAAACTAATGCAAGTGAACAGAACGAAACAATTGCAGTCGTATCATTTCTTGCACCTGCTTTCCCACCAATGGAGTCCAACCAAATCATTAAAAACCTTGACTGTCCTGCCAATCTGCCCTGTAAAATTATGGCAATTTGCACCTTGCCCTGTATGTGGAGTCTTGGTCCGATCTCAGGTACTGTAATCTTTACCATGCTCAGGGATTTTATCATAAAGCAGCTGTTAAATAACACCACTCTGTGGTGCTGGACCACAGCCACCACCACCAAATTGTTTGGGCAAGTTATCTTAAAAGCGCTGCTAACCATAAACAAGTGCATCAACCACATAGGCCCACCTCTGCTAGGCAGTGGCCAAATGTGGGGCTTTAAAAATGCTGTTCAGGGGCCTGCTATTTTTAGGGGCTCAGCATCAGGGCCCCTAAAAATAGGAATTGGAACCAGAACACTGCATTCCGGGGTCTGCTATTTTTAAATGGTGGGCCCCGGAACGCAGCGTTTTGGCTCCATTTTCTGTTTTTAGGGGCCCTGGAATGCTGCACCCCTAAAAATAGTGAGCCCTGGAATGGCATTCTGGTACATTCCAGCCTACTTTAACCCTGCATGTAACCCACTTATTTTAAATCCACAAATTAATATAATTAATATAAAAATTAATACTGGTGTTGACTGGGTTGGGTTTTGTAACGCAAGCTGTTGGTTTTAAGTAAATAATTTATAAAAAGTAATAAAAAGCATCCACTGTTCCCCTCACCCCAAAATAACAAAAAAGCATAAACACCATCTTAAAAATAAAATAAAAACAAAAATGAGTCTTCAGAATTTTATTAATATTAAGGCCCTAAGCAGGCCTTCATATAAAAAATAAACAAACTGAAAATTAACTGGCTTCTTCTTCTTCTTTAAGAGCCTTAGTCTAACATTTTAAAAAAATAGCAAATGTGGTAGGCCCTAAACCATCTTGGTTAAAAATCAGCCCACTTTAGTACCAATATTTCACAAAGCAGTGGTTTAATAGCTAAAAGTGAAAGTTTTCCTTTAATGGTCAATTTTAAAATTAGCACCCCACATCAGAGATATAAATGGCTCCACCACTTGGGGGAGTAAAGTGTAGAACCCAACAAAAATCTCTGTGACACGATAACTTGCTAATAGGTGGTGGTGTCATTAATCAGCCCTGACCAAAAGTTAACCCTATGTATAAGCAAAACAGATGGCACTGACCAAGGACGTACCTGCAAGTAGCAGACATAGCCTGCAAACTTTATAAAACTGGAGGCATAAAATGTTGTAAGTGTGAAAAACACTAAGCCTTTTAATCCATTTAATAAGCTTAATAGTGTATAAAATCTAGTGTTCACACCCCCCTTCTTCAAAACCTTGTCGTTGGGACAACTGCTGCATTTGCTGCCACGAGTCACTGCTCCTCATGCTCTGAGCCCGCAGTCATTTAACTGGGGTTCCTGTCTGCCAAAGGGACAAAAACATTGGTGTTTTCCTATTTTGTTTCTTTCTTGCCTGTTTAATAACATTGTTTTGCTTTTACCTTTTACTCTGTCTCCTGGTGTTGTCCCTACCAAACCCACTAAACCTTAGGACCACAGCTACCTTGTGTAGCTGATACCTTCCTTTTACACAAGGCAATACTTGCATTAAAGTTCCAGCAAGCAAATAAATCACTTTGATTTCTGTCAGCAAAAAATAGGATTGAGCTTTGCAGTTTTCATGAAACTCCCTCAACAATTTCATGTTGCGTTAGAAATGACACGCCATTGCAGTTACAAATACAATTTATGTGATCACCTTAACGGGGAAGTATAATTTCAAGAAAGTCATACTTTTCTTACCTACCACCTATATCAAGTTAGGATCACTTCTTCTGGCAGCTGTAAAAATGTTTGTTTCTGTAGATACTAATTTTTACTTTGAAATTGTAGTACAAGAAAAAGTGATGTATAATGAACTGAGTTTGGAGCTGGAAAGTCAAGAAAAGTTGGATTCTAATCCCAGCTCTGTTACTCATTATCTACGTGGCTCTGGGAAAGTCTGCGAAGCCAAAAGTTTCAAACTTGGGGCTCTGAAGTCAAGCTCTAAAAAACTTCCCGTTTTATTGCTTGATATTTCAATAGAATATCTTTAAACTGTTTTCATGTCCAACAGAGTTGTATTCAGGAACAGTGATGCACAGAAGTCTGGAAATCAGAGCGTTAGCTCAGCAAACCTAATGAGTTTTATAGTAAAAACCACATTTCAAGCAGTATCTGCATGTCTAATATCAGACAGCATGCACAAAAAGGGAAGCTAAACACCTGCAACCTTTTTCAGACCAGGTTGCTTACAGGAGGTACTTCTAAGCAAATGTGAGTTACTTCTGCATATATTCAAGTGGCAAGCAACTTCTGTGTACAGTCAAGTGGGGAGTAAACAATAAAAATAAACAAACACTTCCCACTTCTTTTTAGAGCGGCACTTCTCTAGAGAATGAATGAGTTAAGTGCATACTCCAACTCATAAAAACTATAAGCTCGCAACAAACAGAAATTCACCATCCTTCAGTTGTAAAATCATCCCCTCCCCAAAAGCACCAATACATTCACTGTCTCTACTCCTGCTACCAGACTCCATTGGAAAACTATATATTTACTGAACTCTCTTTTAATTTTTTCTTTTATATATTCCTCATATTTATATTTTGCAAATTTTTCAAATCCCCCATACTCTTATTTCTGTCAGTGCTGCTCCATCCCTCACGTGCATCTTTCTCTATCCCGCTTTTTCTTCTCTCCAGCCTTTATTTTTGTGGGTTACAGAGGTGATGAGAGGCATTTCCTCTTAGTCTCTTATTTTGCCCCATCACTCATAAGCAAGCATTGTAATGAGCCTTCACGTGGAACCCATGGTTGCCACTCCTTCAGTCAGCCTGAAAAACAAGTCACATTTTAGCATGTGACTGAGTTCACGGCCTCTGTAGCACTCCAAGTAAAGAAATCAAAAGACTTTACTTGGTCACTCAACCCTGACAGGTTGCTACCTGACCACTAGTCCACCTTCCATTTATCTCTACTACCCTTCCCTTTTTAGACTCAAACTCTAAGGCCAGAAGGGACCAGTATGATCATCTAGTTTGACCTCCTGCACAACACAGGCCTCGAAACCTCATACACCCACTCCAGCAATAAGCCTCCAACCTATTACTGACTTATTCAAGTCCTCAAATCATGATTTAAGGACTTTCAGACACAGAGAATTCACTGGCAGATAAGCCATACCCCATGCTACAGGGGAAGGGAAAAAAGACCCCCCCCCGAGCCCTAGCAAATCAGTCCTGGGAGAAAACTCCCTCATGACCTCAAATACGGTGATCAGTTAAACCCTGAGCATGTGGGCAGATCTCACCAGCTGGTCACCCAAGAAAGAATTTTCTGTAATAACTCAGAACCCACCTCATTTACCCTTCCTCATTAGGCCACTTGTATATCCACCACCAATAGTCAAAGACCAAAGATCAATTTCCAAAGTAGACCATCCCATCATACCATTCCCTCCATACACTTACCAAGTTCAGAAGGCATTTATGTTTTTCAGCCCCATAGTTCCCCTTAAAAGGCTATTCCAGAACTTTACTCCCCTGATGATTAGAAATGTGTGTCTAATTTCAATCCTAAATTTCCCGATGGACAGTTTATATCCACTCGTTTTATGTTCACATTGGTGCTGTAGTCAAATAATTCCTCTTCTTCCCTGTTATTTATCCCTCTGATTATCTCCTGCCCTGCATCTCTAGGCCTCCATTCCACCCCCATCTCTTTGGGAACCTACATATTATTCTCTGAAAAAGATTCTAAGTTTAGTCTCCATGAAGCAAACATGAAGAGACTTTCCAACGTTGGCTACTTCACATCATACTGTATCACCTTGGCTTCCACCATGCTTCTTTCAAGCCACTAAAGACAGCTGGAGCTGCCTCCAACTGGTTTATCACTTGCTTCCCTCTCCACCTCCTGAACACTTCTGGAGATTCAGTTGGTTCCTCAAAGCATTGAAGCTACAGTGAGCACACTCCACCCTGCGTTAGGGCAAGGACAAAGTAGCATGGCACATTGTGCAGACCAGCATATAGTACATAAATACGAAACAGGGATCATCAAAACCATTCATTCTTACTTGCTACAGTCAAACGTATCCAAATTGAACATGACATCATTCATAAGAAAAAATGCAACTAGATACTTACTGCTCTTCATTACAGTAATAGGTGCAAAGATCCCTTTCAATTTTGTTTCTCAATAAAAGAATAGATGCTAAGAACAATGTTCATAAAGCAACCAACCACAAACCACCCATGTCATACGTAAATACACTGGCACAACTGTCTACATTGATTCCTCTCCTTTCTTTAATCCAGATCCAAAAAGGCTTTTTGTTGGTGATAGGGTTGTGTGTTTGCTAGTTTTTTATTAAAAGACAGAGTCACTGTAATAAAGACTGAAGTTTTTAATTTATGAATAAGTAGAGAAAAGACTGCCTAGAATATACATGTCCTCACATTGTCCAATCTGCCCTGAAACCAGGCCACTACAAGTGGGTAATCGACTCTCTAGATTGATCGAATCCTGGATTGTCTTTGCAGAGACTGATAACAGGAGTGCTAATAATTAGAGGTGTTGTGATGTGCACATAGGAACTTATTTCAGACAGGTCTCTGGATGCCCCTTGGATTGTAACTACTTTTGGTTACTAATACCTGAGCTAGGGGGAAAAAGCTTCAGAGCAAGAATCAAAGGTGTTTATAGAAACAAAGTTCAGCTCCCGCTGTTTCAGCTCAGTACCTGCTAACAGCAAAGCAACAACTGAGACATTTGAGTAGGAATTCTGTCATAGTGCAATGTAGGAATACTCCAATCATTTCAACTCACTACCAGTTCTGTAGTTTTAAATGGTCATTTTTCAGGCACTCTTTTCTACACAAGCCACAATTAAAGAATTGTTGAGATTTCTTATGGTAGTTAGGCAGTTGCATTGCTTACTGAGAACACGGTTAGCAGCGTCTCTGTCTAACATTATACATAATGATAACAAAAAACACAGAAGAAATTCTGGCTGTACCTCAGGAAAATGGAGAACATTCTTTGCTACCTTAAGAAAATTTGACCCATTCTCAGCAGCTCATCTCAGAACTAATTTCTAGAATAAATCATCAGGTTTCTCCAAGTCATGAATCTGCCAGTCACATACGTTTTCTTTTTTCTTTCTTTTTTTTCTTTTTTTTTTTTGCCTAACCTGCCCTTGATATTTTCCATTTCGTATCCTTTAAGGAAGCAGTCCAGAAAGTTTATTTTAAAAAGCTTGCAAGCCCTATCTGTTATGAAAACAAACATCTGAGAACTCTGTTAAAAATGACAGCTAATCTGCAAAGTTTATCCAAAAAGGTGTTTACAGTCTTATCCGTTATTAAAACATTTAAGCAAAAGTTGTTTTCACCATGTCAGCAGGTGAGACAGATGGGTCGTGAAAATTTACGCAAAAGTCTTCAGTTTGAAGCTGTGATTTAAAAATGTAGTTAGAAATAGATGACACTGACCTGAGACCATAGAGGACTGTTCCGTCTGGATGCAAACGAATCATTCTGTTCTTCACAGTGACCCCATGGACAAATGATTTCTTGTCATTCAGGAAGTAGGTGTCAGGAACCCAAAGCTGATCAGCTACTCTATTGTCCAGTGTAAGATTTAAAGGTATTACATTATACGACAGCCTCTTATCCCTCCATGCTTGCTGAAAGTACATTGTCAAAGTATAGTCCTGCAATATTAAAAACAGAATCATTATTTGCATTGAAACAAACTATATATGTAGACATGTCCCACAAATATATTCCAATGCAACCTACACTTTGTGGCAGCACTTGCACACAGAAACCTCAGCTTTGAATTTTCACAGGTTGTTTGTTAATGTGTGTACACATATAGGAAAAGACCACATACACCCTTAATAAGAAGGAATGGCATACAGAGAGACTGGGGTATCAGATAGAATTGGAATACAGATTCAGATCTTGACGATTTAGCACAGAATATCTGTGTGAATGTATCTTTATGAATTGTTAAACAAAAAGGGACTATATTAATTATATATTACATATTATATTAAATATAAAACTTTTCATCCATATATCAGTGGTTCTCAACCTTCTGCAGATCACAACACACTTAATGGCATATTGTGAGCCTACAGGACACACCAACCCACTTTCCCCAACCAAATCCAGCCATTTCTCTGGCTCTCCGTGACACACTGATCACTGTGTGGCGACACAGTAAGGTGTCATGACAATGGTTGAAAACCACTGCTACGGATGATACCTAGTACACGTGCATACGTTTCTTCTCTGACTGTCTATATGGTAAGGTGATTGTAAAACAATACCACCAAAGATAGGTAGCCTTCCCCTGAAAACTTCCAGACGACGCCCAATGGCATAATTCCAGTTGCTTATGAGATCAGAATAAGGCTTACAGTGTTTTGTTTGAGAATTCTTATTTAATATGATCTGTGTCGCTTGGTGATAATTGTTAGCTTAGGAAATGTAATTATTGTCTCTTTAGCGGATTCTGTAAATAAATCTGCTTTGATTACTACCACCACCAGGAATAAAAGAATTTATTATTTTCTGAGAGCTTGTATCTATCCATCACCCTGAGAAAGTTTTGGAAATATGAAGCCCTGTCTTATTTTGACTAAATTACCATTTGCTGTGATTATGCCTTACATTAACTTTCATCATTTGTCTCAACACCAGAAGACTTAGAAATAGTCTTTGACAAACACAAGTTACTCTGCAAACTGCCATACTAATTCCCAATTAATTTACTTTGTAGCTACACTTGACTACTGCTGTCCAGATCCTAATGACAAGAGATTATGGTTGTGAATGGAAACTAGTATCACAGTAGACAGAGGTACAGATTACTTTTTTCCCAGTGGAAACTCTCCAGTAAAGTTATCTGTAACTTAGCAGCACTGTAAATTACTTTCTCTGAGATTTGTCGATGCATGAGATTTGAAATATTCATAGGCACATAAACTTTGTGACAGAACAGGCAAGAATACTTTCTCACTAACCCCCCCAAAAAAAAGAAGAAGGTGGTCTATTAACATTTTCCCCTTCTAAGACTTGTCACTTTTGGTGTCACTATAATGGACAAGGCTTAAAGGACACAAGAAAATACGGCTGTGATGTAGGCACTCATCAAAACTCACATTTTAAAAATACTGTGCATTTCAAGATATCCCACCTTCAGGCATGGAAATAAATTAACCAACTTCTTCATTCTTATAAAGCAAGTCTGGAGCAGAACTATAAATGCAACTCAGATCTAACTTCCTGATTCATAATCCCAGGCTTGAGCCATTACTCCCGATATTTTCCTCAGCTAATGGGGCTTTTCACATATTGATCAGTAATGCAATTACTAATTTGTTTATGAGAACAGGTCAACATGCAAATACACGCATTTTGCAAATATGACATGAACAGGTGTTTGTTTTTTTTAAACCTCCATTTCCATTCACTACACTATACTTAAAATAAAATATTTGAAAATTAACTAATCCTGCTTATCCTATAACAAACAAGTCAATGTACTTGAGATAGGATAAATCTATTTTTTTTCAGGAGAGAAAGAAATATTCTCTATATCACAGAAACTCTCTCTGTATCATTTATTACATTTCTGTTCCCAACAGAGTCCATTTAAATACTTTTCTAGTCTTACAGGTCTGGTTAAAAGCATGTTCTGATTGAAGAAGGTATTAATAGTATTGATTTCCTTTCCACATATAATGTAATGGTGATAATTTTACACAGTCCTCTTCCATCTGTATTTACAGGTGAACAGACATTTCAACATAAATCCTTAGTTCAGGGTCTTGCATTTCTCCTGTTACTGGAATTACAAATACTTAAACAATGCAAGAAATATTTTCTCTGGTACCCTGCACTGCTTTGCTTGCCAGGACATCACCTAATATATTAATGGAAACACACATTCTTGTACTAAGAACCATGCAAGAAGGCAAATGAGGGATTTTCAACTGTTACATTATAAAAGGTATTCCCCTTTTAAAACATTAAGCCTATCCTATACTCTATTAATAATATGATGTATGAAAAAGCTTTAAAAAATCAAATGATATTCTCAGTTCATGAGAAGAGATTTAGCTACTTAATAACAAGCCACACACACGATGCAGTATTGTGTTAACTATTTTATTCTTCTGTCTAATAACAGATCTGTAAAATTTGTTTTGTAACCAGGCATCGAAAGCTGTTCAGTTATGCACTGTAAGAAAATGTATTACTCCTCATTACAGTAACATAACACCCCATTCCTAAGTTTATGAGCCATGGGCATTTGTTCTTCATTGCCCTTAGAAAATCTGGGTATTGAATTCTAAGCATGTGTAAATTACGACCTACATGTACTGATATAGTTTTCCTTCCCAATTACTCACACAACATTAACAAAGAAAAAACTTTCCTTCTTTATGTATGAAACAGAGGAAGTAGGACTATAGATTTGAACACTTGAAATCTAAACACTTCCAAACGTCAGAAATCTTTGGATGCAATGCTCTGGTGCAAATCATCAGAAAGACAGGGCCATGTCACCTAAGGTTTGTTACATGGTACCTCAGCGTGAACCAGAGGGGCATGATTTCTAGGGCACTCTACCTGTCCCATATAAATCCAGTTGGCAAGTTCTAAATGCTACCCAAGTGAGCATTAATATAATCCTATTTGCACCATGAAATAGGTACCTCTTCGAGAATGTCAACCGGATCTACATGGGGCAATTAGAGTGCAACATATCAGAATGCTATACTGTTCAGACACCCTCACTGTGTACTATGTAGAGAAGCCATAAGTACGAAGACCAGAATCAAAAACAAATTTTAGAGAGGCTGACATTTGGTGGTGTAGTTCAGATCTATCTTCTACTCAAAAGGATAGAATTTTCCAAAAATGACCAGTGATTTAGGATGCTCAGCTTGAGACACCTTAAAAAGGGGTCATTTTTAGATAGCAACGAGAGTTCCCACTTTCTGAAAAATCAGACATTTTATGGTACCTGAAACTGCATACCCAATCATTTAGATATCAGATCCTTACATCTCAAAAGATGCAATTCATAGTTCAATAAGGAAGAGAAATCTATTTTTAAAAGCTGAACTGAAACTGGCTAAAGGAAATCAAATGCACAATAGTGTCTCAATTTTAAAGTAGTCTGTCATGTGAGCATCCCAATGCACTTAACACTTTAAAAGAGATTTTAAACATGCTCAGCTAGATGTAATGTTAAAAAGGAAAAAAAGCCTTAATCTTACAGTTAATAAAGGAGTTCCCTGGTGCCCTGAGCGTATTGTTCCAATGGCATGCAAACACTTTTTCCTCACAGAACAAATAAGGGATAGAGAGCTAGACAGAACTGGATGACAGGAAAGAGGATTTTGATAAAAAAAGACAATACCATCTTGAGAAATTCCTATGAAACAGAGGTAAGGATTGTTATGAGGTAAAAATGAATGTGTTGGAGAAGCAAGAGCCAATACACTTAGCCAGCCTGCCACAAAACAATAATTACAACAGGTTGAATGAAATGGGACACCAAGACTAAATAAATGATCATCTCTGCCTCTGTGTGAATGTGCCATATACGCATGTGCAACACAGATTATTTGCACACATATATGGACAGTGATAGAGTGGAGTGCTCATCTAATTTTCATGAGGTTTTTTTCAATCCAGTTAATCTCCTGCTCCAATAAAGAACTTTTTAAAAAAGCGCAAGCAAACAACAGTGCTATTTTCAGAGCTTAGAGACCCTTGCACAGGTTGAATCCTGCTAATGGATTTGCAAGGATTAAAAATAAACCAACTCCTAAAGGTTTGAGTTTTCTGACCTCCCTGCCTCCCCAACTTAGCCTCCAACAAATCCTGCGGCCTAACCTCTCACATATTAGATTTCTTCGTATTTTGGTCTTATTGTGAATACAGGGAATTCAAGGGTAAAGGATCAAGAAAGACAGGCTTTGGGATGACAAAAAAAAGCTAGGAGTCCTGTGGCACTTAAAGACTAACAGATTTATTTATTGCATGAGCTTTCGTGGGAGAAGATCCCACTTTGTCAGATAATTTGAAGATGTGGGAACTTACAGAATGGAATGAAAATAAATGCAAGGGAGTGTAAGACATGGGCCTGATCCCATGGCTTAACACTCCTTTGCATTGCATTCTGTAAGTTGCCCGATCTTCAAAACGCCTGACAAAGTGGTATTTTCTCCCATGGAAGATCATGTGATACATAAATCTGTTAGTCTTTAAGTGCCACAGGACTCCTAGCTGCTGCTGCTGCTTTTTTTTTTTTTTTTAGCTGAACTGGATTAACACAGCTGCCCCTTTGGAACTTGTGAGGTGACAGGCTCACCAGTTTCCTAGTACAAACACTTAAGTTCTTACCAAACTTTTAACAGTATGGGCTCAGGCTAAAAATACATCAAACCTATAACTTAAATGTCCATTTGAATGAGTTAGGACCCTGACCCATTAAAGTGAATAAGCATGTGAACAGTAATACGAAGCCTTTTGTGCAGTTTTCATTGCTGCCCCTGTGTTCCTAGGCATTTATGCTGATCAAGCTTTTTGTTCCATCAAGATGCAGAAAGACCATAGGAATAGCAAGGGCAAGACCATTTCTTTATGTTAAAAAAAAAAATCACTGATTAGTGTATTAAAACCAATATACATATAACTAACTCCCTGGATTCAATTATTAATTTTGCACCATGATATCTGAAGATACTTTTCACTGTTGCTCATATAAATGCATTAGAAAATTATGAAGAATTTCACAAATAGACCACATTACAGTCAGCCAAATGAATGATTGATAACTATCAGTTTCCAATCTTCAAATGAAACCACAGATGGTAAGAGACTTCATTATCACAACTAATCAACAATATTCAGATAATACGCAGCTCTATTCTTCGGTCACTTGGCACACTAGTAACAGTGCCACCTAGTTATTCCAGGACCTAGTCAAAATCAAAAGGTAGATGAAAAGCAGCTCCTGAAACAAAGCCTAAGCAAGATATAGGCGATGCTGTTGGAAAAGAGGAAGCTTTCTGAAGGGCTGGGCACCATCATACCATCTCTCTCTAATAAAGGTCTCTCCTCTCAAACAGTATTGTATATTCCTCTTCTTCTGAGCATTCAAATAGCTGCAGCTGCTGGAAAACGTCTTCTATCAGCAACTGCACGAAAATCGTGCTCTGAACTTTCATGATAATTTGGCCACAATGGGCAATAGTATGGTGTTTTGATACACTGCACAGATATAATCTATTAGCTGAGGAAGAACTGCCATTGACCATGCCAAGGTGTGACCTGAAAGAAATGAAACTTCTCTAACTGTTCCTCTAATTACCTCATACATTTCTTAAATGAGATTACTAGTATTAAATTAAACAGAATTAATAACATGAAAACAGATAAACTAAACTCCCTTTAATGGACAAGAGAGATTTAGCTATCAACACACCTAACTAATGCCTTCTCCTCTCCATGTCTTGATCTGTGAATGCTCTGGGATTTTTATGATAGACAGATGTGATTAAGTATGGCTCTTCCTGGCTGTAACATCTTTTGGTGACAAAGGTTGTGATCAATGAACAATTAGAATATTTCACCAGCTCTTCTCTTTAAGCCATTATTTTAGCATAGTTTTCCCGAGAATGGTGCTGATTTTAACCGAATGTGTAGGAAGCAGTTCATTTCCATTTTACAAAGGGTAAACTGAGGGCCAATACGTCCATGAGTTGCTGAACATTCCATAGTAACTTTGAGACATAGACGGGAACAGAATCCATCTGTCTTTCATTCCTGACCTGTGCTTTTAATCACAATACCAATTTTAAAGATCTGGTAAGTAAACAAATTGTTGTAGCCTTGAACTATTGTACTGTGGCACAATTTACCCGCACAAGCCATACATCATCATGACAAGTCTTAAAATTGGCTGGAAATTGGTAACAGACAGAGTACCAGATGGTCAACAGCAACATCTTGGAAGGATTTTGAGATTTCTACCTTGAATAACTGATATTACCAAGTATGGGACAAAAGAGTGATAGGATCACCCATATCAAGAGAGTCCACGTTCAGAAGATTAAATTATCTACTTATTCCTCTGGGTTTAGAAAAACTATCAAGGATAAGCACTGACTTCTTTTTCTATTTGATCACTGTATATGTAATTAACTTCCTCATTTAACAATAAAATACAATTCTTGTATATTCATAATCAAAACACAAAAGTATTCTGTCTGTTTTCTAATACAAAAGCTAAATACAGCATTGGGAGTGGTTTGCAAAAAGCCTTATCTTGACCCTAGCATAATCGATTAATAACTATAACATGCACATAAGGTAACTAAGCTGCACTCTGCCAACATTTAAAGTCAAGAAAGGCCCAAGGCAGAAAACAAAATACTTAAATTTCAGTAAAACAAACATGGAGATCCTATGGCACTTAAAGACTAACAAATTTATTCATTGCATGAGCTTTTGTTGGAAAATCCACAATTTCAGGGATGTTGAGAACTGAAGTAGGGTTCAGTTGCAGAGGTTGAATCCTGGTCTGAAGTTCTTCAGAGTCTGAACACATTCCAGTCTGGGCACAACAAAGTTTGAAACTTAATTCTTATTTCTCCTCCATTCAACAAAATCAGGAATTCACAGTAATTAGATCACTAACTTGCATATTAATTTGGGGACTGCATGGCTATTTAAACACTTCAAAAGTAATAAACAATCATTTTAGGTGGAAAAAAAGAAATAACTACGAGAAAGATTTCATGCCATATAAATATAACATGCAGCAGCAACAAAGTAGAATAGGTTTTTTTTCTCTCTTGTTAGAAATGACTGAAGAACTTGTCTGTGGCTTGGGTTAGGTCCCATATCTCACAGGTTTCCTGGTTATACCTAACTTGTAAAAGTAAAAATTTTATTCCAGTTCCCACCATGACATATTTAATACAAGATGCTCTCCTGGAAAATGTTCGAGGCTGAACATTTTGTCTGATTGCTGCATGCTAGAATTTATTTACTACATGCATTTGATAAGGGGCCTATTACTGACATATTTAAGTGTACCGCTAAACTGAAATTAAAAGCACAACATTTACCTATGGAGCAAACTCTCTGCCATCATCCCATTCCATCAGCAGACAGAGTTGGCAATATAACAGGCAGAGGCCAGTTTCCTCAAAGCCGGTTTGTGTCACCCCTCTGTTCCCTCTAAGGTGTGTGGCTGCGTGACCACACACCTAAAAAACCCTCCCTATGCAGGGCTTTCCCATTCCCATGCACAGGGAGGACCAAGCCGGCAGCGCAGCCCAGGAACGACTGGGCAGGCCAGCAGAGCGGCTGAGGATTGGCCCGGGGCTGGGGGGGTGTCAGGCTGGCAAAGCAGCCAAGGATTGGGGAGGGTCAGGCCTGAACCACAGCCAAGGATCAGCTGGGGGAAGGGGAAGGCTGGGAGCGTGGCTGAAGTTGGGCAGGGGGGCAGGCGTCAAGCGCAGCTGAGGGTCGGTTGTGGGGGGGTTGCTATTTCTGAGCTAGCCAAGGGCTTCTTTTTACCTTCATGTCCTTCCTTCCCCAGGCATCTAAAAATAGGTGATTGTCCAGCTTTTTATTTCTGTTAAGTAGAATGTTTTAAAACAACCAACCAAACAAAAAACAAAGAGCAGTTTATAGGGAAGAAAAGAAATATCCAGGGGCAGCAGAGTACACAGTTATCCTTTATTCCTAGAAGTTTTTATAGATGGGACCTCCATAGCTCAGTTGGTAGAGCAGCAGATTTACAGTCACAGGTTCCAGTCCTGTGTTGGATTATTTAACTTTTGGCCTCTTGCTCCTTAGGAAAGGGCTAAATTGGGGGAAAATATATATTTCTCTCACACACACACACACACACACACACACACACACACACACACACACAC